>OZ005660.1:198822426-199409926 GCA_963930645.1 Salticus scenicus | reverse complement strand
AAAAAAAAAAAAAAAAAAAAAAAAAAAAAAAAATTTTTTTTTTTTTTTTTTTTTTTTTTTTTTTTTTTAAATTCTTATTTGTTTTCTCTTATGACTCGGATATATAAAGTATTTATTCCATGTTACATATTTTCGAAAGTGTAAATCTTCCAAAAATTTGTCTGTCAGATTACCTGACTCGGCCTGCACCAATTTCCAATCGCACTCTTTTAATTTAGCAAGTTTATTATCAAACTTAAAGTAAAGTTTTTCACCATTGTTCACATAGAGAAAACTATCTGTAACATAATTTACAGGTATATATTTTTTATCTACTCGAAGAATAAAATCCTCACGTAATTGTACAGAACGTGCAAGGTTGTATGTTTCCAACTGCCATCGATCATTTACTTTTTGAGTAGAGAAATACTTTAAATTGTTGATGATGTAATCCGTTACACCTTCTTTGTAGACGAATGATAACATCCATTTGGAAAAAGGAGGAAGTAGTCGATTTATATAAAAGTTATTTCTTTCTTTGTGAAAAAAACACATAGATTCTTTCCTGCTGAGTGAATAGATTGTTTCGAGAAGTTGGTAAGGATTATCTATTGGATGATATTGTGGATTGTCTTTGTGGAGGAATCTTGATTGAATCACATTTATGACAGATGTTACTAAAATCATATGTCTGTGCCATTGTCTATTCGGGCCACTGTCACACCAACACCAGCAAGGTAGTGTGAAGGTTTCGTTTCCTAAATTTTTCAAAACGTTTTCAAAATTTAAGAAATCATCATATGAGATTTGCACATGAAACCAGCGCGTAGTTGTTTCTTTTAGCGCTGTAAATATTCGAATGCAGAAAGCACTCATATTAACATTTGTGTCCTTAAAGTCTAAACCAATACCTGTAGACCACCATTCATAGTTGGGTCCACAGAGAGTCGCAAAATGACTTTGGAAAGACCAATCCTCAGAATGTGCACGTCCAAAAAAATTTTTCTCGTTGTTTTTGCGGTAACTACGCCAGTCGAAAAACTCCTGCAACTGTGCATAATCTGATTCGTTGATGTCAGTACGGCAAAGAGGACAAATCATGTCATGAAACTCCACTACATTCCAAATGCACCGATCATGAAACGGATGACGACAAACACTTAAAATAAATTTTTGATATTGGAGAATGGATTCAAGACACACACTGCAATCGTCCATGACTGTGGGTGAACTGACTGGTCGAAAGTAGAGGAAAAAAAAAAAAAAAAAAAAAAAATTTTTTTTTTTTTTTTTTTTTTTTTTTTTTTTTTTTAATTTTAGTAGGTCAAAAAAAAAAAAAAAAAAAAAAAAAAAAAAAAAAAAAAAAAAAAATTTTTTTTTTTTTTTTTTTTTTGACCAGTCAGTGGGCATGAAGGAGCTCATTAAAACTTTTTCTTACATCATCTAGCAAACATTACAAAATTTTTTCGTCTTACCAATCTCGAATGTGGCATTTATTTTTCATGTCTGAAGTAAGTCTAATTATTGATTCATCTTCTGAGTCCTCCTCCTCCTCCTCTTCTTCTTCCGATTCCTCCACCATAACTCTTTTTCGACCCCTTTCCTTTGTCAAGTGGTCATTCATGGTAAATGTATATTTAAGACCCGGTATGACCAGCATCACGATGCGTCGTCCTGTTGTGTGCCAATGTAATAATTCGCCATGCATAAATCGCCTCCAAAGAAATGTATTTAAAATCATGTCGGTGGCATGGGTCGGGTTGGGCAAGTGCCAATAAGCCATATTCATCAACGTACATAATGTTTTCTTTTGACTCACAAAGAGTTGTTCGAAATTCACCCCTTGGCAATCCTCGACGTCCATCACCCAGTTGGAAGCCTCCGACGCGGCGACATCGGCCCTTCCGTAGGTATATTGGACATATTCCCCCCCTCTGTCTGGATATTTTTTCAAATATTTCACCGAAGGACAGTTGGACGATTTGTAGTCCTCGATATTTCTCAGCTTCCGGTAAATGGCATATTTTTTGGGATCTCGGCATCGATAATTCGCTTCCAAGAGTATCCTGACCCATTCGACCCATCCGTCACTGTCGGATCGGTAAAAGAGAGCTTTCCACACGCAATCGAGTACCTCTTTCAACATCCATTGAACCAATCCGTTTATTTTTTTCGCGAAGCCGACCATCACATAGTGGTCACCCGCCTCGTACGCATATCGTTTTTTGGACAGGACCACGAGTCGTTTCATCCGTTGTTCAAATTTCAGTTCGACATGAGGCAGGTGGAGAAAGGCGTTCACCTCGTCACAGTGATCCACCGGCCATTTGTGAACCATCAGGCTGTCGGTGTCCGCATAGCAAATCTGGTACCCTTTGCTTTTTAAATAGTGATAGGAACCTAGCAACTGGTATCTCGCTAACGTCACAATGGTGATGGCTAACGGGAGATAGGCGAGGCACGAATCCTTGTTGCCCATGATGCCGTACAGAGAATTGATTAAAATTTTGATGGCGAGCTGTACATTGTAATGATAGATATCTTTGGTTTTTTGGTACGCCTGCTGGTGATGTTTCCGCAACTGGATAAAGTGGGTGACGAGGGTCGGCAGAAAGGCTTTGGTATGGGGGTTGATCACAATCACGTACGGATCATTGGATTGGGGATCCGGATAGGCGAATTGGTCCAAAGGCCTTGTGCGAGACCTGTTGAAATCCAGGTGAGAATGCTCTCGATGGGGAATGGCCAGCAAAGCGTTGCGTTGAGGCAGAACCTCCCAATCTTCTCGTCTCATGATGGTGCAGGTGCCATAACACAAATTGCTACTCACCAAACAGCTCGGATACATACTACTAAAATCCATGACCACCACATCATTGTACACTTGTTCCGGTCGACAATAGTTTAAGGCCCCCTGATACTTTCCCTGTTTATTGAGGAGATGGTGATATTTCATCAAATCGACTTTGAAAAAATGATCGTTCAAAAAGAACCCCAATTTCGTACCGTACGATTTTAAAAGTTCGGCCAAATATTTCGAATTACCCACATGCAAAGCCTGTACCATATTTAAAGTGGTGAAATTGGCCCGGGACGCTAAGAAGGATAAGACCTCCTCTTTGATCAGCAGACGGTAGACCAATTCCGAATCTCTCAAACAATAGTCTAAATAAGTGATAAAACTTCCAAATTGCGATACGTCATCAATTTTGGCAGGTTGCAACATTTGAAAAGCGGGTTCGGCGAGATTCGTTTCAAACAACCACCGCGGTATAGGTCCATAGGTATACCAACTCCGGATACCAATGGATTTCACGGGGACTTTGGTCATGTCTTCCAACTTGTGACGCGCCACGTCGTCCAGTGTATAGCTCGGCAAATTATAGTCTGAAAAAATTTGGAAATAGGGATAGAGGTCTAGAGTAATTTTGTGGTCATAATACACCACGATATCCGATCCCACATAGTTGGAGGAGTAAGTCAAAGCTAAGGAACCGAATCCTAAGAAGGTGAGTCGCGCTAACAGAAAGGGAAGATCGTAAAAGTTGATGTTGTAACCGGTCAAAATATGAACGTCTTTCAAGAGCTCGTGAAATTTCAATAACATTTCCCCTTCTGTTTTATAGCCATATTCATAGTCTTTCAAAGGTTGTTGAATGCCTTCGGGCAAAACATATAAGATCCATTTTTGAGTCCCGTAGCGTCGATTCCATTTGTAAAGACTCACCATCACCGTTCGGTCCGTAGGAAGATACCCTCGGGGCAAGGCATCCTCGACAAGAGGCACCGTTTCCAAATCAAAGGCTCCAATGGTCCAATCGGGTGGGTCGGTGCGCTCGGGCACCATGTGCAAGCAATCCAGTAAACTGTGAGAATCATTGTTGAGCTCGTACCACATGTAATAAAAAAAGAAGGTATTGTGTCGATTACAGAGGTCAATGTAGAGGCGCGTCAGCCACTCTTCCGGTTCGTAATAGCTAATTTTATATTTTTGGAATGTTTTCGTGGGAAGCAGTCGTATAGACTTTATAAAAAGGTTTTCGACTATACTCTAATTTTCCCTTGGCCAACCTTTCGTCGAAATAGGGTAGTACTTTTTGGGTCTCCTCGGAGAGTTTGCGATAGACGACATTGTGACCTGGAAAAAAAATTTTTATATTTTGAACCACCTTATCAATGTCACTCGTACAGACTCCAATCCATTGCTCGTAATATTTTTCTATAATATGACGCTCCCCTTGCTCATTGAGAAATATCACGCGGATCAAATTAATACTTCTCTGTCTCTGAACACACTCCCAGTGGGTGGAAAAGTACATCATTGTGAGGAAAAATAATGTATCAATTTATTTAAAAAAAAAAAAAAAAAAAAAAAAAAAAAAAAATTTTTTTTTAAAAAAAATTTTTTTTTTTTTTTTTTTTTAAAGTGGGTGTAGCTTAAAAAAAAAAAAAAAAAAAAAAATATTTTTTTTTTTTTTTTTTTTTTTTTTTTTTTTTTCAATTTAACGATTTACTTTTCGTACTATTTTTAAACAATTTTTGCACTGTTTAAAACAGTTGGGCATTTCATCAATGGCTCTATCTTGTTTCAAATACACGATATAATCTGGATTTTTACAACAATTTTGTTCCCGTGTTTGTTGGAACCACTGTTGACATTGCTCTTGTGTAAACACTTCCCTCATCTTGAATAAACCAAAGAATGACCTCAGTCTTTCTATCCGGATTACTCCTGCTCTACTTTTGGTATTTTTACACGTCCACACCCGTACCCAAACCGGCGAGTGGAACCCCTTCTCCAGTTAAACCCTACGCTTTCACTTTCAATTCCCAAGGACCCCACCATTTTCAATTTTTAGTGAATTCGAAAGTGGCTTGGGAACACACGATTCCCCAAGACTCTTACGTTTATGACTCGGGGAAAATTCAGAAAAAAGACGCCTGTTACGGCATCCAATTTGGGAGGTCGGTGGTCACTAAAGGTGAAACCCTTTACAACTACTTAAAAGAAAAACCAGAAATGAAGGATGTGTTGAAATTTCAGGAAACGAGTCCATATATGGTTCAAACGGGGGACCTCTTTTACTTCACCTGCAACAACAATGAGATACGAGACTTAAAAATGTGTCCGTCAGGACACGTTTTTTTCCAAGGAAGGTGTCGACCTATCAATGCCTGTACAGGAAAACCCAATAACACGAAACTACGCCACGCGGTCATTACCAAATACATCGTGTGTAAAAATCAAAAAGAGATTGTCAAAAATTGTCCCTTTCAAAACTTTTTTTATCACGATCGTTGTATGAATACAAAAGATTTAAATCATTATTGCAAATTTTATGCCGATACACCGTTCCTCCTCAATAGTGAAACGCGCGTGGAGTGCGTGGCCGGGAAACCCACTTACAGGACGTGTGCGCCGGGCACTCAATTTTTTGACAAGGATTACTGCGAACCCAATAGTTGCGTGGGGCAACCGGACGGCACTCTATTGCCCCTCCCTCGGCAGGACCTCGAACCCTTTCACTTTATACCCGGTTTCATGACGTGTCAAGGAGGCAAAATTGATCAAAAAACGGTCTGCCCCCAATCCTGGGACTACATGTTGACGCGGGGGGATAATCTGACCCACTTACCCATGGTGTTCGACGGGCAACAATGCTCCATTCCAACGTTTTGCGACAATGTCTTCTCGGACGATCCGGACGTCATGGTCCCTCTTCACGAGTTTACCAAGTCGGTTCAAAACTGGAACCTCTCCGAACGGTACGACCGAGCGGCGGGTTACGTGTGCGAGGGGGGGAAGCGAAAACGACGCCTGTTGGACCCCCACTTGCGGATAGGGAAACGATTCAAACCCGAACCGGCGTGCTCGGGTTCGGAAAAATGGCCCCTCTTCGAAGATCCGAGTCGCTATTACGACTGCGCCCTTCAGAGTGTCGCCTCTTGCCTCCCCACGGAATACTTTAACGGGTTGAAGTGTGCCCCCCGACCCGACAAGGCTTTCTCTTTCCACCAAATACCCCTGTTTGAATTTGATTCGTTGAACAGGGAGTCTTGGATCATTCCTTGGGACTATGATACGAGTCGACCCGAGATGATCTGCGAAGATCCCGAGTCGATTTATATCAAATCGTATAATATGTGTTCGCATCCCGACTGTGTCTCCATGGCATTTCTATACCTCATTCCTGATTTGTCTCTGTTATTACCGCAACAAGCCAAATGTAAATTCTACAGAGATGAATATAAACTGAAAAAAGAACCGGTCACCTTCGAATACAGTTTTTGGAACCAAAAGTTGTTTGACGAGGGAGTGGAGAGGGAAGAAGAAGAGGTGTGCACGCCCGGTCAATCTCTTCAGACGGGTAATTTTATTTGGGATCAAACGGTGTTTGCCACCTGTGACCTCAAACACCCATTTATTTTTTGTCCCTCGTCCCACAACTTGGGAATTATTCCGGTCCCGTCTCACGGCTATGCTTGCAAAGCACCTGACGAAATTACCGTCTATCATGACAGTGTTGACTGGACTCCGTTTACCACCAATGAAGTGCAGCGCATTCGACCCTATGTATGGGACGGTACGAAACAATATATTCGGAGAACGAAGAAGGACAAAAAAGACGAAGAATTACCCGAAGAAGGCGTGGAAATTAATAAGAATGAAAGGTTAACGCTGCTGATCTATCGACCGGTTTGGTTAGATTTGCGTTACAGGGTGACCTATCACCCAACATCGCCTTCGAATACGATAACGCCCATCAACTTCACATAAAAACTTATTCTGAAGAGATGAGCTTCCTGATGAGGACAGCGGGCGCAACGAAGAGAGGTTTAACCTTTCCCCAATACAAAGCTATTCCCTATGTGGAATCGTTTGTAGATCACCACCTCTTGTATGGTTCATAGAAGAAAGGAATGGAGCGTTCTTTAGCCCACGGAGTATTATTTTATACGTCTTTGTATGCCAACGTTGTCTTATTAACCATTGGTATATCGACGGGTCGTTTAATATTTGTTTTATTGATACTCTTAACCATGGGTTTAACAGCTTACATGATGTATGTCATTTCTCATAATGAAGAACATTTGAAAAATGTGGGTGAGTGGGCCGAAACAATGTTCTCTACTTATTTGGACAAACTAAAGCAATTGTTTTAATCAACTCTTGCACCACACATTCCAAAGGTTGATTGGCATCCACTATATGAACGTTCGATCGACTCCTCACGGCAGCATATCGTTCATGCAATAACTGTAAATAGGCTAAGGATATCTTGGAATCAGTGGGGGATCGTTTATGGATTCTTTGGAAAGCGAGAATAGGATCAATTTCCAAATAAATGAAATAATCCACATCGTAGGCTAATTTTTCATGGATAGGGTCGTACAACTGCAATTCATCTTTTGTTAAAAGCAGAGGCACAAATATATTTCGAGATGTCCAAGGACATCGTTCAACGAGGACTAAATCATTTGGAAAATGTTGTCGTTGTTTAAATTGAGAAATTAATACTTGTAGTTGAAAAGGTAACGCGTACAGTTTTTCATTTCCGTATAACATAGGTAGTAAATACCATTCTGAAAGAGGTTCGGGAAAACAATGGTAATCTTTTGCCAACTTTTCCATCAATGTGGATTTCCCAGCCCCAATAAGGCCATCTATACAAATAATAAACATGCTCAAGAAGTATACTTGAGTTAAGTTTTAATAAAAAAAAAAAAAAAAAAAAAAAAAAAATTTTTTTTTTTTTTTTTTTTTTTTTTTTTTTTTAACACACTCTTTTGTCAGGGCTTGAAAGCTTCGGTTGGAAAAAAAATTTTTTGAATGCTTTGTCCTGATTGGTCAATCTTGAAAGCAGATGCCCAAATAAATTTTTGAAATTGGAAAAAAAAATTTTTTTGAATGCTTTGTCCTGATTGGTCAATCTTGAAAGCAGATGCCCAAATAAATTTTTGAAATTGGAAAAAAAAAATTTTTGAATGCTTTGTCCTGATTGGTCAATCTTGAAAGCACATGCCCAAATAAATTTTTGAAATTGGAAAAAAGAATTTTTTTGAATGCTTTGTCCTGATTGGTCAATCTTGAAAGCACATGCCCAAATAAATTTTTGAAATTGGAAAAAAAATTTTTTTTGAATGCTTTGTCCTGATTGGTCAATCTTGAAAGCACATGCCCAAATAAATTTTTGAAATTGGAAAAAAAAATTTTTGAATGCTTTGTCCTGATTGGTCAATCTTGAAAGCTTCGGCGAGTGTCCGAACAAAATTTTTTTTTGGGGGAAAAATTTTTTTGAATGCTTTGTCCTGATTGGTCAATCTTGAAAGCTTCGGCGAGTGTCCGAACAAAATTTTTTTTTGGGGGAAAAATTTTTTTGAATGCTTTGTCCTGATTGGTCAATCTTGAAAGCTTCGGCGAGTGTCCGAACAAAATTTTTTTTTGGGGGGGAAATTTTTTTTGAATTTTTTTTTGGGGGGAAAATTTTTTTTTGAATGCTTTGTCCTGATTGGTCAATCTTGAAAGCTTCGGCGAGTCGGTGAAAGATTTTTTCTTTTGCTCTCTCTCTCTCTATCTATCTATCTATCTATCTATCTATCTATCTATATATATATATATATATATATATATATATATATATATATATATTATTATATATATATATATATATATATATATATATATATATATATATATATAATATATATATATATATATATAGATAGATAGATAGATAGATAGATAGATAGAGAGAGAGAGAGAGAGCAAAAGAAAAAATCTTTCACCGACTCGCCGAAGCTTTCAAGATTGACCAATCAGGACAAAGTATTCAAAAAAATTTCCCCCCCCCCCAAAAAAATTTTGTTCGGACACTCGCCGAAGCTTTCAAGATTGACCAATCAGGACAAAGCATTCAAAAAATTTTTTTTCCCCCAAAAAAAAAATTTTGTTCGGACACTCGCCGAAGCTTTCAAGATTGACCAATCAGGACAAAGCATTCAAAAAATTTTTTATTTCCAATTTCAAAAAATTATTCAGGCAAAAGAACCGACTCGCCGAAGCTTTCAAGGCCTCCCAAAAGAGTGTGTTGGGAGCTGTGATTAAAAAAAAAAAAAAAAAAAAAAAAAAAAAATTTTTTTTTTTTTTTTTTTTTTTTTTTTTTAAAGTAGGTTATAAAAAAAAAAAAAAAAAAAAATTTTTACTAAAATTTTTTTTTTTTTTTTTTTTTTTACCTACTTAAAAAAAAAAAAAAAAAAAAAAAATTTTTTTTTTTTTTTTTTTTTTTTTTTTTTTTTTTTTAAATGCTTCCGGTAATTTATTTTTATTTTACTCAGACAATGGATTCCGTCAAGAAAACAGTTCATTTCTCTTCGACCACTTATTTTTATTTCAAACCAGAGAAAGTAATTCAAGAAATTGATCGAGAGGCAGCTGAGCGAATCAGAATGGAACAGTTAGTTTTACAACGCAAACCTGATACAGAGCTGGAGCAAGTCAAAAATATAATTCAATCGTGGAGAAACCACGCAATTGTTATTGTGTTTGGAAATCTCGGTCGACAACCCTACCTCCTAAACTATTACTTAGATTTATGTTTCGGTGCTGAAGAAACGATCACTTTCCAATGCCGATGGCCTTCTCCTTATCCAACTGCGAAAATGGAAGATTCCGATTTTTTAATTTACATAGAACCGTATTTTGGATACACTGTCTATAAACCCGATTCAACCCGACATTTGGTGATTCTGACCAGCCATTTGAGTCTCAACTATGGTAGAGACACTCCCATCTATTATTTACATTTAGCGAGCGATAAACAGCCACTGCTCCCGAATCCCCATCTTTGCAACTATGAAGTGTTTAACCCTCTTGTTTTTCACGAGAAGATGTATGACCTACCGAAACAGGTCCTGTTAGATGTTACGCAGGCGCAACATGCTCACGAAGCGTACTTGAAAATTTTGACCGGCCGAGAACTGGTGGGTAAACGACCTTTCAAAATACACATGAATCCTGAGGATCGAGAAAATTTAAAACCGCATTTAGAGCGTACGGAACGTCGGATTCAAGGGGATGAATCTTGGATGATCCCTATTTACTGTAAAGGATTCGATTAATTCGGACAACCGAAGGGTGGATGATTGCTTTTACAATCGGTCAAATACTTTTCAAACCACCGAGCAAAATGTCCGTGAGCTAACCGCGACACGGTCGACTCATTTAAAAAGATGCCCGTACCCAACGGAACGGTATGTTGTTCCTCTTTCGGTACCAACCGCTGCAAAGCGACATGGGGTAACTCATCTCCCAAACAAAAGAAAACACCATTTCCGAAAAAATAAAAATGTTTGTTTTCATCTTCATAGACTATTAACTCACAGACTTTGGCCTCGGCAGCAAAAAAATTGGGGTCCACGACCGAGTGAATCCACTTGTGATGAGTCATCGATTTTTTTTTTTTTTTTTTTTTTTTTTTTTTTTTTTTTTAAATATAAAGTTTATGGAAGCCATCGAAAAAATTTTAGATACGGACGATCAGAACTTGGGTTCTTTTGGGTCTCTGGAAAAAGGCATCGGCTACACGACCCTTTTATGTATGACTTTACCCATCCTCTTTCTACCCGTTTTCCATGTGGTGGTCGGCAAAAGTATTTTTAAACTGTTAGTCCTACTCTTACTCTTTGTGACTTTTCTGGCTTTAATCATTCGATTTCGATTTTCTTGGATCATCTGGCTGCATCATCACTTGGAGCGAATCTATCATGCAAGAATACGAGTTTAGGTTGGTGGTGAAAAGTACCTCCCCCTTTCTCCCCTGGATGCAATCGCTCGATCGTCCCATCGAAAGCGAGGTCGTCCTCTACTTCCAACCCCACTTTCGATATCGGAACGGACACTTGGAAACCAAACACATCAAAAGGGTCTACGCCGTCTATCACGACGGATTCTGGTTCAAGTGGGTGCATTCCGTGGAAACACCGTATCGAGCCTGGAGTCGGCTCACCAGTCTCCTCTTTCTCCACGCCGTCGGCAATTTTCAAGACCCGTTGACCGTGGAAAACCGACACGTGCTTCAGTTGGACGCTCAGGCGAAACTCTACACGTTTCGACACTCGGTGCACGAGTACCGGTTGGTGTTTGAATGGGAACCGACGACGACCGGACGACTGGACCGTTACCGAAACATCTACCAACAGCTGAGAGAGTATGAGGCTCCGTCCTACCAGCTCAATGAAGCGTTATTCCGTAAACCGGTCACCAGTGTCCCAAGCATTCCGGAAGGCAGGCAGTACTTGTACGCTCACAAGTTGGACGGAACCTTTGGCCTCGTGTACAGTTACCGAGACAAAATCAAAGAGAAATGGGAAGATTACGAACGCGTGGTGAGGAGAGGCGTGAGTCTGGGAGATGGCCTCGTGTTTGCCGCCGAACGGATGGAAGACGGCCGAGTGTATTTGTTAGACGTGTATCATGTTCGAGGCCACGACACCGCGAAATGGTCGAGGAAAACAATCTTGACCCAATTTTTACCCCAATTACAGTTGGTGGAGGGCTATGCGGTTCAAACCTATGAGCGTTCGAAAAATCTGGTGCCTACCTCCTTGAAAACGGACGGCATCATCATACACGACGTCCAACAAGATGTCGTGTTGAAATACAAATTTGAAAATTCGATCGATTTGGTCTATTCGAAAGGATATTTTCAGTTACCCAACGGGCGAATCAAGACCGATCTGAACGGATTGGAAGAAGGGGCCGTCTATGAAATTTCAACCAAGGACGGGAGTGTGCTGCGGAAGAGAAAGGATCGTTTCAAAGGAAACACAGCGGCCCAATTGGCCACTCTGTTGGAACAGGGATGGCATGGACCACCCATTGAACCTCTACCCTAAAAAAAAAAAAAAAAAAAAAAAAAAAAAAAAAAAATTTTTTTTTTTTTTTTTTTTTAAGTTACACCCACTCTCAAAAAAAAAAAAAAAAAAAAATTTTTTTTTTTTTTTTTTTTTTTTGAGAGTGGGTGTAACTTAAAAAAAAAAAAAAAAAAAAAATTTTTTTTTTTTTTTTTTTTTTTTTTTTTTTTTTTTTTTTTTTGAGAGTGGGTGTAACTTAAAAAAAAAAAAAAAAAAAAAAAAAAAAAAAAAAAAAATTTTTTTTTTTTTTTTTTTTTTTTTTTTTTTAAAGTTACACCCACTCTCAAAAAAAAAAAAAAAAAAAAAAAAATTTTTTTTTTTTTTTTTTTTTTTTTTTTTTTAAGTTACACCCACTCTCAAAAAAAAAAAAAAAAAAAAAAAAATTTTTTTTTTTTTTTTTTTTTTTTTTTTTTTTTTTTTTTTGAGAGTGGGTGTAACTTAAAAAAAAAAAAAAAAAAAAAAAAAAAAAAAATTTTTTTTTTTTTTTTTTTTTTTTTTTTTTTTGAGAGTGGGTGTGGATATAGCTTCCAACTCTATCATTTGGGTGGGAGATGCTTTTTGATTTCATTCTACAACGACGATGGTGCATTTTACTATTCATCTCCTTTTCAAAAATAAAAAGATTCCAAGCTGTATGAGTTTCACTTCAACAGAACCACCTTTTGAAACTCTTAAAGTGGATTGCTCGAAATGTTGTTTAAATGAATTCAAAAAAATAGTTGAACAATATTTTTGTGAAAATTGTACATTGGTGGCCGTTGATATACCAACATATGTTTTTTTGGAAAATTTTCACAATTCTGTTATTCTCCTAGATTTTGTATATAAGGGAGAAGATGTAACGTCAGTTGCAGCACATGTATTCAATACAAGATTTATACCTTGGCAGTCATCTAAAGATGACAATGTTGCTGCGGCACGTGATTTTTGTGTAAATTTAATTCCTGATGAAGATGAAGAATTACCATTATGTAAACGTTTTGTATTGATAGAGACAATATCCATTTCCAGTGATGAATATTTGGAATTAATACGTGGTGGAACAAAAAGGGATTATAATGATGTAATAATTTTAAAAAAAAAAAAAAAAAAAAAAAAAAAAATTTTTTTTTTTTTTTTTTTTTTTTTTTTCAACTATATATAGCTTCCAACTCTATCATTTGGGTGGGAGATGCTTCTCGATTTCATTCTACATGCTTTGGATGATGGGAGATATGGCTATCTCTTACAGTGGGTGGATAAAGAATCAGGAACCTTTAGAATTCGTTGGAAACACAAACGATCTGGTTATTGGGATACCAATGACACTATCATATTTCAAGACTGGGATCGAATGAAAGGACGCTATAAACCGGAAGAAAAAAACTATTTTACAACGGCTAAACTACGGTTTAAAGCTGCTTTAAGGAAAAGGTTCCAAGAGTTACCCTCCACCCTTTCAGATGAAAGATTATTTCGACATGTACCCAGAAGACCTAAAGTGGAAATGCAAGTCGCCAAAATATTAACTTCATTCCATGTACAAGATGTTAATAAATAATTGTTTTTATTGATTGAAGTGTTATTCAATTATAAAAATGTAAATACAACATGATAAAAAATAATACATTACTCCATACATGAATGTAGGAATGAAAAACGATGGCGAGGCTGATCCACACAAAGAACAAAATATATTTGTATCCCGACCATAGCTTTTTCTCCTCTTTCCACACAAACTGAACGGTCGGCTCTGGTAGGGGAGGAGGTTCCTCTGCCGGGTCTAAAGCCGCCAAATATTCCTCTACTTTTTCCACCATATACAGTAATATTTGAGTGGTGTCGGCCGATAAAATTTGATGTTCCCATATCAGTTCCGGGGTGAGTTCCGGACGCACCGAACTCTCTTTGAAATACTGGAGATCCAGTTCCTCATCCAATTTCTCGAGGGTTTTTTTATGAATCACTTTGTTGAAATCGTAAGGATCCAACATATCCAAAATGCCCGCCACTATATCATAGAGGGCCAGTACTCCCGTCGTCACACTCACCGATTTCCCCAATGATTTCAACGCCAAGCGACCACTTTGTTGGAGACTTTGACGGACCGAGTGTTTCAACACGTTTCGCACGGCCAGGTTGTCGAGAGACCTGTTTAAAAGATCCGGGGCTACTTTACTCAGCGTTCTTTCCACTCCCCATTCCGCCACATCTCTCCCGAAATCTTTGGCCAAGTCCAACACCAATTCCTCTCGGACTTTCTTATCCATCTCCCCCTCCTCCAAGGAGCGTCGGTTTCTCTTTTTGGGAACCGGGTACTGACTGTAAGCCGGCAAGGGAGGAGGTTGTTTTTGCCACGGTTTCTGGCCACTCGTCTTGATCGATCGAATGGTTGTGATGCCCAACAACCATTCGCCAAACGATTGGCCCCCGGACGGGACGCAATCGCCGTCCACCAGATCGAGTCCGTAGGCTTCGCAATAGCGCTGGTTCAATTTCAATCGACCCTCTTCCACATCGAGTCCTCCGTGGAACACGTGCCGGGAAGCGCGTTCAAAGAGTTTTTCAGGCATCCCTGCCAACGCTTTCTTGAGGGGGTTGGAGACGAGACAGCGACCCTGCTCCCAATCCGTATCGATTTCGTGGTCTTCGCAAGACTTTTGGCAAGCCAGTTGAAATTTTTGTCCGATGAGGACCCACTGGGGGTTGCTTCGACAGATTTCCCAGTTTTTTTGGAACGGATAGCAGGCAAACCTTTGACAGCCCGTTTCGTGAAACCCACTCCGCGTCACGACGAGGCAGTGAGCAGCGAGAGAGGGAGGCACGTAATAGTCTTCCCGCGTGGCCGGGCGCGTTTCCCAAAAAGCATGTTCGAAATAGTGAGGATAGAGTTTTTGGTACTCCTCGAACACGTACAGTTTGGTGAGTTCAGTGGCGTATCTCAACGCGTGCTCCATTCTGATCTTGGTTGTAGGAGCACGCTGTTGAGGGTGGGTCCTTGGTCGTAGGAGGAGAACACCTTCGGAGCCATCAGGAAGACCGGATCGTCGACGAGGGTGTAGCGCACGCAACACGCACCGTGCCGGGTTTTCAGGAACCAACAGTCGGTCTGGAGCTCCCTCCTGTAAGATCCCGGACCCAGTTGGTGTTGAAAGGTCCGGAGTCGATGGCGACACAGCCAAGCGACCACGACACACGTCTCTTCGTAGGTGCAGTCGGCAGGCAGAGCGTACACGGGAAACCCGACCACCAGATGATGGTCCTGCGTGGCGAGAATGGATCGGTGTCGAAGGGCGAGATGATCCGGGGTCGAACAGGCGCAGGTGTCGGTGCGATCAAAGAGGGCGTCGGCGGGGGAAGGAGACGGGGCGAACGCGACGAGCCCCAACTCGGCAGCCGTATCGAGAAAGTCTCTGGGCACGCTTTCGGGCACGTAGAGCGTGACGGGAACCATGGATAAAATTATAGAGAGGGAAGCGTTGCGTGATGAAGGAGCCTCGAAAACACCAAGGTTCGAGAGGGGGGAACAGTTTGAAGGAGACCGAACCCTGCAGTCGAAAATAAGTCGCAATGTAATAAATGAGAAGGGTACGGTTCCAAAGCAAAGCTGGATTCCGAACTTGAATACGAAAGGTAAACATGATGGAAAGAGAACTACCCTCATCCATTTATAAAAAAAAAAAAAAAAAAAAAAAAAAAAATTTTTTTTTTTTTTTTTTTTTTTTTAATGATAATATATAAATAACATCACAACATAATTTTAAAATCATGATAATTTTTATTTCTTTCAAAAAATGACAAAAGAGGTTTTTAAAGTTCTACAGCCAAGATCCGTTCCATTTGACTCATGCGATTCAAGGCCATGGTAACGAGATACAAATCTCGATGCCCATCCAAGCTGACGACCATATTCGAACCTTCTGAATACATATAATGAAGGGGTCTGGCAAATCCCAAACTGATAGGAAATTGTTTAGTGCGCACAGACGGACACATTCTGACTTCGGCACCCGTTTCAGGATTTTTACACACAGCTTCATTTCTTTCGACATCGTAGTAAAGAAAAATTAAACGAGTGCCACAAATCGTCTCACAAAAGTTTGTAGTGACAACTACAATACAATTCGGCTTCAGAACCAGATTTTTAGCCAACCGGATTTCAGGGCCATCTATTTTATGTTTTAGGTAGAATTCGTTGAAACGTTTCATAGTCGCTGTTTTCAAGGCCACAGCTCCGTCCGCTTGCATTAAAAGAGTCTCGTCAATACGTTCCACTATCGGAATTTTTTTATCTTGTAAAAAGTCTATGAGAGAGGATTTCAAGATTCTTTGAATGTCTTGTCGATCCATTCTGTGCAATTTACAATATGTGAACGGAACTCATACTTAAAAAAAAAAAAAAAAAAAAAAAAAAAAAAAAAAATTTTTTTTTTTTTTTTTTTTTTTTTTTTAATGAAATATAATTCTTCCTTTTCAACATTATCTTTGTCTATCATACAATAATTGACCTGTTTTATAGGTGCCCAAGTTAGTTCAGAAAGAGAGTCAATAATTTGTTTTTTGGGGCAGTTGTAACAGCCTCCCTCAATACATTCCACAATTAATGATAGATTGGGTATGAAGTTTGGTTTAACTTGATAATGGGGTCGTTCGGGAAACCCTACATCATGTAAAATACATGGTTTAAATTTATTGAATTTGTATGCTTTACCACGCCAATAGAGCCTTTCAGATAACCAATCCACCGCAATGTAAGTAAATTGGAATTTATAGAAGTCAATACTATGTAAATATCTTATCGGCAAATATTTCGAAAAAACATTTTTCAGCAGGCAATTCATTTTTTTCCATGTTATTTCTTTCCTTTTTCTTCTAGATATACATTTTTCATCTTTAGGATTTTCCTGTCCCAATGGCATACGTTCAATACCGTCATAATCAAAATAACGTATGGATAGAGTCTTGTGACACACGTTTGCCCATGCGTAACAAGGAAAACCATAAGGGTCCAGATACCAACCTTCTTTCAAAGTATGCATCAGTGTCAGAAAATCTTTATCACAAGCTTGCCACGTATATGGATCCCACAGCAAGTTATCCAATTCGGGTATTTTAGACAACTTGTCCACTTTATCAGTACAAGAAATGTTTTTAAAGATTCTTATTAAAATTTCATACGGCAAGTCTAAGAGTGGAAAAGAGTCACCCATCTCTATCGCATTACTAGCTATTGTAAATCACTATTCCTTTTAACCTTATTAAAAAAAAAAAAAAAAAAAAAAAAAAAAAATTTTTTTTTTTTTTTTTTTTTTTTTTTTTTTTTTTATCTTATAAAGATTTTTTATCACATCTTATAAAGATTTTCTTTATATCAAGTTTCTCACGATGAATACCTCTACATCACCTTATTTTGCTCCCAGAAACAATATTGAGGAGAGCATGCAGTTGTTGCGACTGGACAAAAGACCGTTGTTTGAATTTCTTTCGAGGAGAGTTCATCCAATTATACATCAGTCTGGGCAAATTATGTCTGGGTTGGGCGCAAATTATGTCATGGAAACTAGTAAGATGATTATGGATGGCAGTCGCCGAGAAATGGTTGTTGGCCGATTCATAAATGATAAAGGCCACGTGATGGAAAAAAGTGAAAACCTCAATACAGGAGAAAAAGATGAGACTCACCAATACATGAATTTGGATACTGAAAATGATGTAGAAATGTGACTTGACATGGAAAAATCTGACCTCTGCTGTACGATTCTAAAAAAAAAAAAAAAAAAAAAAAAAATTTTTTAACAGTGTTTAAAAAAAAAAAAAAAAAAAAAAAAAAAAAAAAAAAATTTTTTTTTTTTTTTTTTTTCATGGCTTTAAGAGGGCTGGTACAACAGCCTCTTGGATCATTTCACCATGATGGAGACTTTGAACAGATCTCTCACTATTATTCAGTTCCGAGTCAAAGTTTTATATTTTGAAACGTTGTCTCGTCGTTTCAATAGCCGACTCCGATTTCTTTTAAATAAAAAGGGTGTCTTTCATTTAAACAACTGTTTACATTCTCAAAACGACGGTAGTTTTGAGGTTCCTGTAACCTGTTCCTGTTGTGAAATCCTGGATGCTCCGGAAAAGTTTCTAATGAACGAAATGCTTTCAAAAACTTGCAACCCATTGTATCCGGATGACGAAGAAGAGGGCCCTATTCGAAATGGATTTGAATTAGAGGCTTATCCCATGGAAAACCAACGCAATTTTTACCGTCGTTGTGTTCAAGACCGAGACAATGTGTTCAAGTGGTATGAGGCCTACCGAAAGATGCTCAATGTCCTTCAATTCCAGATCTATATTCGACAACAGGGGAAGGAGAAGGAGATTGACGTTATTTACCATCCTGCTTCGAAAGAGTGGCATTTGACAGATTGTGTCCGATGCGTTCGTCCCGACGAAGGTCCCCATACGTGCTTTTGTCAAAGGGCTCTGCTGACTCCTAGCAAGTACCTCAAAGAAGAGTATCATTTCGTAGAAAAAGATTTACCTGAAATACGTCCCATCCATTATGTAAATAAAGATGAATAAAATCTATAGTGTCCAACATTTGTTGTCTCATTTAAAAAATGCTCAAACGAAACTCAAATTTTTTCAGGACTTGCAGAATCGGAATGCTCTCGATGCTGCCGTCGGTTTACTTTATGTTCGAGGTGTTTTCCAAATTGTCTATATTTACTAAAGCATGTTCGTTCTCTTTCTGTTACTCTTAACATTGTATATCGGTTTAATTTTTTTATACACCACTCGCCAAGTCGAGGCGACTGAAATTACGCCTTGGCCTCTTTTAACGAAACACCCTCCAGACCTGGAGGAAAAGAGTCAGTGTCAAACCGATGCAGACTGCCCCTCCCCTTCCCACGTCTGTCTCTCCCACACCTGCATCCCGAAACTCTTGAGGGGTAACCAGTGCAACCCGGACACGGGACAGTGGATCTCCTACCTATACCGGGGGGCCACCTTCGCCATTTGCGTGTGTCGAAATCCCCATCTCATCTCTCAAAAGGTATTTGGGGGAGACTGCGACACCAATGTGGGTTGTGGGGTGCACGGCCGCTACCTTCCGAGTCGAAACGTGTGCGAATGTGATCCGGGATACCGAGCCGTCGGTTTCACGTGTCAAAAATTACCCATTCTCGAAACGATGAACCTCTCGCCTTGCGCGGACGATGAGATCGAGGTGTCGCACCTTCAACCCGAGGACGGATTTCATCCGGATTACGTGAAACGCCTCGCCTCGGTCAAATGTGTGAAGCGGCCTTGTAGCTTTGACGCGTTGACGGGGCAACCTTTAAAACGGGCCAAGTACGAACCCCACTGGGGTTGCGTCTGTGATCCCCGATTCGGACTGTTCGGCGTCACCCTCCACCCCCAGTATTTGAGCACGGAAGGCTTCGACGCCTGTGTGAGCATCTTCACCCAAGAAGCCCGATTCCCGATGGAGGTGAAGTGGGTCACCTATTTCTACTTGGGTGAACGACCCCCCCTTTCCTTCATCCTGTTTGACACCCCTTCGAAAGACCTTCTCCTTCCCTTCTTTCAAGGAGGGAATGGGAAAGTGATGATCCGACAGGAACCGTGGACATTCGATTATGCTCAGTATCTCTTCCAGAGCGCTCACCCTCTACGGGTGAGACGAAGGTATATCTGGAACACTTGGCTCTACGACTCCAAATATAGAAACCACTTTAAACCCTCGGACTGTTCCGATATCCCGTCGTTTTGGCGGAATACACCTTACCGACCGGAAGACATTTACAACGTGCTGTACAAGAGTCCCGTATGTCGCGATACATCCGGAATGTATCAGGGCAAGTATATAGTGAACCCACAACATGTGACCTTGAGAAAGATTGAAGACGTAGACGCCCACAATGCATTTGTTTTACACTATGAATTGGAACACAATCGATGGACTTTAGATTTGGATTTTCCCTTTAAAATCCATTACTACCGAAGCATTAAAGTCCAAGCACCCTATTATCCGGTGACCCCCAAAGACTATGATCCCCATTTTATTTACAGAGGTCGATTCGATGTGAACTTTTAAGGAACAAGATGAAGCGTAAGCTGGAAGACGAGAATGAGGAAGAAATTTTGCAAGACTTACAAGCCAATCTATTGAAAGGAGACGAAGTGGAAAAACAACTTTTCGAGACTCAGAAACAATATTTCACAGTCTATATGGAAAAACTGATGCACCAGATACCCATGGGAGAACAGTTGGTGGAGATTATTCAAAATAAAAATGGAGCCCATGGATTTGAGTATATGTTTACGGCGGCTAAAAGTGTGATTCAGTCTCGCATGCGAGTCAAACAAATTAATGCTTTTCATGCCGTATTCGACATGGTGTATAATCTCGTATTTCGTTACGTCCATGAGAAAATCGTCTCACCCACTTTGACCAAAGTGTTGTCGGATAAACAGTTAAATATAGCCTACGAAAAATATCAGTCGTGTTCGAAAACGGAAGAAGAGGGCTGTGTCGTCGAATTACAATGTTTACTGTACTGCATACAAGAAATGTTGGAAAATCAGGAAAGTGTAAAAATACCCAATCCTTTACATAGTCGTTTTACACAGCAAATGAAAGCCATGAGCGAGTATGTCATCACCTTACTGGTATCCATGTCCAAACCCGATCCAAAAGAAACAACACCCAATATACAATAATTTTTTTATTTTTAACACAATTTAAAATAGCCCTGTTCAAAACAGGTAATACAATCTGGATAGAATCGATCTAAATGCTTTATGATTTCACTAGTCTCATAGATTTTCATGATTTGGTAAAAGTAAATCACGGATGTTTTAGTCTTTTCAAACTTTGTTGAATAACCAACATAGAGTCCCAAAGTTTCACGGGAAAACGCTAAGAATTGCAATGTGAGACATTTCCAGGGTGAGTCTTCTATGGGTGCCAATTCGCTGAGTAGCATGAAAGGGGTCTTCGCTAAAATTTGACCCGTGCTCCTATTTTCAACAAACATAAAAACAACACGGTCCTCGTTTGGATTCAGTGAATCGAACATGGGTTGGTTGATGATGAACGGTACCATGAATCGTTCCAAATCTTGAATGGACCCCTCGGACAGGGGAGTACGACACAGCGGACATCGAACGGCGCCCGCCGAAAACTGCTTGGTGCGACGGATGCACTCTCTGTGAAAGACATGGCCACAACTTTCTATCCTGTAACAACTTTTTAGGTCCAGGGGATGATAGGTTCCAATGGGAAACAGAGGGTGCATACACACACAACAGTCGTCACTCTCCATTCTCAATAGCCTTTCAGGCGGTTTGAACTATATATGCATTAAAAAAAAAAAAAAAAAAAAAAAAAAAAAAATTTTTTTTTTTTTTTTTTTTTTTTCAATTCTTGTAAAATCGCTTAATTAATTTCTCCATGGAATAAAATACATCATTCGAATCTATACGATAAATTTCACGTTCAGTTTCGGTCCAATAACCTGTCATGGGTTTATAATTTTGGTCTTTCTCATTGTAAAAACATTCGTTAATATCCAACGCAGTTGTCCGTGAAAGTATTGAATTGTTTTTAAGAAGGTTAATTCTCGTGCCAACATCAAATTTATAAATTTCAACCATCGATTTAGGACCGTAATACCAGTAGTTTGAACCAGGATAGCGAAGAGTATCAGAATGAGAGTTTAAGATAAGAATTCTGTTTAAAGGTAAACGATACATTTGGAAATTTTTTATCTCATCCTCATTGATGGGAGTGTATGTATTTTGTTCAAATTTCCAAATGCGACAAGCCTCTTCTAATGCATATTTCCTCCTTTGTATTGTTGTCTTATTCTTTTTAAGAGGTATACGGACCTGATCCTTTAAAAATCGGTGAATCACCTTTTCAGACTGTAAAAATTGAAAATGACGTTTACACAAAGTGGCTGTTTTTTCATCTAGTGTGATATGACACAAATTGTTGTGATTCGTTAGGAAGTAACCATCTTTTACGACACTGATCATTCGTAAAAATCCGGTAAAGTGATCCTGAGGTACAAACCAAAATGTTGAATCCAATAACAAAGCTTTAAATTCAGGTAGACTTAACAAGGTTTTCTTATCATGAAACGGGATATAATATTTAAAAAGGGTCTTTAAAACATAATAATTTAAATCAAAGAGTGAGCATTGACTAACAGCGTTATCCATTTTTTCCTGTAAATACTTGAATAACCACAATACTTATATTTAAAAAAAAAAAAAAAAAAAAAAAAAAAAAAATTTTTTTTTTTTTTTTTTTTTTGTTGTTGTTGTTGTTTAAAAAAAAAAAAAAAAAAAAAAATTTTTTTTTTTTTTTTTTTTTTTTTACTTGTGTATTATACTGTTTATTTGAGTAGCTTGTTTCCTCCAAGTGTAATAGGTTTTAACCATGCAACAGGTTTTCTTATTACATTCTTTACAAGGGTATTTCAATTCATAATCATGTTCTTCTAATATAGGATACCCTGACTGTTCTCGCAACCAACGGTAAGTATCTGAACCTTTAGCTAATAAAACAATATTTGATTTCAATAAATCTGGCAACCAATTTTCTATGTTTCCATCTAAATAACCGTTATCTGCTACTGCGCATCCGTCAGTGGGATTACAATATTCGTCAAATTCTAAGCATATACATACTACTTTTGAACGTGGAGAATTTAATTTTATGGGTTTAACATTTCCATGCTTTAGTGTTACACCTTTTCTTTTTACAAAATTACGCCACCCTAAAAAAGCTATAGTTATTAAACAATTTTTCTTTCCGCATTCTCGACAAGGGAACTTTAAAACACTTTTATCAAATATTTTAATGGGTTTGTACTTTTTTACTAATAAAAATTCATAAGAATCTCGATTAGCAGCAATTAAATCTTTATGTGGATACAGGTAAAAGTCTTCGGGGTTATTAAATGTAATATATTCTGAGTCATATACAATAGCAATTTCAATAGGATCTGTAAACCTAACCGCAACGCAAGCTGCCGTCGATTCCATTGTTACCTTACTTCTATTCACACTTTGTTGGATCGTCCTCTGGATATTCTATAAAAGGGACAGTAGTTTCTGCAAAGTGCAATGAAGAGGTTGGTAAAAGGGTTGTCAATTGAAAAATGATCATTTCGTTAATGTTTCCACCTATTTTATAACAGTCGTCTCCATAGGTCATTCGATTTTTAACGACCATTTGAAATATACCTATAAAACTACTAAGCTTAAGCATTTTTTCCTGTATGTTTTTGGTAAATTCATGATATATCCTTTCTCCATCAAAGATTCTTAAACTTCTGACACACCAATTTTTTCCTAGAATTGGTACGTTGTATTTACTGTGATTTTCACGACACGCAGAGCACATATCAGCCTTACATTCGAGAACGAAAAAACGACCTCCATCATTTAATTTTTTCTCTTCGTTTTCCCGCATAGAGAAACCAATTGCTTGGAGGGGTTCACATCCTCGGGCAATGATGGAGAGAGTACCGTCTTTACATTGGTTTAGTGCCCATTCACCCGCAACGATAATTGTAAAAGTGTCTCGATTTGATTTTAAAGTTTTAACATAAGCCTTATCATCTGCGCATGCATGTCCTTTAAGATATTTAGCTTTACCGCTCGTATGTAATTTGTAAACTTCACTTTCTTCTAAAATATGTTTCCACTCTGCAGAAATTAAATTTAATGATTTAGTTCGATTTTGCATGTCCTCAACAGCATTCAAAAGAATTTTATTTTGTGTAATAAATTCAATTAAAGTGGAGTAATCCATTCGTTAAATACTTGAATAATAACAATATATATATATATAAAAAAAAAAAAAAAAAAAAAAAAAAAAAAAAAAAAAAATTTTTTTTTTTTTTTTTTTTTTTAATTATAAATTCTGTGTTTTTCATTTCTATTATCCCTTTACTTTTTTTGAAATAATAAAGAATGGATGGTTACACAACTCTCGTTTCCTGGATGTTGGAAAATGACTGTTTGGCAAAGAAATTTGTTAAATGGATTCCTAAAAATGCCATCAACCTCGTATCAGAAGATTGGGAACAATGTTTAGAAAACAGAATACCTTATCAAGATTTTGAATTTCGTTCAAAATCTCTTCGAGGATCCTCATCAAATTTTTATGATTATGAAACGTCCGATGATTCCTTAGAAGTATATTTAGTGGGATATTGTAGATTTGCTAAATCTTACGATAACAATAAAAGTCGTCATAGTATCCTTATTGGTAGTTCTGAACCTTTGATTAAAATTGCAAAATTAATGACAAAGGACTTGGGACCAGATATAAAAATTTCCAACGAATTTAAATTTACTTTCGCAAACTGCAGCTTGTTAGGCTGTTCAAAGTGTAACAAGAACTATGCAAAGTTTGAAGAACATGGATTTAAGCTAAGTAAAACAAATCAACCTTGTATACAGGATACAAAAATATTTGATGGTGAGAAAATTTTGAATCGTTTCTTATCTCATATTGAAGATTTATACCAACAAACCTTTATTGGCCTTGTTCATCTAAATATTAATGTACGATATAGTTATATGAACAATCAAGAAGAAAAATGCTATCGTATCAGTGGAGATATTAAGGATATAATAGCATTTGACGAGGCCAAATTATCTTGCGTTAAAGCTTTAGATTTAGGAACATTAACTCCTATCGAAAATGAAGCCGAGAACCAAGATTTACCTACACCAAAAGAAGCCGAGAACCAAGATTTACCTACACCAAAAGAAAATGACAATTTAACCAACGAGTATTTCGTTTCATCTGAACCTCCAAAGAAAAAAGTAAAGGTTGTTCCTGATAAAGAAGGATTGTTCACCATAGATTTAAAAAAAAAAAAAAAAAAAAATGTTTATCATTAAAAAAAAAAAAAAAAAAAAAAAAAATTTTTTTTTTTTTTTTTTTTCTCTCCTTATAATTTGAAAAAAAAAAAAAAAAAATTTTTTTTTTTTTTTTTTTGTTACGGATTAGCAAGATCTCTTTATGAGCTGCACACTATCCAAATGATAATCAACACAATTTCCCTGATTTCAATTGCATATTCAGAGTATAGGGTTTGGGGACATCTTTTAGTGTGTAAATTTTATTAACCATTTCTTTTGGTAATATGGTAACATGGGCGTTTAAAAAGACTTGACTACCAAGACTTCGACCATCCAGAACTAGATACATTGGATCTCCAATATCGTCAATAGCCACTAAACCAACATTTGGTACAAATTTTGTATTAAACTCCAAATTATGTAAATAGTCATCCTTCGTATAATCTATACTCTGTTCTGCATATACGCAGTTAGCTAAAACATATTGCATAAGAATACTGACGTGTATCTCCGTAATACTTGTAAGTGTGTCAGTTTTTGAATGTAAGTAAACTTTGTTATGCTCTAAGATTTTCTGTGTAGGTTGTTTTGAAATTAATGTTGAAGATATAATCATTTTGGAGTTGAGTAAAGTTTGAAGACTATATAATGCATCTTCTTGATTTGGACCTACATCCATCGTCAAATCCATAAAATTTCGAAATATCTCCATTGCGTATCGTCCATCCTCATCTGGTTTTTTATTCACCATATATTGACGCATCGTTTCTTCTATGTGTGGGTTCATAGAATACTGTGTTAAAACTTTTTGGGTGTCTTCTTGATCGGTGGGCCGATAATAGGCATCAAAATACTTTTTTGCAGGAATAATAACTGTACCCTTTTTAAAGAAACTATAATTTTTAATGGGTTTTAAAAAACAACCTACATAGGCAATGTGTGAACCACGGTCCATAGCCTTCCAAACCATAAAAATGTTTCAAGTGATGTTCGCACATTAGCATAGTTAAATTTTTCCTTTGACCCCCTTTGCATTGAGCACTCTTGGAATTAAATATACATATTGAATAAGCCATATCCCTCTCCTTTATTATCCGCCGAATCAAGTACTCTATGGCTAAAGGTACCTATTCATTTAAACCTCGTAGTATTATGAAAGGTTTTAAACCCTTTAAAGTAATTGCAAAGTCCAAAACGGCATTAAGAGGTTTCGTCTCTCAAAATAAAAAATTACAAAAAGCGATTAAGGTCGTTTTCAGTAAAAAAAGTTTGGCAATCATTGCTACGGGAACAGCGGTCACTGTCGGTGTTACCAGTATTTGGGACTACATTGAAGCTAATTCGGGTTGTTTTAAGAAAACAACAGATGGTACTGTGTGCAAAGTACGCGAATTGACTTGCTGTCAACCGAAACCGTTGCAAAATGTTTCCTTTTGCACCGGGATTTCAAACATGGAACATGTGTGTGAGCATTTTGATGAGAGTGTCGAAAACTCTTGTTGTAAATTGTGTAGCTGCGAAACTGCCCAGTGTTTACCGGATGAAACCATGCAATGCCAAAGACCGACAGTAGCCGAAGCGCTCAGCCATTTTGCCGAAAATGTCGGCTCGACTGTTTGGTCCGGAGTGAAAGCGGTTATTCCCTGGATATCTTACCTACTATACGGAGGCATTGCATTGGCCCTTTTGTTTTTTTTAAGTATTGTTGGACCTCCCCTTTACAGACTCGTAAGTAAGAAGTAAAGATGTACGAAAAATTAACTACTTACTATCTACCAATCGATTTTCTGTTCAAAGAATTGTATAAATCGGAATCGTTGGATAAAGAAATCCGATACATGAAAGAACGAAAAGGGCCTGTCTTTCGCCTCATTACACTCGAATTGGTGAATAACAAGAAAATTGTACACGTAGCTCGAAGTTATATTTCCAAACTTTTAGAGAATCAAGAAAAATTTGGATACATCTATTATCTGAGTAGTAAACCCATGTTAATCCCATTAGATGTTCAATTTCAAGGAATAGAGGTCTTTGTCGATTGTGTCGACAAAGAGAATATAGTGGAAATAATGGATGAGTTAGCCAGTGAGTTTGCATGTAGAAGTCATTTAATACACGATATCACCATACTGGAATTATTTTATTTTTTCATCAAAATGGTGAATCCAGACTTGACGTGGTTGGCTATTGAAAGTATGCTCCATAATGTGAGGCAACACGCTCACCTCATCATATCCCCCGACAGAAAATACAGTCACCAAATTGTAGAAACCGAACCCGACGACCCATCACTGACCTGTAAAAGAACATTCTAAAAAAAAAAAAAAAAAAAAAAAAAAAATTTTTTTTTTTTTTTTTTTTTTTTTTTTTTTTTTTAATCCTCTTCTTCCTCTTCCTCGGCAGGGCGTTTCTCTCCTCGGAACTTTAAGGTTTTCACCAAACTCTCGACATTTTGTTTGCCCATCGTTCGATTGTACAGAGAAATGCATTTGGAGAGTAATTTCTTATCCATGAGATCCTCTTTGGCAAACTCGGGATCGGCGGGCAAAATCACGCGCGTCATTTCTTCCACACATCCCCGCACCACGTAATAGATTTGCTTGGGGGCAGCCCGGACCTCGCTCCCCAATAACTTATACATTTCTCGGATCGTTTGCACATGGAGTCTTTTGTAATCGGGATCGTTGTCAAAGAGCGTTTTCGTGGGTCCGTATCGCAAGTTGGCAATATAATTCTTTTGTTCGTAGTTGGGGCCGTTATTCAAATTCCCGTTCAGTCCGTCCACCGCCAGGATCGCATCCATCGGGAGTCCATTTTTGGTGAGCGTCTTCAACAGGTGCACCAGTTTGTCGGTTTTCACAAACACCTGCGACAACACGGAGACAATGTCTTCGTCCCCCCCGGCACTCCTCAGCGTCGCGGCAATCTCCGGATGGACGTGGATATGCGTTTTAAAGAGATTGAGGAGGTAGGCCCAACTGAGACCGAGCGCTTCCACCACTTGTCCGAGCAGGGTCAATTTGAGTGATTTCAAGCTCACCGCGTCATTCTCATTGAGGTTGTACGCTTTGATACTGGCATGGAGCAAGTCGTGAATTTGGGTCTGCAGCGTGTTAGGATCCATCTTTATTACTACTCTCCAACAACAGTTGCATCAGTTCCATCATCTCCTTCTCCAAATCTCCCTCACTCGCCAAGAAGAGTTTGAGCGTATCCACCGTCCAGTCGAGTCGGATCACGTCAAAGGCTCGAATGCGACCAATGAACCGCTGAACGGTCGTGTGAATGCGCTTGGCGCATTTGAACGTGCCTTTGGGCACACCACCGCCGCGGCTCATGACCATCAGAATGTGATGATAGCCCAAGGTGAAACCCAACAGGTCGGCGGGGTCCTCGAACAGGACGGCCGGAAAATGGAGCGCGAACCCCAAGTCCAACACGTCTTGGGAGGCACACGCCACTTTGTATTTTTCCTTGAGGAAAGCCTGCATCGCATGGTAGGGTTCCCACATCACCGAATAGTGGTCGGAGACGCCCTCGCGGAAACTGCGCAGCGTCTTGTAGTGTCGGCTCTTGAAGGTGATCTGCGTCTCGATCAGGCGTCGCAAGGCCTGCACGAAAGGACAGCTTTCGAACCGTTTCCAGAAAAAATCGCCCCGGCAGAGGCGCGCCATGAAATCGAGGGCCCAATTGCCCACCACCGCCATGTCACTGGAACATGCGTAGCAACTCACCATCACGTGGATCACGTCGAAAGGCAGGGCATACTTGCCAAACGTTTTGCGGATCATCGAGGACCGGTAGAGTTGAAGGAGGAGCTCTTTGGCTGCGTTCGGCTCCTCCTCTTCGAAGGGGTAGGGTTGCCACGGCGTGTGACAGTCGTGCACGTACGGCACCAAGATCTGGAAATACGTGTCCAACACGTTGGGGAGTTCGGACAAGAGACCGTGCATGCCCCGGATCAAGGCGTCCAACACCCTTCGTTCGTTGGAGGCGTCTGGGTGTTCGGAAAGGATGTTGAGAAAATCCGTGAGAAACGTGTCGCCGTCCCTCGGGGGGTGCTGCTGCGGTCGCGTGGTGAAGGGCGCGTTCAAGGCTCTCAGCAACTGAATGCTCCGCCGCACTCGGCTCAGGGACTGTCGGCGGACCGTCGTGGCATGGATGCCTTCCAGCTGAAGGAGGGGGAAATTCAGAGGCACCTGGTCATCGCCCGTCCACTCGCAATACGCCTGAGCCAAGGCACTGGAATGAAACGCGTCGGGGTTTGGGGAGGTGATGGCGTCGTACACGGCAAAAGACTGATGGCACAGCTGACACGACAGCGTGGGTCCCGGTCCCAAAGTCAGGGCCTCAGGATGCGTAGGGTGGATAAGATTTGGAAAGGCCGCCATCCTCTTTCTTCATGGGGATGAAAGCACTTTTTCGCGTGTGGCACACGACACAGTGGCCCGTGATGTAAGGCCGGTGGGTTTTGGTTTCAAACCTCTGAACGTCCGTCGTTTCCGTTTGTCTCTGGCATTTACTGCATCGAACCATCCGCGTTTCCATCTTTATTTAGATCAAGTCATGGACTCTCGGAAAGAGATTGTGCGGCTTCGCCACGTCGAACATTGGACCGAACGCGAGATTGCTCGGCAGTTGGATCTCCACCCTTCGGTGGTCCACTACTGGTTGAAGAAAGAAGACACGCGACCCCTGCCTCGTCGACGGGGCCGGCCGCGCAAAACCGAGGACGAGGTGGACCGGCAGCTGTACGAATGGTCCCTCCAACACCCCTTCATGTCGGCGGTGGACCTCCGAGAGATGCTCGCCCCCCACGTGAGCGTGGACACGGTGCGCAAATGCTTGCGAGCGCGCGGGATGCGCTGTCGGAGACCGGCTCGCAAACCGCATCTCACCCCGTATCATAAGCAATGCCGTTATCGGTTTGCCAACGCTCACCTCACCTGGGGTTACGACGATTGGTGCAAGGTCATCTTTTCGGACGAAAAAGTCTTCCGGTCCTCGTCGAGGGGAGCCCTGCGCGTGTACCGCCCTCACAAAAGCGATCGGTTCGATCCCCAGTACATCGTCCCCACTTCCAACCCGAGCGGCCGACACACCATTTGTGTGTGGATGGCGTTCGGTCATGGGTTTCGAAGAATGGTGCGCATCGAGCAGCGCACTTTAGACTCGACCTACTATACGCAACGGATCCTGCCCCTCATCCGAGATCACTTGGCCGAGCATCCGGCAGAGGATCTGGTGTTTATGCACGACCTGTCCCCCATTCACACCAGTCGGGTGACGAGCACCTGGTTGCAAAACGAAAACATCCCCGTGATGACCGACTGGCCCCCCAAGGGACCGGACATGAACCCGGTGGAAAACGTGTGGGCGGAAATTGTCCGACGCATTCACAACGATTCGACCAACCGAGATCGATTGTGGGAAAATGTCCTTCGAACGTTCGAATCTTTATCGGACGAGTACTTTGAGACCCTCCTCGCCTCGATGCCCGCCCGAATCGAAGGGGTGTGCGCGAAAGAAGGAGGTTGGGTGAAATATTAAGGGACGAGAATCGAATAGGTGTCCAGGTGGTATTCGAAAAGGATCTCATCCTCGTCCTGGGTCACATAAATCCATCGGCAAGGATTGGTGCGAGCAAATTTCAAACACATGGCTTTGACGTGGGGCCAAGAGTCGACGTGCATGAAATACAAATCTTGATCGTATTTGACTTGCGTCAGGTCCGGAATAAAAGATCGGAGGAGATCCACCGAAGCGCGATCCTTTAAAATAAATTCGTCATGTTTATAAAAATTGAGGATAAGGGCTATTTGCTCGGTGCTGATCGTTTCGTGAGCAATCGCCATGTCCAACACTCTCTGGTTAAACCTTTGATAATACATGAGGAGGAGGATAATAGAAATTGTACCTTTTATTAAAAAAAAAAAAAAAAAAAAAAAAAAAAAAAAAATTTTTTTTTTTTTTTTTTATGATAAGTTTTGTTGTCACCATTAAAATATCACTCCTTTGGGACCCCCGAATCATTTTTTGGGAAAAAAAATTTTTTTGGAATGCTTTGTCCTGATTGGTCAATCTTGAAAGCTGTCCGAACAAAATTTTTTTTTTGGGGGGGAAAAATTTTTTTGGAATGCTTTGTCCTGATTGGTCAATCTTGAAAGCTGTCCGAACAAAAAAATTTTTTTGGGGAAAAAAAAATTTTTTTGGAATGCTTTGTCCTGATTGGTCAATCTTGAAAGCTGTCCGAACAAAAAATTTTTTTTTGGGGGGGAAAAAAAATTTTTTGGAATGCTTTGTCCTGATTGGTCAATCTTGAAAGCTGTCCGAACAAAAAATTTTTTTTTGGGGGGGGGGGGGGGAAATTTTTTTGGAATGCTTTGTCCTGATTGGTCAATCTTGAAAGCTGTCCGAACAAAAAATTTTTTTTGGGGGGGAAAAAAATTTTTTGGAATGCTTTGTCCTGATTGGTCAATCTTGAAAGCTGTCCGAACAAAAATTTTTTTTTTTGGGGGGGGAAATTTTTTGGAATGCTTTGTCCTGATTGGTCAATCTTGAAAGCTTCGGCGAATCGGTGAAAGACTTTTCTTTTGCTCTCTCTCTCTCTATCTATCTATATATATATATATATATATATATATATATATATATATATCTATCTATATATATATATATATATTCGGACAGCTTTCAAGATTGACCAATCAGGACAAAGCATTCAAAAAATTTTTTTTTCCCCCAAAAAAAATTTTTTGTTCGGACAGCTTTCAAGATTGACCAATCAGGACAAAGCATTCAAAAAAATTTCCCCCCCCCAAAAAAAATTTTTTGTTCGGACAGCTTTCAAGATTGACCAATCAGGACAAAGCATTCAAAAAAAATTTTTTCCCCCCCAAAAAAAATTTTTGTTCGGACAGCTTTCAAGATTGACCAATCAGGACAAAGCATTCAAAAAAATTTTTTTTCCCCCCAAAAAAAAATTTTTGTTCGGACAGCTTTCAAGATTGACCAATCAGGACAAAGCATTCAAAAAAATTTTTTTCCCCCCAAAAAAAAATTTTTGTTCGGACAGCTTTCAAGATTGACCAATCAGGACAAAGCATTCAAAAAAATTTTTTTCCCCCCAAAAAAAAATTTTTGTTCGGACAGCTTTCAAGATTGACCAATCAGGACAAAGCATTCAAAAAAATTTTTTTCCCCCCAAAAAAAAATTTTTGTTCGGACAGCTTTCAAGATTGACCAATCAGGACAAAGCATTCAAAAAAATTTTTTTTCCCCCCAAAAAAAAATTTTTGTTCGGACAGCTTTCAAGATTGACCAATCAGGACAAAGCATTCAAAAAATTTTTTTTCCCCAAAAAAAAATTTTTTGTTCGGACAGCTTTCAAGATTGACCAATCAGGACAAAGCATTCAAAAATTTTTTTTTTCCCCAAAAAAAAATTTTTTGTTCGGACAGCTTTCAAGATTGACCAATCAGGACAAAGAATTCAAAAAAAATTTTTCCCAAAAAAAATTTTGAATGCTTTGCCTGATTGATCAATCTTGAAAGCTTCGGCGAGTCGGTGAAAGATTTTTTTCTTTTGCTCTCTCTCTCTCTCTCTCTCTCTCTCTATCTATCTATCTATCTATCTATCTATTTATCTATCTATCTATCTATCTATCTATCTATCTATATATATATATATATATATATATATATATATATATATATATAATATTATATATATATATATATATATATATATATATATATATATATATATATATATATAATATTATATATATATATATATATATATATATATATATATATATATATATATAAATAAAATTATCTATCTATCTATCTATCTATCTATCTATATATATATATATATATATATATATATATATATATATATATATATATATATATATATATATATATATATGTATATATATATATATATATATATATATATATATATATATAGATAGATAGATAGATAGATAGATAGATAGAAAGATAGAGAGAGAGAGAGAGAGAGCAAAAGAAAAAATCTTTCACCGACTCGCCGAAGCTTTCAAGATTGACCAATCAGGACAAAGCATTCAAAAAATTTTTTTCCCCCCCAAAAAAAATTTTTGTTCGGACAGCTTTCAAGATTGACCAATCAGGACAAAGCATTCAAAAAAATTCCCCCCCCAAAAAAAAAAAAAAAAAAAAAAAAAAAAAAATTGTTCGGACACTCGCCGAAGCTTTCAAGATTGACCAATCAGGACAAAGCATTCAAAAAAATTTTTTCCCCCCCAAAAAAAAAATTTTTTGTTCGGACAGCTTTCAAGATTGACCAATCAGGACAAAGCATTCAAAAAAATTTTTCCCCCAAAAAAAAATTTTTGTTCGGACAGCTTTCAAGATGGACCAATCAGGATTCAAAAAAATTTTTTTCCCCCCCCCCAAAAAAATTTTTTTGTTCGGACAGCTTTCAAGATGGACCAATCAGGATTCAAAAAAATTTTTTTCCCCCCCAAAAAAATTTTTTTGTTCGGACAGCTTTCAAGATGGACCAATCAGGATTCAAAAAAAATTTTTTTCCCCAAAAAAATTTTTTGTTCGGACAGCTTTCAAGATGGACCAATCAGGATTCAAAAAATTTTTTTTTCCCAAAAAAAATTTTTTGTTCGGACAGCTTTCAAGATGGACCAATCAGGATTCAAAAAAATTTTTTTTCCCAAAAAAAAATTTTTGTTCGGACAGCTTTCAAGATGGACCAATCAGGATTCAAAAAAATTTTTTTTCCAAAAAATTATTCGAGCACCCTGCCAACTGGCACCGCACCCTCCGGGTGGCCCGTACAGTGTCCCCAGAGGAGAACCGCCAGGACCCGACAGCAAGAGTCACAGAGCCAGGAGACAGTGGAGGGAGGCGGCACCCCCGCCACCCTGAGCCAGAGTGGGCGAACTCAATGAGATTGGGAAGGGCCTTGCGTCATCCCAACTGCTTCATTGTTAAAACTCATACTATTGTTCCCCTTTTTGAAAGGGCTGCTTCCCAATGAGTTATCACGGGGTAATTAGGATTTAAAAAAAAAAAAAAAAAAAAAAAATTTTTTTTTTTTTTTTTCTTTTTTTTTTTTTTTTTTTTTTAAGTGGGTGAAAAAAAAAAAAAAAAAAAAAAAAAAAAAAAAATTTTTTTTTTTTTTTTTTTTTTTCACTCACTTAAAAAAAAAAAAAAAAAAAAAAAAAAAAAAAAAAATTTTTTTTTTTTTTTTTTTTTTTTTTTTTTTAGGGTTCCCCTTCAACTTCTTTATCCCTGTTTACAATAGCTTCTTCCCAATCAGGAATGTAACGTTTACATAACTTACACCTAAAGATTTTATCCCGCTGCACTCTGTAGAAGAAATCTTCCACATTAGCAAAATCTTCCTCGCACGTACAAATGTCAGGTTGTGCTTTTCCGGGTATACTTTTTATGCAGGACGACATGTGCCATCCGTGTTCCGTATTATATACCAGTTTAATGTTCAGTTCGGGTCTTTGAAGGGTAGCCAAATGAAATTTGTACAATGTGTAGAGTTTCTTAAATCTTTCAAATTCAGGCTGGTGCGCATAGACCTTATCGTTGGGTAGAATTTGTAATTTTTTATAAAAAGTCAAATCATCATCGGAAAGAGAGAGCCGAATTAAATCTGCCATCATTACTTTACTTTTATATGATTCAACAATTCGTTTCCCACCGTGAGCCATTGCGCAGTATCCGTAAATTGTTGAACATACACTTTACCAAATTCTTTCAATAAAGTTGGATCGACCCATTTTGTATCCTGATAGTATTCTCCGTGCTGATGTAAATAACCTTCGACTAACTTTTTGGCCTGATTCACTCGATAAATTAATTGATCATCTAATAACGTAATATGTTCGCTATACCATTCCAATAAGGCTAAAAACACGACGTAAGCAGAATCTGTACCCGTCAAACAATTTATTTTAGGATCATGATCAAAATATTCATACATGGCCCGTACACCTTGACAGTGCATCCGGTATTCGACTCGTAGTGGCAGTAGGACACCACTCAAATATTGTTTCAAATCTTTTGGGTGATGACCTCGAAACCCGTCGACAGCCAACAGTCGAAAAATCTCGCGACCGTGAATGATATCATGGGTACTGTTGACCCTAACCCACTGATTCAATAATTTAATCCAATCGGTCTCATTCGTTGAAAGTTCGGCGACACTCTCTTTGGACGCGGTAGCCAGTAACGTCATGAGTTGGTTGCGATACGTCAAATCATAGGATACCTCCTGAAAGGGTTGTATCCATTCCATTAATTCTCGGGCCAATTTCTCTCGGTGCATTTGGATGGTGTCGGTGGGTCGACCTCTCACCATTTGATTGACGAGTTTTAAATTGAGCAAGCGACGAATCTCGTCATCCAAGGAGCTTGTCGACCATTGTCTGCGGGTGGACGGTTTGAAACGACTTTGTGTATCCGGGGGGGCAGACGAGGAGGACGGAAGGGGAGTATTTGGATTCGAGGTAGCGCTGCACGACTCCGTTGGAAATTTTTGTGGAAATGGGTCCCAGTGTACCGATATCTTTTTGGGTGTAGATGGTGCCGTATTCGACGCGGATGCCATGTTCCCGAAATTTATTTATGAACCAAAGCAGAGGTTTTTTCGTAATTTTTAAAGTATACGGCAAGTCTTGAATAACATTAAAAGTGTGGGTGCTGGTTATCAAAATCACGTAATGGCAAATGGGAGTCGAAACTTGGTCGTTAAACCGTTGAGCCGATGACCATTGGAGAAACATAATGAAAAAAATATTTTCCTATTCTTAATATTAAAAAAAAAAAAAAAAAAAAAAAAAAAAAAAATTTTTTTTTTTTTTTTTTTTTTTTCAATTGTTTACAAATATTTTAAGACTTTTTTTGGAATAAAATCATAATTTCACACAATCATTTCAAAATTTATTCTCATACCTAAAAAGAACGAAATGAAATATGTTGTGTGCTAATATTTCAGGGATGGAACACGGGCGCAGAATTCATACCGGAATGTGTTTAAGAAATTTCTCTACCTCGTCGCATTAAGAGGTAGAAAATTTTCTTACATTGATAGTGGTATGAATTCTGCGCCCATCCCTGATATTTTCAATATGTCGGTATCAGAAAATGAAAACACCCTGTCTGATGTGGATTCCTATTCACACAGACTCAAAATCCCAACTTCAACGTTTAGAGAAATGCTAAAATTTAAATCAGAATATGTCCAACTGAATGGAAGGACTGCTGTGAACCAGTGTAATATTTTTTTTTACCAATCATTTCAAAATTGATTCTCATACTACCTAAAAAGAACAAAATGAAAAATTTTGTGTGCTAATATTTTCAATCGGTATCAGAAAATGAAAACACCCTGTCTGATGTGGCTTCCTATTCACACAGACTCAAAATCCCAACTTCAACGTTTAGAGAAATGCTAAAATTTAAATCAGAATATGTCCAACTGAATGGAAGGACTGCTGTGAACCAGTGTAATATTTTTTTTTTTTTTTTTTTTTTTTTTTTTTTACCAATCATTTCAAAATTTATTCTCATACTACCTAAAAAGAACAAAATGAAAAATTTTGTGTGCTAATATTTTCAATCGGTATCAGAAAATGAAAACACCCTGTCTGATGTGGCTTCCTATTCACACAGACTCAAAATCCCAACTTCAACGTTTAGAGAAATGCTAAAATATAAATCAGAATATGTCCAACTGAATGGAAGGAAAATATAAATGAACTGCTGTGAACCAGTGTAATATTTCCAATCATTTCAAAATTTATTCTCATACCTAAAAAGAATAAAATGAAAAATTTTGTGTGCTAATATTTTCAATCGGTATCAATATTAGAAAATAAGTTACATGATTACTTCAAATCTCAAATGGACCTGTCTGATATGGAATATCGTTATTATCTATTTACAAAAGATTGTCATCAATGTTTAAAAAAAATGCTATACATAGACTTTTGTAATAAAATTATAATGTCACAACAGAAATTATACTCAAAATCTCAAAATATTACCTTTAACGTTATAATTTTTTTTTTGTGGTTTCAACAATGTTATAGGATAAAAACAACAGTGAAAGAAAACAAAAAATTTAAAGAAGAATAATAAATTTTAATTATCTACACAGATACATAATCATCGAAAATTATTACATACTTTTCATCCAAAAACAGACAATTTGGCAAACAACAGTGAAAAAAAACAAAAAATTTCAAAAAGAATTATCTACATACATAACCATCAAAAATTATTACATACTTTTCATCCAAAAACAAACAATTTGGCAAACAGTGAAAGAAAACAAAAAATTTAAAAAAGAATAATCAATTTTAATTATCTACACATACATAATCATGAAAAAATTATTACATACTTTTCATCCAAAAACAGACAATTTGGCCCTTGGCCCACATTGATCTACTCCCAAACAAAAGATGGGGACGGTGGACTATAATGTAATTTGGCCATAGCATAGCCCTCGGCTGTTTCAATTGTATTTTCAGTCCACATTGTCAGTGTTTTTTTGTATGACCAAGTAAATTTATCCACATTATGCCTTTCAATCACGTCTAATTCCAATTGTTTGTTCATTCGTTTGGAGAAGGTAACGCATACTACCACTTTATCCAAGAGTATTCTTTTTAAAAAATATATTTCCAACACTTTACACGTTTTTAGTAGTGGGATGAGCGTTTCACGATCCATAAATTCTCTTGTTCTTATTCCAACCGGTGCATCGCTGATAATCTCCTTAAGTGGTCGGCCGCCTTTATCGGTAAAAAACTCTGGTGCGTCCATCCACCTTCCAAGGTCTTTCGTGCTCAAATAGATCTTGCGATCCTCTCCGATGACACATAGCACGTAACATTTACCCTCCTTAATTAAAAACGCCAACATCTGGAAGGCAGAATGAAACGAGCGGACGGTGAGAGGTAACAGAAGCAGAATGAAACGAGCGGACGGTGAGAGGCAACAGAGGCAGAATGAGACGAGCGGACGCTTTTCTACCCTCTCTGTGGGCGGAGCTTTCAAAACTGCTCACACTTCATTGGTCCACGCTCGTCAAAGTTTTCTAAATCCAAAAACAGGGGGTCAGTCTCCAAAACAAAAGACGGTGGTGGACCGTCGTCGTACAGTTTGGCTAGAGAGTACATCTCAGCCCTTTCAATTTGGAATTCCACCCACATTGTGAGTGTTTGGGTGAACACATTCGATCTTTTGATGACTGGTAATGATTCTTTGTCGATTTGTTCATAAGCAATGACCGATACTGCCACTTTATCCGATAGTAATTTTCTCAAAAAATATATTTCGAAATGTTGACACTTTTCTAATAAGGGGAGAAGAGTTTCACGCTCCATAAAGGGTCTGCTTTCTATTCCAATGGGTGGATCACTGACAATGTCTTTCAATGGCTGGCTCCCTTTCTTAAAGTACTTTGGCTTGTCAATCCACCATCCGAGCTCTGTGATGCTCAAATAGATCTTACGATCGTCCCCGATCACACACAACACGTGGCATTGAGTCTCCTTAATGATAAAGGCCAACATCGGGAGCAGCAGCAGAATGAGACAGGATGAAACGGGTAGACTCTTTAAATTCGTGGGCGGAGTTTAAGGTTTGTTCTTTTGAAAGCATTGATAGGCTGAGGTAAGCGTTCGATCCGTGTTAATGGGGTGTTCCTTTTTGATTAACGTCACACATTTCTCACCCACGATCTTCAACAGATAGATGTAGGTGGGTTCGTCGACCGCTCCCAAGGAAATGTCCCAATTCTCTCCTTGCCATTTTTCGACAAACATGGAATACAAATGAACTTGCATATCTTCTTTTGAGAATAGGTGGTCAATCTTCATATAATCTGGCCGAGGAAAAGAATCGGTGTGTTTGATATTGTATTTGAGGTCATCATAATTCAAATCGATACTTTTATCCAATAATCCAATAGTTGTTGTTTCAAAAGGAGGTTTGGTACTTGTAACAGAAACATGCCATGGTAAATACCGTTCTCCATTTTTATATAAGAAAGTGATGTGCACAGCATAAAGAAAATGAGACATCTTTAAGAAAGATTGTAGCAACGTCTATATATAATTGAAAAAAAAAAAAAAAAAAAAAAAAAAAATTTTTTTTTTTTTTTTTTTTTTTTTTTTTTTTTTTTCACAACCTATATCCAGAATAAAATATTTTTATGATAAGTCTCTATTCAAAAGCAAGTAGTCCATAAACTAACCCCACATAATTAAATAATCTTTCAATTTGCTTATAATTTCTTTCCATAAAAATCAGTTGGTTTTGGTAAAGTTTAAATGATTCAATCATGATGTATGCCGTATCAATATCAATATTTTCATATGTTTTTAAGATTCGAAATAGAGGTACCCTTTTACATAAATGACACCAATATTGAGGATGCATGCAAAAATTTAATTTAACTTTTCTATTAAACATCATATATTTATAGTAGTAAACTCTTTCAATTTCAATATCCAAGCCATAAAAATATGCTTTTATACATTCTGAGCACATGTTGTAAACACAATCATTTTTTAGATAAATGTAATGAACTATGGTCGGCCTATGCAATAAAGGAATTTTAAACTTATAGGTTATCAACGTATCCATATTAATAACTGCGTCTTTTTGTGAAAAAGTATCTATAAATGTCTGTTTAATATTTGTAAAAGGTAGGCATTTACCAATTGGTAATGTCATATATCGATAACTTGCTCTCATAACTTCCCGAACAAGAGGAGTTGGCAATTTCAAATTCTCAATATCTTGTACATTAGACAATATTGTAGAGAGACATAATTCTTTTAACGGATACAATGAGTTGAATGTTTCGTTACAATAAAAAGTAGATTCAATATAGATCTTTTTATAATGTAGATATTCTTCTTTTTTAATTAATTGTACTTTTAATCCTTTACCTACAACTTCCCAGGTATTTGGATGGATGTATCGACGAGAGGCTGCCATGAAATGAATGTGATCATTATTACAAAACGTAAAAGGATGGTCGAAGAGAAGCATTCTCGTTTTCCTTTTTCTTCGGTATCGACCTTTCTTTCGAATGGTGTTAACGCAAACATCATAAAAAAGATTAAACGACGATTTTTGTAAAATAAAATAATACAAGAAAATTGCACCACGTTGAATATATTCATATTTATTGTGGTTAATATATGTATTCATTTGAAAACCACAATCTCTAAAAAGAAAATTTAAAATGGTTAGAAGATCTTCTTCGTCTCTAAAAACATGATGTCGAATACATATTATTTGCTTTTTCTCCCAAAAACATTTTTCAAAATTTTCATTCACAAATTTATTCCAGTCTCGATCCAGGATTCTTTGAGAGGACATATTAATTGTCATTGTCAAATTTTACATTTGTATATTACATACTTTATAATACTAAAAAAAAAAAAAAAAAAAAAAAAAAAAAAAAAATTTTTTTTTTTTTTTTTCAACTACTAGGGGGGCACACTCTGAAGGCTGCCATTCAAACGCTTCACGATGGCTGGACCTGTTATCAAGTATCACGAGATCACCAGTCAAGTTTATTCGGGGATACCTTTAATCGCCACTGAAAAATTGGATGGCTCGAATGTTGGAATAGGTTACGTGAACCATGTGTTCAGGCTACAGTCTAGGAATGTAGTGTTGGATGAAAAGACATGTAATTTTGGTTTAAACCGGATCATGGGACCGCTGTTGGAAAAAGTACAACTTATCAAAGACATTTTAAAGGACAATTTCATTATTTTCGGAGAAGTATTTGGATCCCATATCAAGAGAATACCCTATCACGATTTCGAGTCTGAATCCGTATTTGGCAGCAAGACAGTCTTTTTTCGAGCCTTTGATATCTACCAACTGGATTCGGATACGTTTATGAAGTACAGTGACGCCGTAAACATATTCCAGCGAGTGAATCTACCCTACGTACCGATTTTGGATATAGATTACAAAACCATAGGGGATTTGTATGAAAAAGTTGAAACTTATCCCAGTGCTTATGCAGACTGTCCTTTAGAAGGATTCGTAATGAAGGCAGACGCTGAAGAATCGCCACGCTCTAGAAAAATTTTTAAGGTGAAGCGTAAACAATTTAACGAACAGGTTCTTAATAAATACAAGATTAAAAATTATGTCAATTATAATCGATATATATCTGCGTACTCCAAAATTGGCAAAGACTTCAAAAAAATCAAAGTAGAAATGATTACGGATTCCCTAAAAGATATAATGTCAGTGTATGAAAAAGATGAAAGTGGCAGCTATGATATTCATTCGATTCAGAAAGAGGTTGAAAAGGAGGTTGAGAAGCTTATAAAGAAATTTTATGCCCTGGAAATGTCTCGAGAACTAGAGATGTCCCGAAAATTCACTCTACCAATTGATTCTCTGTTCAAAGAATTGTACGAATCTGAATCGTTGGATAGAGAAATCCAATGTATGAAAGAACGAAAAGGACCTGTGTTTCGCCTCATTACACTTGAATTGATGAAAAACAAGAAAATTAAACATGTAGCTCGAAGTTATATTTTCACACTTTTAGAAAATCGAGAAGAATTTGGACGTTTATACTATCTAAGCAGTGAAACCTTGTTGAATCCTTTATTAAATAATCCACTTCAAGGAATAGAAATTTTTGTGGATAATGTAGACAAGGATAATATAGTTAAAATAATAAAAAAGTTAGCAAGAAGCTTTGGAAGGGATTGTTATTTTTCTGAGATTGCCACACTGGAGTTATTTTATTTTTTTATAAAAATGGTTAATCCAGAGTTAACATGGTTAACTATTGAAGGAATGCTCAATAATGTTGGTACACACGCTCACTCAATCCTATCAGCTGATAGAAGATGACTTTGTAAAAAATGAAAATAAAAAAATTTATTGAATGTGAAGTGTTTGTGTTTATCATTTATTGTATATGTATTAATAAATCTTTAAAAAAAAAAAAAAAAAAAAAAAAAAAAAAATTTTTTTTTTTTTTTTTTTTTTTTTTTTTTTAATATAATATGAGATAGGTCCGTCTATGTAGATAGATGAAAACAATTCGTTTATGTGAATAGATTGTAACAAAGTCTATACCATGAGTTTCTCACGGTATTTCCATAGAGGGTCTTTCATTAATAATCCAGTAGTTTTCTCAGACAGTGATGCGGAGGATGACTTAGAAGATACTGATGACATACTTTTTGAAATATTTTTTGCTTTATTTGATAATAATTATGACGAGTTTTTTACGAGACTATTTTCCTTAATTCAAAGAGGAAATGGCCAAGTGGATCCAGAGGCTATGACGGTTATTTACAGACTCATTTTACGTAATGAAGATTTCATGATTGCATTTATGGAATGGCTTTATCCATATGATGACAGACATCCGGTATCGGAAGATAAAATTAATACAATCCCTGTTGTAGTATGGAATCCTCATGAAATGAACGAACAATGTACAATTTGTTTGGAAAATTTTAACTTGGGTGAAAAAATTATGGAGTTACAATGTAAACATTGTTTCCATGAAAATTGTTTAAAAGAATGGTTTATTAGGCAAAATTTTTGTCCAGTCTGTAGACAAGAAGTATAAAAAAAAAAAAAAAAAAAAAAATTTTTTTTTTTTTTTTTTTTTTTTTTTTTTTTGTATTTATATAGATAATACTCTCATAAGCAATCAAGTTATGGTTTACACATCTCTTTTTTTGACCAAGATAAACCACTGTCGTGAAGCTCCACCTGATGTCTATTTTATTTATGATATTAACGGGGGTATATATTGGATAAACCCTAAAGATTTTTCTGATTTTACATTAGAGTGGACCAATTATTCGGGTAATCTCCCCTCTTTTACCATCGATTTGTCGTCTACTCTGCTCCATGCAGTTATTTTAGATTTTGATTATTTGGTTGAAAGTGGACAGACTCCCACCGATTGCCAAATCGTTCCTATCATTGAATCTGTTTTAAAAACGACTTTTTTACCCGATATTCCAAATTTCACTTATATCATTGCCATGAGGCTTCAACACTGGGGTATCCATATCCATTTACCTGAATTTAAAATTGCCCATGATGATTACATCCTGTTATGTACGCATCTTCAAACTAAAATACAACAAGCTTTGAGAAATAGCAATGCTTATAAATTAGACATTTTAGCTAATGCAATGCTCCCTGGAGCTGCCAAACCTAATACCAGTTGTTATGTTCCTGTGCGACTAGTCTATGTCGATGAACAACAGACTAATATTCTCAATGTACCAAGAAATTCTGACGATCACAAGTTTGTTCAAGATATACAAGAATTGAAGAAAAAATTTTCAAAGCGTAAAGGAAATGAAAAATCGCTTTTTAGAAATTTGTTAAATGTCAAACCTAGTTTAATTTTGTATGAATTAAAAGTGTATATGATGCCAGTCATCCCTTCTTTTAAGGGGCATACTCTTCTCTATAACACTTCCATTAGTAAAAATCCGAACAATTCTCCGGATTGGCTCGATTTGGCCACTTTTATGTGTAAAAAAACTAAAGAACAGGGTTATATTAGTAAAAGTAAAAATTTAGATTTTGACAATTCCAACGTGTTGAAGCTTTATAATCACCTTAAACTCAATTCGGGTAACATGATTCAGTTCGAAACCCAAAATCATGCTTTGAAAATGTGGTTTGAACGTTTCGGTCGATTGTCGGTCATGGATAATGCCCATATCCCTCCTCTGTTTCGAGAGGTGCACGAAATGTTGCAATTTGAACACATGATTTTGGCCACAAATCCCAACCCCATTAAAACGATCATGCAATTTAATGAAGGCTATTATTTTTTTCCCGTTTTTTATGCCCTCTGTCAACATTATCGCATGAATTCTCAACAATTGGCTGATGAAATGTATGCCTTGTTGGACAAGGAATATCATCCACTGTTGGATAAGATCAAATTGATTAGTCCCAAAATTATACAATTTGCTACGACGGAAATGTCGATCAATACACTTCATTTCTGCGTCAATAACATGTATGAAGAACGACCGAAAACCCACAAAGAAAAGTTAATTTCCATTGTGGAGAACAATCAAAGAGCCATCTTGTCGGTGACGACGCACAGTCAAATCATGGAACTCGTACGCAGCATGCAAGATCGACATTTACCCATCCGAGTGCTCAAATTGAAAAACGCTCTCAAAAAACCGGGCCGATTCATTTGGAATTCTCTCACGGAATCTTGGCAAGAGCTGGCAGACACCGATATTAAGGATCATGTCAATAATTTGTGGCATTACGTGAAGGAGTTTTACACTGACTATAAAAATTCGGGTGGATTGGGAGGTCCCGATAAAGATCTCATCTATAAATTTAACACCCTGTCCGTCGTCTATGCAATTTCCAGCGACACAAACATGGAGCGTAAAATTATACAGATGGACACCCACAAGTGGTTTTTACGGCTAGAAGACGGTGTCCTCGATTTGTTGACAGGCCACATTGGCGGTGTGGTACCGGAATTTTTTCTGTCCGATAAAAAAATCAACCTGGGCATTGCTCGACTGGAGATGAGAGATTTATGTAACCATGCTCCTCACTTGGAATTCCTTTACGAAACACTCACTCAAAAGAAATTTTTTTTACAATATTTACAAAATTTATTTCTCGATACGACAGATAACCTGTTTTCAACCCTCTACGACCTGATGCCAGAACCACCACTCGATAATTTGGGTAGATCCATGCTCCATTTTTATATCAACCTCTGCAAATGCACCTGTTTCGAATATGATTTGCTCATGTACCTTTTAGATGTGTTGGGCAGCGTGTTTATCGCCACGAATTACGAACGCAAATTTTTTGTTTGGAAAGGTCTCACGCGCAATGGCAAGAGTAAATTGTTGGAATTAATGGGAAAAGTGTTGGGAAACTATTATCATTCGATTCAGTCGGAGAATTTGTCACCCAACCATGGCGCCAATAACGCGACCCCAGAGCTAGCCTCTACTCTCTTTTCCTGTAGAATGGTCACGTGCGAGGAGTTGGAAAAACGATTAGACGAAAACCGGATAAAACAAATCACGGGCAACTCCTTTGTCACGTTTCGGAACATGTACGAACAAAATTCTGGAGGCATTCCGACTGCCAAATTGTTTGCAACGACCAACAACTATCCAGAGTGTAAGGCGACGGAAGCCTTTAAAGATCGTGTGGTGGCGATACCATTCGAAGCGGAATTTGTAGACGATGCTCCTAAAAAAACATCGGAGCAATTGGAAAAAAATACTTTTCAAAAAGATGTCTATGTGGTGGAACAGTCTTACCGAGGGGGGTTTCTAATGTTGTATTATCACCTAAAAAAACACATTAATCTTGAAAATGGGTTATTACCTTATCGACATACGCCCGAGTACGTCACTGAATTTACAATAGATTATCTTATACACGCGGATATTTATGTCCAATTTAAAATACATATGGATGTCCAGTTAATGGTAGGGGGTCTCACAACGATGAATGATGTCAAATCAGCTATTCGTCAATATTTGAAAACAACCAAAAACACATCCTTTCACGAATCGGATTTATTGATTTCATTTGAAAAGGAATTTGGTCACCTCAGCCAAACGGACATCAAACTGGGTGCGTTTAATTTTACTAGTATGGTAGATGAAGAGGAACCCTCTCGAAAAAAAGCCAGAACCGACAATTATTCTTCTTTGGTGTTTTACGAAGGAGTCGTCATTAAAAATTTAAAACGGGCCAATACAGATTTATAGAAACAAAGAGATGTCTTGTAAAGAAGAATTTTACGATTTGAAGTTATTAAAGTTGAGTCGTTTACCGATTGACGAACTCGTCAAATCTAAGCATATAAGAGTGACGAATCGAATGCAAAATAAATTATGGAACATGTTTTACGATGTAACACCTGAAATTGTAAAAAAGTATAAAAATGAAGGAATCAATCACATAAAAGAGATTAAACAAAATTTGAGTTTGTATGGATACTTATATTTCGTAGCGCAACACAGTGATCAATGGTATAATGCTGCCTATTTTGACTACATTAATTTTCCACTGGCACAAAATAGACAGACCGTTTTGAAAAAGATAAAAGAAATGGCCCAAGAAGTAACTAAACCAAACAGTTGTGAATTTGATGTAACCTGTCTCTATTTGTTGTATTTTTATGCCTTGTTGGTGAATCCAGACATGAATTGGATAACGATTGACTATTTGTCAAATGGGAATAAGTATCATCAGTATGGAACGAGATTGAAAGGTAAAATGAAAATTGTTGTAAAGAAAACGTGGATGTAAAAAATCGAGCCATCCACTCAAAAAAAAAAAAAAAAAAAAATTTTTTTTTTTTTTTTTTTGCCACACCCACTCTTTAAAAAAAAAAAAAAAAAAAAAAAAAAATTTTTTTTTTTTTTTTTTTTTTTTTTTTTTTTTTTTAAAGAGTGGGTGTGGCAAAAAAAAAAAAAAAAAAAAAAAAAATTTTTTTTTTTTTTTTTTTTTTTTTTTTGAGTGGGTGTGGCTTTACTATTACAGTATGTATATATATCGGATGGAAAAGTCTTTACAGTATAACTTGCGTATAACTTGCCATAACACTTTTTCATCATTTTGAAAGATGGATTCGTCAATATTATATATTTGCGTTATTTTATGGATAATCTATCGGTATTGTTCTGGTTTACGTTTAATTTATTCAGATGTCCAAAAATTGTTCTATTATAAGAATGATAAAATCATAGCTATTTTGAAAAATATAGACTCGTTGAAATATACTTTTCGTGAATCGTTTTCTGATACGAAATGTAAAAAAATTTACAGCGCTTTAGTAATATATGAGGATTCTAAAGTCGTAGATAAGTGTCTTCAGTGGAATGGATCTACGCATTATTTTATTTCTATTATAGCCTATCTATATAACATACATCCTATTGTGAAAATTTTAATGATTTGCTATTACATGAACCATAGACTAAATATGAATATATTTTACAATTCCAGTTTGAGACACTATATGGGATTTTATCTAGAGCAAGACGACATAAATCCAATAGAATGCCTTAATACTTTTATTTTTAACCAATTGCTTAATTTAAACAAGTCTACAAATTTAAAACGAAAATATTTTGTAGATTATTATTATCAGCATAGCTTTGGTAAAAGATTTTTGTTGAAAGAATATTCAGAGACCCTGTCTGTATTTAATCTCATAGACTTAAAAAATAAAAATATAATTAATATATGTGCTGGAAATGCTTGTGGAATTCATCTTGTAGACACCAAAATGACATGCGTTGATTTGAAACAGTACAAAGGCATGAAATTATTACATAATATGAATGTATGTAATTTTATACAATGCAACATCAATGACGATAAATTTGAAAAAATAATACCATCCTATAATGTATGGGTAGCCATTCACGCTTGTAGAGGATTACCCATACGAATAATAGAAATGTTTGAAAAATACGCTTCAAACTCTTCAGAATTATATTTAGTACCTTGTTGTACATTGAGCAAAGGCTATTATAGAGCAAATTGTGATTTGTACGAAAGAATACATAAAAAATATTATACTGCTAAAGAAGATATGCTAAGGCAACATATTTATCCAGCCATGCATTTTGAGTTGCTATGTTCTTTATGCAAGTCGAGTAAATTTAAAGTTAAAACATTAACAGATATGAGATCTGTAAAAAATAAAATTATTATATTATATAAGTAAATAAATATTTTCACTGCCAGTGCTTACAAAATGCTCCACCCACACGTGACTTAAAAAAAAAAAAAAAAAAAAAAAAAAAAAAATTTTTTTTTTTTTTTTTTTTTAAATAAAAGACCCTGCCAACAACCTACAGTTATTATTTCTTATATTTTCTTCAAACATGATTTACAACACTTGCAAGGGTTTTACTCTAGCAGAGGATGGAGTCGAAGTCATCGATAACATATTGACTCCAGAAGAGCTTTCAGCGCTTCAAGATAAAATGTGGCAATGGCTCAGCGACAAAACTAAATATTTATCAACTCCAATTGTAAAAAACAAACCGTTGACGTATAAATCAATATTTGAATTTTTTCCAAAGTCTGGAATGCTATTACAGAATTGGGATTTTGGACACAATCCCATGTCTTGGGCTATTCGTCAAAATCAAAAGGTGATCGATACATTTAGTAAAATTTGGAATACCGACGAATTATTAACTAGCTACGACGGTCTCAGCATATCTTTGCCATGCGAAATAACTAAGCGAGGTTGGTATCGAGGAACAGATAAACTCCATACAGATCAGTCATTTATGAGAAATGGATTTGAATGCGTACAAGGGTTGGTCAATTTGTTCGACGTCAATGAGGGAGACGCTACCCTTCGAGTGCTGAGAGGCAGTCATAAATTACACAAAGCGTTTCGAGAAAAATATCATATTAATAATTCAAAAGACTGGTACATAATAACAGACGAACAGAAACGATTTTACATGGACAAATTAGGACACGATTCCGATATTTGCGTAGAAGCTAAAGCGGGTTCGCTTCTTTTATGGGACAGCAGAACGATTCATCAGGGCATACAACCTCAGCATTTCAGAGAAAAACCAAATATTCGCTGTGTATTGTATGTCTGTATGACACCGGCGTCTTTAGTATCCGAATCAGTATTAAAAACGCGAATACTACGTTTTGAACAGAGACGAACTTCCAATCATTGGCCCCATAAGATTCAAATTTTTCCGATAACGCCAAACACGTATGGAAAACCTATACCTCGAGTAGAAAACGACGACTTCGAAGAAACCGCTTTAATGAGAAAGCTTGTTGGATATAATTATTTGGAGAAATTTGAGAATTCCAATTCAAAATGAAACAGACTGCAGTAGGATTGTAAAAATAATTATAAATTGATCTGACAAAAAAGTAATACAGACAGATGCAAGGAGACAGCTGCTTCATTGTTAAAACTCATACGTGTTGTTGCCGGAGAGCAGTTGCTTACCAATGAGTCATCACGGGGATTCAATGCACCTGGTCCCTTTTGAAAGGTCCCATTCATCCAAACCAACTGCTTCATGGGCCGCTATACTGAAAGCGACAGCTGCTTCATTGTTCCATTGTTCCCCCATCGTGCACCTGGTCCCTTTTGAAAGGCCCCATTCATCCAAACCAAAGACAGCTGCTTCATGGTTGAATGCCTCAATGAGATTGGGGAGGGAACCGTTATACGTGAAAGCGACAGCTGCTGCTCGCGAAAAAAAAAAAAAAAAAAAAAAATTTTTTTTTTTTTTTTTTTTTTTAACTTCGGACTGATGTTCATTTACTATCATACTGGACTAGTGTCATGTTGGCCTTTGTAATTCAAGTGCGCACTTACAAAGTGTTGTGTTTCGTGGGGGACGACGAGAGCGTTTATCTGAGTGCAAAAGATATTACACAATTGTTGCGGTATCGTGTCAAAGAGACTTTGATGGTGAAAGATATTATGGAAGCAACTTTGCCTGTCGGTCTGTTGAGAAAAAGAATCATCCCACAAGCAACTTTAATGACTGTGTTGAAAAAGTCTGAATACATTCAAGCCGATTGTTTGTACAAAATACTAACCAATGAAGAGAGGATCAGCGAAGTGGAGTGTGAATTCCTCTACGGTTGCCACATACCCATAATAACCGGAAGCAGTACAGCTGAATCGAAACCATTTAATATTTGGTTGAACCATTACATCTATCCAAACGATTCCCCTCCACCCCCCTATTCTCTACCTACCAAGTTAAACCTTTTTTGTTATGGAACTTTTCCCGAGACAATTACTCTATTTACAAATACTGAAGAACAATCATATGTAAAAATGGTTTATCCTGAATAAAAATGTTTTATTTTAATTTTTTTCAAGATATTACACATTGCCAGGATTCGGACTCGACCGTTTTGGCGAGGCGAGCATTATTTAAAAATATAACTGCCTCTTCATCCAAATGAAAATTAATTTCTTTATTTGTTAACATTGTATTCTCATCCGATCCTACGTTCAAATTGTAACATAAATTGTGTTTGGATAACATCAAGGCTAAACGTACGACACTTACATTCACATCAAAGGTGCGTTCTCCGACTTCCATGAAAAAATGGACCCATTCTTCCACGAGTGCCGGTAAATGTAATTTTTTGAGATGCGGATGACTCTCCTCCGATTTTGTGAGACACCACGTGTCCAACCCCCTCAAGTAAACTCTTCGTAAAGAATAATTTTTATTGTATTTGAAGGTTTCGATGACTCGAATGTTACTGTCTTCATTCAAATTGATAGTGGCCGACGACAAAAGGTAATTACCATTCAACACGGGTTCTTTGGTAGGTGTACCCTCAAAGAGGGGTTGGCTGAAGCAGAAAAAGGTTTCTCGGTACACCACGCCGATGACGACCGTATCCAACGTCACTTTTTTCATGTTGGTGTCGATGAGTAACGAGGAGAGTACAAACGAAATGGGTGTCCACAAGGTGGCGGGTACGTGATCGTATTCCACATAGCGCTCATAGGGTTGAGAGACATGGAGTACTCGGTTCGGACTGTTGCCGTTAATACTCAGAGCGACAAATTTAGAAGGATCTTTTTTTTGTTCGAGGAGACGCCCTCCCTCATACGTGAGTACAAAAGGATATTCGATAATTAAACCTAAATTGGTATCATTAATATATTTTTCACTCGTACGACGCGACAAGTTTTTATAGTAGGATAGCAACACGTCTTGGATCAAGAGTTCGGGTTTCCTGGAACTGAGTGTCTTCTGTATCTGACCCGTCGAGAGAATGTTTCCGCTGTAGAAACCGGCATCTGTAACGGGTTGAAACTTTATAAATTTAGGATTGGCTATGACCAACCTACTCAAATAAGGTATTGTCATGACGTCTCGACGAGATTGCCATTCCGATGCCAAATTGACTACGTAATCCATAGGTTCATTGGACAAAAAACAGATCCGATAAAAAGGTGTCTTTTCGCATTTATTGAAATAACATCCACCTGGGAAGGGCAAATCTAAATTATCCAAATACAACACTGTATTCTTGTAAAAGAATACATTGTCGTAAGTCGGTCTAATGTTACCCTCTAAATATTGGCAAATAATCTCTGGATTGTAAACATAGTAAGGCGTTGCATAAAATTGAAAGGTAGTGTTACTCTGAGTGTCTCGATTGACAGGATACACCAAACGATTGTTTCCGAGGCAAATGGTCCACAGATATTTTCGGTTACAAACAACGGAAGCCGGTACGTCCGATTTAAAAAAGGCTTTTAATGCCAATAAAAGAGGCTTATCCGAATCGATAGACACCGTTTCAGGGGGATACATTCTCATAAGGATCCAAGTTTCATAAGGAGAATATTCAAAATTAAAAATAATTATGTTACGTTTAAAATGGGAAACAGAAGCCTTGTGAAATTTACCATAATATAAACTGTACGTATTAAAGTTCATCGTACTTTATTTTACAAAAAAGACACGACACAGTTTGAATTCAAATAGATTTATTTTATTACATTACAGTCATTCCATCCTCCATGGTCTAGTATCCATGTTTCCAATCTGCGTTTAACCAATTGGGAAAAGGAGTGAAACGTCACCATTACAAATGAGTGGGGTAAATTTTTACCCATACATAAGTTGGTCAGTTCTCCAACAAAAATAAAAAAAGTCATAATTCTGCTCCAGTTTATACCATGACTGAACACTTCATTGGCTAGACCGGATAAAATAGAGTCAATCGTATTTTCATCGACGCCATCAAGTCGCTCACAAATTCCTCGCAGACGGTCCGCACAATTTTTTTTGTAAGTATCCAGAGTGTTTATGACCTTTTCCAATACTTCTTTTTCCGTTTCATTGATTGCCGTCATAGGATTGTAGTAATACACTCTCTTAATAAATGAGCAAAAATATTTTCCAATATGAAATCCATTCTAACAGGATCCTCTTGAAGAGGTTTGTATACCTTCGAACCCATGGCTAAACTGAGAGAATCTGAAGCTTCCACACACATACATATCATTTAAAAAAAAAAAAAAAAAAAAAAAAAAAAAAAAAAAAATTTTTTTTTTTTTTTTTTTTTTTTTAAATTCTTTGGTAAAAGAATGGATTACATTTACGATAATAAATATCCTCTATTATATAATCGAATAATTTCTCTTTATTCAAAGTTTCTATAAATGCTTCAGATACAATGTCAAAAATCTTGTTGGGATTGTTGAATTTGGTAACACATTTAGCGACATACATCCCAGAATAAATTAAGCATTCCAAAATCAAAAACGGATACATTTTTCTAGATTTGAAGTTTTTATCTTTTAATAGGCGAGCAACGCGTGGTGAAACGTACTGTTTATGGATCTTATCTTTCAATTTTTCATGGACTTTTACCCATTTTTGAGGAGTTCTCCCAATACCTGGATATAGTGTAAAATATTCATTTAAGATATTTAAAATATAACGATACATAGTAAGTAAAGCTTCATCCAGTTCAGATATATCTACATCATCTATTATTGTAGTACATCTCCAATTAGCCAAATACATACACTCTCGGAGAAGTTGTTGGAAAATTTTTATGACATCGTCAATATCATAATATTGAATCCTCGTGCAAAGACTCATCTTCAACTAAAGTAAAAAAAAATTTAATTTAAATTTAAAAAAAAAAAAAAAAAAAAAAAAAATTTTTTTTTTTTTTTTTTTTTTTAATTAAGCTTAGAAAATTTTTTACATCATTTGAGAGGATGGATTATTTCAAAGAGGCTTTATCCTTTACCCGTTCCACCATTTTACATGGTTATTTTGGCCGGTATCCTTTTTTGGTTAAATTTTATTTAAATGCTATTCCAGAATTAGAACCCGTTTCTGAATTTGAGCCTATTTTTCGATACGGCAATCGTTTTTTATACCTTCTCATCGAACCGCCTTTCGACGTATGCATTCCTTCCAACCAATGGACCTTAGTGCTCACCAGTCACTTACATCTGCATTGGAATGCCCTCTGGACGCGCGTTGTTCATTGTCCCCACCCTCTCCACCACACCTCGTTGCCAGTCGAAGCGTCTTCCGATCAAGAGGTCTTCTTACCTCCGACCTGTCATCCTTTCACCCCCCCTCTTTCCTCCCCTCGAATCGATCTCGCCTCCGTAGACGACGTCCATGAAGCCTATCTGAGGCTGTTGACTTTCTTGGACCACCCTTCTTCCCAGTGGTCCCTCTCGGTTCGGGAGGGTATGCGTCGGCACCTCTTACAACGAGCCCCGGAACTCGTTCCGATTTTAGGGTAGCTTTTTACGTTTGGAGGGGGGTTGTTGCAGTTTCGCTTTGCGTTCAGCCGCTACCCATTTCATGGCTTCTTCGCCCGCCATGTCCGCATAGAGGGCGGCACATCGTTGAATGTCTGGGTCCTGTGATTCGCGATTCTCCAGAGCCACTTCGATAATCTCTTTGATTTTTCCGGGATCTGTGTAGTAGGTGTACAAGGCTCGGACGGCTCCGTTGTGCTGAGCAAAAGCAGGAGCGAAAGCGTCGGACACGTACGCTTTGGGATGATTTCCGAGGACACCGTCGACCGCAAACCATCGACACGTGGCCGTGGCATCATATTTGTACCAACAGCAGGCAAATTTGGTGAGTTCTGAGGAATGGGGATTGTCTTTGGCCAAAACCCTTTCGACAGACGCTCGTTCGTCGTGCGAGAGGGTCGCCCGTAATTTCTCATAAGCGGTCAAAATGTCTTCATGAAAGGCTCGGAAGGCAGCGTCACCATAGTTGGGAGGAACGCGTGTATGCTCAAATATTTTTCGATACAATCGCTGGATGATAGTTTCCAACGTCAGGTAAGGATTGGTACTTTGATCCACCTCATGATGAAGAGCATGTTGAATGAGGGGTTCGATGGGATCCATGCTGAACTCCATAACTTTTGGATAGACTATATATATTTGAAAAAAAAAAAAAAAAAAAAAATTTTTTTTTTTTTAAATATATTTATACATATTTCAATTTTAATGAATAATAATTTATTTTCACCATGACCTGTCATTACACTGCCCATATAACATTTGCTTCAAAAGGGGGAACTTGGATTCCATGGAACATGGCCTTTACATCCGTTGACTTCCCATTTGAGACTGTTACTATCGGTTTACTGACCGATAATCTTACATTTGAGTATAAAGATTTATATTACAATTATACTATAAGTCATTTTCTTAGATCTGAGGACATCAAATATGATTATTACGCTAATGAATGGGATGTGGAAGACATCATTTTAAAAGCATATGATTCTCACCTGAAGGAAGACGATAAAACTACTATTATTGAAGCGGTAGACCTACAAACTTATAACTATTTAAGAGAAATTTTACCAAATGTGACTTTTTCAAAATCCAATTCGCAAAGTGAAGACCTCACATTAGCTGCAGCGTTTAGAAAATATAAAAACCATCAATAATTAAAAAAAAAAAAAAAAAAAAAAAAAAAAAAAAAAAAATTTTTTTTTTTTTTTTTTTTTTTTTTTTAAATATACTTTGTTTAAAAAAAAAAAAAAAAAAAAAAAAAAAAAAAAAAAATTTTTTTTTTTTTTTTTTTTTTTTTTTAAATATACTTTGTTAAAAAAAAAAAAAAAAAAAAAAATTTTTTTTTTTTTTTTTTTTTTTTCTTTCAAGATTTATATAATAAATAAAACATTTTTTGTTTCTTCTTAAAAAAACATGTTTGCCGAGGTTGTTTGTATGAGTTGTTATGATGGCTTATTGTTTCCTTTGGAAATTGCATTCGCTAACAATCCAGACCAAATTTATATATTTCAAATCGCTCCTCCTGCATTTTACAAACAGACCATGAGAGATACAGTTTTGACAAGATCTAGAATGTACAACAAAGATCGATTTTCGAATTCTACATGTCAGCGATATAACACAATTTCTCCAATTGCTGTTATTAAATTACAAGAAGCCACCTGGAGAATTCAGCTCATGTATGAATATCAGTTGTTATTTCCACAAGACAATATATTAAAGGTGCGTGGAAAATTTCAATACAATTTCTTTAAAAATATATGTGGATTTCCAAATGTTGAAATAGTTAAAATGAAGACAGGTGTACGAGTTTTAGGTTGTACTCATAGACATCCGAGAATGGTACAATATCGCTGCCCTGGAATAGAAGTACGAACCATGGCTGCCCTGGGATAGACCCTGAAATAGAAGTACAAAAAAAAAAAAAAAAAAAAAAAAAAATTTTTTTTTTTTTTTTTTTTTTTTTTTTAAATGTAAACAGAACATAAAAAAAAAAAAAAAAAAAAAAAAAAAAAATTTTTTTTTTTTTTTTTTTTTTTTTTTTTTTTTTTAAATGTAAACAGAACATAAAAAAAAAAAAAAAAAAATTTTTTTTTTTTTTTTTTTTTTTTAATGTAAACAGAACAAAAAAAAAAAAAAAAAAAAAAAAAAAAAAAAAATTTTTTTTTTTTTTTTTTTTTTTTTTCGATACTTCTATTTCAGGGTCTATCCCAGGGCAGCCATGGTTCGTACTTCTATTCCAGGGCAGCGATATTGTACCATTCTTGGATGTCTATGAGTACAACCTAAAACTCGTACACCTGTCTTCATTTTAACTATTTCAATATTTGGAAATTCACATATATTTTTAAAGAAATTGTATTGAAATTTTCCACGCACCTTTAATATATTGTCTTGTGGAAATAACAACTGATATTCATACATGAGCTGAATTCTCCAGGTGGCTTCTTGTAATTTAATAACAGCAACTGGAGAAATTGTGTTATATCGCTGACATGTAGAATTCGAAAATCGATCTTTGTTGTACATTCTAGATCTTGTCAAAACTGTATCTCTCATGGTCTGTTTGTAAAATGCAGGAGGAGCGATTTGAAATATATAAATTTGGTCTGGATTGTTAGCGAATGCAATTTCCAAAGGAAACAATAAGCCATCATAACAACTCATACAAACAACCTCGGCAAACATGTTTTTTAAGAAGAAACAAAAAATGTTTTATTTATTATATAAATCTTAAAAAAAAAAAAAAAAAAAAAAAAATTTTTTTTTTTTTTTTTTTTTTTTTTTTTTTTTTTTTAATAAAGTTCTGTGAATATAAAGTTATGGCATCCTATCAATCTTTTTTAAAGTCCATTTTTGGTCATCATTATTCTCTTCATGCTCCCTACCTACACAAATTGAATTTATATTGTCTTTTTGTGGTGACCTTTACCGTTTCCCTCTGTGTCTATACTCTTTTCCAGTGTCAAAGCGCCTTCGATCGGACCTTTGAAGAGCGTGTGCATCTCATGCGCGTCAAATATGCCACGGCTCAACGTCCCGGCTATGATTAAACCCATTGTCAGCAATTACGATGACCACGTCAATAATTTTATTGGTTTCTTACATCATAAACTTCAATGTCATTTGGAATATTTGGGACCGGATGACCTTCACCAACACATTTTACAAAAAACTGTGTACGCTTGTTCCGTCTACTATAAACCCAAGAAATATTTGAAAGATGTCTTTCCCGTCATGATTGGATCGCGTCTGGATTTCGCCATTCGGCAGGGCCAGCGTCTTTTTCAACAACCCTTACCACCTCCCGCCGCCTCAGCGTCTCCTTTTGAAACCGTGGACATTGGTCAAGGTTTTTTCATCATCAATGGTTTTTTGCGCCACGTTCCCTATTTCTATACCAACGATCCGACCAACACGCATGTCATTCAGAAAAAAATGGTCCGGGTGTATTCCTACAACGAGCAGGATCGCGGCAAAGAACTGAGCTATTACATGGCTGACTTTCGAGGTCGACGCTATGGCGATTTGGTGGTGGTCCAGAACGACGGCTCCGAATCCTCCGAGGACCCTCATTTTTTTTCGCACTGCCCTTACCCGGTGCACCTGTCGGCCTACATGAAACAAATTTATCACGACGATCTCTTTGATATTGATCATCTGGGGAACAAAATTGTGGTGAGCCCCGGACATTTGTTCACCAAACTCTTTATCAAATATTTGTATGCTCCCCTTCGAGAGCACGACTGGAAGACGGCCAAGTCCAAACTGGCGATTGTGTGTCATTCGATCGAAACGGGCTGTCTCCTCCATGTCCTCTCCCGAAAGACCGTCTATTTCAAAGAGGGGAAATCGGCGGGTAAAATGACGCGCGAAATCCACGAGAGTCATCGCGAGATTGGCAACAATGGCGAAGTGTTTATCGAAAAGAGTATGGGCTGCTATCGCGAAGTGCTTTCGCAGACCTATCCGCTGAATCCGTATCTCCTGTACCTGGTCATTCGGCAAATGTCCAACAAGGTCAATCAGTATCTCCTGGAACCGTTTCATCCGAGTTACGAAGGTTGGTTTTGCAAGTTGGGCATCTTTGAGACCAAGAACGTCGGGCGAACCAACATGATGGCGCGGGACGTGGTCGTGTCCACGGTCGACGGGTTGGATGTGGTGTATCAAGATCCCCAACAGAGTCCCTTTTGGGAGTGGCTCCGCCTCGAGCCGCAGTGGGACAGTCCGTATTTCGTCGTCGTGAACGAGGCCTGCATTCCGGTGACCCGAGCCTGTTTTTGGAAGATGGATCTGCTGCGACTCAAAGAACGTTTTCAACACATTGAGTGTTACGAGAGGGGAAAATTTATTGTGATTCGCTACAAAATGGGATTGATCATGAAGCGGCTTCCCGACACCCCCCTCTGGGTCACGCCTTACGACGAACTCTATTGGAGCCGGTATTTTTTCGGTCACGAGGTACGGCAGGAAGCGCACAGTTACCTGGTCGACTTGAATCCCTACTACCATCACAATGCTTTTCTGAAAAACGTGTTGGCTTTCAACGCCCTCAAAAATGCCATCCTGGCGACGGATCCCCGCTACGCCCTGTATTTCCTGGATACGGTGTCGGCTTATCGCCACGCTCCCTCGCCCGATCACCTGCCCCTCCTGGAGCCGGTCGAGGATGGCTTCTCTCCCCACTTTACGCTCTTCTTACCCAAAGTGACCGTCACCTACATGAGTTTCTTGGGCATGACGCAGGAAGATTGTATCGTGAAGCGAGCCGGCTGCCGCTCGTTCGACTCGTACCGCTTTTACACGCTCCGCTTCAAAGTGAAGGCGACCGCTTGGACCCGATTCTATCCGGTGCACGGCGACGTGGACGAGGAGTCGACGTTGTTGGGCACCTGCATCAGCGGAGAGCGAGTGGAAGTCGAGCCCTACTCCATCCACGTGCGGGTGGAGAGGGTGTCGCCGCAAGAGCACCGCCTCTACTTTGCCAAATCGCCTTTTCGGGTGTTGCAACATGTTTTGAGCGGAGACAAACTGACCATCAGCGTGGAACAGGAGCACGAGAGCAGTACGGGCGACAAACTATGCAGCCTGCACGGCCAGAAAGGAGTGCTGCGGATCGCAGAAGCCGTGCCCACGTTGGATCGGGTCGTCCAACCCGATCTGATTGTCAATCCCTACTGTTTGTTTCGCATGACGATGGGTCAGGTGATCGAGGCCCAGGGACAGGACGCTCTCACCGTGCACAATTCGGAGGGTCGCCTGATGAAGGGAGCCAAGGCGTTTTATGGTCGCACCTTCTATTTTGCTGTGGCGTATTTGAGTAGCGAACATATGTATGCTCCCGACTCGTGGGTGACGGACCGAGTGTTGGGAACGCCCGTAAAGGGCCGCAGCCGAAGAGGGGGGATGAAAATCGGCAACATGGAAGTGAATGCGTTGCGAGGCAATGGAGTGGCTTGTTGTTTTGAAGAGAAATTTTTCGAAGATGGGGATCGCGTACCCATTGAGGCGACGGTGGCCATCCCCAAATCCGTCAATTTAGTCGCCGAAGACATGAAATTTTATAAATGCTTTCTAGACTATGAGACGTTGCCCACGATTATCATGGAATAATAACCATCATAATAATGAATATATATATATATATATATATATATATATATATATATATATATTTATTTATTTATTATTATCATCATTTTTTTTAATATATTGAGGTTTTTTTATAGTAAATTACTCCATTTTATTTTTTCTAATAAAGTTGGCCAAACCTATTATTTTTTATAATGAAATTGTACAAACCTATAATTTTTTCTAATTTAAATTGAACTGAAAATTTTTTTAAAAAACATTAGAAAAAATAATAGGTTTGTACAATTTTATTATAAAAAATAAAATGACCCTTTTTTCTAAAGAATTTGTAAAAAAAATTCACACTTGATCCATACAAAATGAGAAATGGCGAAACCGGCAAAAATAGTTAAGTACTGTCAATCCCTTGAACAATAAAAAATATTGAGCAGTTTTTAGGGTAGGCAAAAACAGTTGAGTAATGCAAATAAGTTAAACAATAAAAATTCCCTATAACGGTCAAAAATGTTGAGCACTGTAAATACCCCAAACAATAAAAAAGTTTTTTCGATCGGTACAAAATACATGGGCGGTGCTCAAAACGGTAAAAAAACTTGAGCACTGTAAATACCCCAAACAATAAAAAAGTTTTTTCGATAGGTACAAAATACATGGGCGGTGCTCGAAACGGTAAAAAAACTTGAGCTGTGTAAATACCCCAAACAATAAAAATTCCCCAAGATGGTCAAAAATGTTGAGCACTGTAAATAAGTCAAACAGGCAAAAATCCATAGAAAATACATGGGACGATAAAATATAGAAAGTACTGCAAATCGCTTAAACAATAAAAAAACATTGATCAGTATTTAGGACGGCAAAATAGTAGAGCACTGTCAATCTTTTAAACAATAAAAAAATATTAAGCAACTTTTAGAGTAGGCAAAAATAGTTGAGTACTGCAAATAAGTTAAACAATAAAAAATCAACAAGATGGTGAAAAATGTTGAGCACTGTAAATACCCCAAACAATAAAAAAGTTTTTTCGATCGGTACAAAATACATGGGCGGTGCTCGAAACGGTAAAAAAACTTGAGCACTGTAAATACCCCAAACAATAAAAAAGTTTTTTCGATAGGTACAAAATACATGGGCGGTGCTCGAAACGGTAAAAAAACTTGAGCTGTGTAAATACCCCAAACAATAAAAATTCCCCACGATGGTCAAAAATGTTGAGCACTGTAAATAAGTCAAACAGGCAAAAATCAATACAAAATACATGGGACAATAAAATAAATGAAACACTGTGAAGGACTCAAACAATAAAAAAATATTGAGCAAGGATTTCGGATAGGAAAAATATTTGAGCATTGTGAATAACTCAAACAATAAAAAACATTAAGCACTATACAATAAAAAAAAACATTGAGTAAGTAACTATACAATAAAAAACATTGAGTAAGTAACTATATAATAAAAAAACATTGAGCAAGTGTTTAAGATAGATCCAGACAAAAGGTTAAAAAATTTTTTATTGATTAGGCTGGTATAAAATGGTGCGATTGTTCTTTCGTAAAAACATATACATTTGTGGGTGGTATGGCATCCATCCACACAACAATACCATGTACTTTATCATGAAACAAAGACGGAGGTACCTCTTCTATCTCCATTACAGTGGCTGTATAAATCTTTAACCAGTCATAAAAACTTTCACCTTCTTCTGTAGTGACCCACAGTTCTGGTATTCCTTTCATTAAATGTTGTTGAATTACTTTTATTTTTTCAAATAAATCTCCATTTGGAAACTCTTTTAGTAATTCTGCATGATTTACTAAACGTCTACTCAATAAATATTTTTTTAAATGATGAGGATTTCGTATTACGTCTTTTAAAGATTCAGTATTTTTGTATTTTGTAGTGGAGGACTTGTAACCTAATAACCGACCGACATCTGAAGCAGCCCAGTAGAGAGTGCCATCCTTACCGATAACTCCTAGCATGGTTGAGCTTTCCATCCTCAATCTGAACAACATTTTGAATGAGAAAGACATACCAGCTGAATTCTTAAATCCTTAAAAAAAAAAAAAAAAAAAAAAAAAATTTTTTTTTTTTTTTTTTTTTTTTTTTTGTATATATAGAGATGTCTGGATTCACTCTTTGCATTCATTCGAGAGCTTTTGTACAATGTGGTTCAGATTAGCTTTCAAAGAAAAGCCGTATTTGTGTGGAGCGGTTGGTGGAGATGGTGGTATATACTGGAGAGCTGAAGAAGTGGGACGCTTTTTTGGGATATAGTAATCCTACTGCATTTGCTAGGCGATATGCCAAGCGTTATTTGAACGATCTGGTACCTGAACCTGTGCTGTATAAACTAAAGAAACCATCTAAGGATATCTGTGTTTTCACTTTGGATGAAATGATTGGCGTTATGAAAAGTGTAAGATATAAGTTTCAAGCAATTGGTGAATTTTTAAATGCATGGTCGAATGGCATGGTGGAAAGTGAAAGTTTGGACCCTCAACTGGATCCCCAATCATCGCCTATTATAGAATTTTCACAAACGGGTGATGTTAGACTTCTAGAATGGCTTAAAAGATATGTGGATTATAGTGTGCAAAATTATGTAGAAATATGCAAAGAATTTGAAAGGTCTAAACAACCAGTGATTAAAACAGACCCTTCAGACCAAGAAATGGACGAGCAAATGGATCCTGGAGTATTGACTCAAGAGCAACAGCCAGAAGTATTGACTCAAGAGCAACAGCCAGAAGTATTGACTCAAGAGCGACAGCCAGAAGTATTGACTCAAGAGCAACAACCAGGATTATTCACTCCAGAGCAACAACCAGGATTATTCACTCCAGAGCAGAAACCAAGGACTCCAGAGCAGCAACCAAGGACTCCAGAGCAGCAACCAAGGACTCCAGAGCAGCAACCAAGATTATTGACTCCAGAGCAGCAACCTTCATACAATTTTGCAGATCAGCCACAGCAACCATTAAATCAATATACTTTCATGGACAATATCGTCGGAGAGCCGATGCAACCGACCAATCGTTATGTGGATGAAGATGGAAATTTCAACTTAAGTGTGCAAAATAAGACTATCTTAAAAATAACTTCAACAAATGAAATAGTTCCACCTGATGAAATATATTTTGTGGTAAACGATAAAGTGCAAACATATTTCAAATATATTCCTCCATTTTTTTAAAAACATGACTCGTTATGTGAATCTATGAAGATGGAAATTTTAGTTTGTGATGTGGTGTAACATATTAAATGAATAAATTGTCATTTTTTAATTAATTGTTCACAATTTCTTTATTAGTTTCATTCAATTTAATTTTTACATTGAGCTAAAAGGAAAAAAATCATCTCAAATAAACAACATAAGGAATTTTATTTTTAGACATTAAAAAATCACCTCATCATTTTCCATGCTCCCCACCTTAAAGGGGCCCATTACAATAAATTTTATCACACACGGCAGGTGCCACTCTCTCATAGGAGAGCTCACTCCAAGCAAAGAGGTCCACGCTGACAGCGCCAGGGAAAGAGGTCCACGCTTACGGCGGCCTCTCTGAAAGGTGAGCATTGGCTAATGTCACCCGCGGCCGGAGGGGTGTATATTTAGATTTCAGCTGGGTCATGTTATATTGACCCATTTCACATTTTTGAACTTTGATAAATGATTCATTGTATGGATTTTTGAGAAGATTGTCAGGTAGATACTGCTTCACATACTCTTTATAAGTTATGATATGAAAGAGAGGTACCTGTCTGCATAAGTGGCACCAATTTTCCTTTCTTCGTACATAGGATGGAAAACTATAGCTACACATAGTATAGTAATATCTAGAAATACTCTCCTCCACACTACTCTCTTCTCCATAAAGAAGTAATTGCATGCAGTGAAGGCACATTAAATATCTACAACGATCCTTCATGAAGTGCCATCCAACATAGATTACTTGAGGGTCTTTTTTAAATAAATATTTGTTAGATAGGTTACTTTGAAAATAAGTAGCTATATTTCTATCAAAAACTATATCTCTTTCAAAAAAGAGTTCTTGTAACGATTTACCTTTCAAAAATTGTTCAATTTCCGATTTAAGATGATTAATGGGTACGGGTACAATATATTTCTGACATTCTCGAACAGCTTTTTGGAAAAGTCGAGTAGGTAAATTCAGGTGTACGATATCATGAAAAGTACTCATGCTATCCCATATCTTTTTAATACACCTATCTTCTAACGTAAAAACACAACAATTACAATTATTAGACAAATTATGAAGAATCGACGCATCAAAATGGATTAAATGTACCGTAAATCCATACGGCAATTCTGTCCAAACACCTCGGTCGATTTCATTGTCTGCATTAATAATGAAATGTATGTGAGGGTCCCGCACTGTAGAATCATGTATTACAAAATCAATTACATTTATATTATAGTCTTCAATAATTCTTTCCATGAGCAGGCATGCCATCCCGTCTTCTATCAGTATCACGTGATATACATAATTATAATGTGTATAGGTAGGTTCACTACATTTACGACGATTCTGTCTATCGTACCACCTGAACATAATGGCACGATCTCTGGGCAGTCAAGATAATGGTTATATGAAAAAAAAAAAAAAAAAAAAAAAAAAAAAAAAATTTTTTTTTTTTTTTTTTTTTTTTTTTTTTTTTTTTTTTAAATGTGTGGGAAATTGAAGGGTGGACATGTTCGAGATGGTTGATTATGCTTACACAGTTCATGCTTCTTTTATCCGTTATCAGGATAAAAAACTTCCATGGCATATTACTCTCAGATCAACAAAACCACCATTTGAGGTCATCAAGGTTGGTTTATCGACGAAAGATCTTACCTGGGACGATGGGGATCAACAATATAATTTTGTATATTTGGATGACTACCCAAGAAATCCTTCTCTAAAATTGGATCATGAAATTAATTTTACCAATTTCGAGATGGAGTTTAACGAGATCTATGGACAAAATTATTGGAAAGATGGTTGGGTGATACAACTAGCAGCTGTTGACAGACCCACATATGACTATTTGAAAAAGATTCATAATTCTGTCATGTTGTTAGATTTCCAATATATGGGGGAAGATCGAACTTTGGCAGCAGCATATAGAATCTATCAATCATCACCATCATCTGTTGACCCTCATTGACAAAAAAAAAAAAAAAAAAAAAAAAATTTTTTTTTTTTTTTTTTTTTTATAACCTACTTAAAAAAAAAAAAAAAAAAAAAAAAAAAAAAAAAAAAATTTTTTTTTTTTTTTACCTGATATATAGAACTATCCCAATCATTGTCCCAATCATTGCCAAGAGTAATAACCACCATGAGGAAGATTTTTTTGGGCGAACCCATTTGATTTGATTCGTACCCAATTCCTTATACTGGTAGGGTATTTGAGGCATCTTAGATTTGTTGGCCAATTGTATATTGGTCAAAAAATCGGGTGGATTTCTCATCAAAGTACCAATTACATTTTCTGGTAAAATTGGGGGTTCTTTCCTCATATCGGTAAAATATTGTCCCCCATATAAACCAAATAATATAATTTTTCCGTCGTTGGTGGTCGCATAATCGTCTAACAAATTCTTGTTGGTCAGCGCGGGTGAAAGGTAATATTCGTTATTGAAAGCATCTCTTGGATGAAAAGGTTTCTCATCTACGGCATACCTGTCGTTTAGAATCATTTCTTGTAATTCCGTGTTCTTGGGATAAATTTCTCCCCCTTCCTTTGTCTTGGCGTATCTTTGTGGAACCGTGTGTGGTTGGTTCCAATCTACATAGGTCACATAATATTCGTTTCCCACGTCATCTTTTGGAAAGATTTGTTGACCCTCGCGGGTCGTGGCATAATAGAGGGATCCGTCTGACTTTCGAGCCACTCCCCCGTCTTCGGGATAGTACTCGTTTCCGTTGTTGAATTGAGCATAATACTGATTACCATCCCTGCCTCTTCCTATGATCCATTTCCCATTGATTCTTTCGTAAATCTCGTTGCCTTGCCCATCTTTACGGTACAGTGGCCTACCCCTCGCACTCAAAGGATAGAGATACTGACCTTTTTTCTGTATCAAGGGTAAGATCGAAGGATAATATTCATCGTGGAACTCATTTTTCGGATAGTAATCGTATCCGTCGGAAGATTTGGCATAACGTCCCCCTCGCACCACTTCCCGACCGGCTAGATCCCTCGGATAGATTTCATTTCCAGCTTCATCTAATTTGTAATACGTCATTGAACTTAATTTTTGTACCACCATGGGTATTACCAATTTTTGTAAATTGATGAGACCACCGGTCTCGGAACCGGCTTATTTTGATTCGCTGCTCTTCGACTGCCAGAGTTTTCTCTACATTTCGATTGATCATTGTCTCGAAGTTTCGGAATCGGAAATGTTGGAGGAAATTTGTGAGGATACTTGGACTCAGTTGCACAGCTTGTTGCAGATCTTTTTACCCCACGCTCCACAGAGTTTGACCCTCGTTCTCTCTTTTGACGGAGAAGGGGTGCCCATGAAATGGCCGGCGCAAAGAGATCGTCGTCGGTCTGCCAAAGTCTCCCGAAAATCCTTTTACCGCAACATCTTGTTCGGTCCCAACACGCTGGCTCAGCGGGTCCAAGACTATGTCCTCCAGAAGTTGACCGAGACAGTCGACCGGGAGCTGAAAGTGGTGATGAGTGGGTGCAACGTGCCGGGAGAAGGCGAACACAAAATCTTTCACGTTGCCGACACGTTGCCCGAGTGTCAACACCCGATCGTGATCAGTGTGGACCAAGATGTGTTTATTTTGGCTTTTTTACGACTCCATCGTTTTCGAAGCCTTCAAATTTACAGATATAAACATTTTTACCCGATCGAACCCGACCTCGTTCCTTATCCACTGGAACGCCTGGTCCAGGCCTCGTTTCTCTTTGGCAACGATTTCATTCCCACCCTGGTCGGCATTACGCCGGCCAACGCCTCCCACATACACGAGGCGTTGAGGCAGTGCAGCGGCGACCCCCCCAGCCTCCTCGCCACGTTTTTGAAACACCTCGAGACCCGTCTGCGCTTCACCCGAGTGGAATGTGTGCCGCGTCTCTTACTCGTCTGCTTTTGGGTCACCCATTTCTGGATCTTGGATTACTATACGCGTTGCGAGTTTCCTCAACAATTTTTGGAAAATCGAGTCTACGATGCGTTCGATCGAAACCAGCTCCTCACGGGCCTGAGGGACGAAGCATTTTCGAGCAGCGCCTACCACGAAGCCCAAGAGACGTACCAGGACATGCTCACGCAACCCATTCCCCATGCGGCCCGACACGTGTTTACGGAGGAGGCGCTCCTGAATCGCTTGCAGCCTTATTGGACAAGACCAGAGAATACCTCTTGTACCGTTTTGCAATTAAGCGGCTCGCGGTGTAAAAAAAGAAAATCAGAAAAATCCCTAGCCACGGATACGGAAACCAAGGCAAAAATCGGAAAGGTCCAAAAATAACGGCGGCACCCTCCCGATAGTTCAACCGTCGATCCAGTCGAAGGAGTCGGGTGACGGGGTCCGGGGCTAGAACGAGCTCCAGCTGACTGTTAAAGACAATGAGGGCTTTGGTCCAGTCCACGGGTTGGAATTCGGCTGGATCCATCCTCTCGGCGAAAGGGAAATCGCGATAGACTGAAGACTCCATGACCCGTTTTAAAAACTGAGCCGTAAAAATGACATTTTCCGGATAAGCGAGGGTGATGCGAGATTTGACAAACTGGTCATGGTAAGGAATCCAGGGAGATTGGAAAAGTACCTGTTCGAGGGTGGACGACATCTTTTCTTAAACAAGACGATGGAGGACGAGATTGTCGAGACGTTGACGCGACAAACCCTTTTATTTCGAAAGGGTCCAGAGGGCGGCAATGAGTTTATTGATATTATGGACGGGACTCATTTTAAAGTCGACGGCCATCTGAAGAAAGAGGACACGATCAAAAGCCACTACAAAGAGAAAGATACAACGAACTTTAAACCCCTGGACGATAACCATTATAAAGAAGAATTTCTTAAAAAGTGCATGACCTTAGCCATGGCAAAGAGAGCCGACGGAGTCTATAATATCAATAGAAATATAACATTTAGTACAACAATAGAGTCAGACGAGGATTTTCAAAAGGAGGTAACAAAGAAATGTACAACTTACATGGAAAACCAAATCCAAAAAAATAACCCATTACTCTACGTATGGAGTGTCGAGGAATATGAAGAAGAGAAGCGAAAACAACTGGCGGTGATAGAGGCAAAACAAGCGAAGGAGGACGCCCTGCTAAAGACTCTCCTCGTGGAGGAGAAGAGTGACCTACTAGAGGTAAACTTAGATGACGGGGAACATGTAGTACCACGCCCTAAAAAGTCCAAAACCGATCAGCCGCCTACGGCGCCAGACCCGAATGCAGTAACGGGGGGACAGACCAGTACGACGAAGGAGGACACAGCAATGGACGTGAGTGATTCAGGAGGGGGGAAAATAAATAAAGATATTCCACTTAATCCACAAGGAGGAGGAGGAGGAGGAGGAGACGACGAAGAAGACGACGTGACACTCGCGAATGTCCTGGGGTATCATATGATAAGATTTAGAGACTATTTGCGGCTGTTGCAAAGATTTTCAAAGTATGGTAAAATGCTAGAGGGAGTTGAAGGTCAAATAACCTATATGAATTTTACAGAACGGCAACGGCTAAAGATAGGGTTACCTAATTTCCTTAAAAAATTTATTACAGAGCAGACAGGACTCGTACGGATTATAAACCATTTAGAATATCGTAAAATGAAAACGCCACCAACTCCAGTTTAAAAAAAAAAAAAAAAAAAAAAAAAAAAATTTTTTTTTTTTTTTTTTTTTTTTTTTTTTTTTTTTTTTTAACAGATGTCGGTTTCCAGCTCTCGTACTTCATGATTGGGGAACATGTATTTATAGATGCGAGACTGCATTTCCTCGGACATTGTCATTGTATTGTATCGAACGCTATTCAGAAGAGAATTGTATACTGGGATGGATACATCAATGTTTTGATATTGTTGTGAAAAGGCTACAAATCTTTGTAAAATCCGTAAGTATTGCCTGAAGGTCAAGAAAGCATATGCTTTCTGGTCAAAGTCTGAAGGTTCCCCCCCAGCTTCACGGAGTAAAGTTTCTGTAGACTGGTTACCTCTTCTACGAGGAAATAATTGACCTTTTCGAGGTATGTTTTGTTTGGGAGGCCTAAAGGGATTGTCAATATCTTGATTTATGTAATCTTGTAAATAACTGTTGTATGAAGCACGCACCATATCTTCAGTAGGGTCCTCTATGGTCTCTTTTGTAAAAAAATGTTTCATTGGTTTCACTCGACGATATCTGAAAAATGATTTTTCTGTCAGTGCATTCACCAAGTCTGGTAGAGTGTCCTCGGTCACGTGCAAAGTGTTTTGACTGAAATCAATCGACATGTCTTTACTTAGTGTTCGTTTTTTAAAGAGACGATTGCATCTACCAGTTTTTGACAAATCTGTATTAAAGTTCGGTCATTTTTGTCAGGTCTCTTGTAGGGTCGAACCTGTATTCTTAAATCGTAGGAAGTGTCCATGTTGGTAACCGCCTGATCATCTACTCCAATTAAAAAAATGTCTTCCTCGTATATCTGTCGAATATGCTCCCCTGCTTTTGAATAGCCATACAATTGCATAGCCCTTTTTCCCTCTTTACGGGCAAAAATTTTATACGCATAGTTACGGATGTTGATCAAATACCCATTCACAATGCGTCTGACGTAATCGTCCTCCCCTAAACTCCACAAAATAATATGAACATTCATACAGTGAAGCATTTTGATCATATAATCGGCATAAGGGCGAATATAAAACACATCGTTTTCAAATATACCCAAAGTTTCATCCATATCTAAAATGACAGTAATTATCATGTCTTGCATTATTAAGAAAGATGCGACATAATGTTAGTATTTCGGATAGAGTCAAAAGCATTATTCGTCACATTGCAAAACAAAAAGTTTATTATACGCCTCTTTCGTGTGGCGTTCATTTCAACAAACCCTGTTTAACGTTATTGAATAACCATAATTTAGAGCGATATCATTGTCTGTATGCAAATTCCTCTATACAATGGAGGTCGTACGCGCCAGTCGTCAATTCCTGTGACATTCCCGAACATGTGTATGACCTGAAAATTCTAAATGAAACACTCGGAAATAATTTTGTGTTAAAGTTTGTCGGTCATTTCAAAGAATTATCGGGTTATACAATTTGCATGTTTCAACAGCCAAACAGTTTATACTCTCCCGATATCATTTCTAAATCAGACTTCAAAGAAACTGTGTATACTATGATTGTGCTTTTTGTAGCAGTTTGCGAGCGTCTCGGAGGCATTACACCCAATGTAAAACATTTGTCCTTTATGTATAACCAGAGACATCCCGTATTGTGTGATGTGGGCTCGGAGAATTCTTCTAAAAAAACATTGGTGAATCGAGAAGAACATTTCAATAGAAAAAAGTGGAAAAAATTTTTACACCACAAAACCATACGAGATGTCATCCAATTGTTAAAAGCAAACTTTCCAAATTTTTTCCAAATAAAGAAAAAAGGAACCCATTGTATCTTAAATGATAGGGAAGAAGAGTTTGATGATGAAACACACAGACTCATTTGTAAGAGCACAAAATTGAATTTATTAGAGATATTAGAACAATTTATACATTTACTTCCCAATTTACAAATACGATCTGCAGTCATACAAAATTGGATTAACAATGAGGTATAGGATCAAATGGAAGTTTATAAATCAAACATATCCCCCATACTGCTTTCCATCTATGACAGTGGCGGTCCCTACAAAAGACACATGGCTCCAGGTGGAGTGGATCCATGCAAGTCACATCGAGAAATTGGTGTTCGGTATAACTGATCTCAATATCTTGCCATTTTTTGTAAGAAAAGTCATCGACACAATACAAAATTTCCACTTGCATCGTCGACACCGCTTCCGCTACGCTGGCATTCCCCAAATGTCCATCTTGCGTAATGCTAGTCACGCCGTTCGACAAAGTAAATCCCTCGATGGTTACACACAAAGCTGCAGCGATGTTCCTGTGATTGTAAACAGTTCGAAGAGGGGAAACAGGGACGACGGTGGTAGTAGAATCCACCACGACGGGAGAATCCACCACCACGGCGGGTTTATTATTTTTTCGTTCATTCGCTAAACGTTTCGTTAAGGCCATCATAGAGGGTCCGATGGTGATACGCAACTTGGGTCGCTGAGAACTCATCCTGATTCAGTCGATCTGTAGGCGGCAGCCAAAGTTCTGTCTTCTGCAATGGATGGGGAGTCCAAAAGAAGAACCGAATCGTAAAAAGGTACTAGATAATCATAAGTGGGTCGATCCACAGCTCCAAATTGAAATTTAAAATAATCTTTCCAATAATTCTTTTTATAAATTTTAACAAAATCCGATTCAAAGGGTACATTAACGACAAAGTTATCCGGTTTCAGCCGTCTGGGAAAATCCTCCGTGTTTTTATGATTATTGTCCACTTCAAAATTACGCCACGTGAAATGATCCCCAAGCCAGCCAATTCTGATAGTCTTGTGAGGTACACTGGTCGAAGTCATAGTGACGGTCCATGGAATTTGTTTTCCATTATGAGAAACAAAAGAAATGTGAATACTGTAAGCGTATCCAAGCATTGTAATGTGGATGGACCGAGTCTACAACTTATTAACACTATTAAAAAAAAAAAAAAAAAAAAAAAAAAAAAAAAAAAATTTTTTTTTTTTTTTTTTTTTTTTTTAAATAAATGTTTCAAGATAAATGTTATGTATAATCATGGCATTTATACGGGTAGAGTATGATTCTCTTACAAGTTTAAAAAAACACTTTCAAAACATGAATGTTTTTCGTTATGCAGTTTCTCCTCTCCAAACGAATCCACCACCCAATTTTGTTCTCGTTGATCCAAAACTTTATTACGGTTCTTATGGTGGTCTGTTAAGTAATCGGTTTGTTCAAGACAAAGAATGCATATTTGATCCTATCGATAAAGATTTTTCTTTAGTTTGGTGGAATGCTTCACTTCCAAGACACGTGGGTGATACACATGTCCTTTCCGTTGGAGTGCGCGTGGCTGTAACCCCCACCATGTTTAAGCAAATGCAGATTAACCCTATTCGCAGATCGTGTGGAAAAAGTTCCTATTATGGTAACAAAGCTTTAATCATGAATTGACGGTCCTCTTCGTATTCTGATTGTGTGTAATCGGGTTCGTTGAGAAACGTATATTGCTTACGCCTCTGAGCATGTACACGATTGTGCATATCAAACCAAAGTTTAGAAAAATCTGTTTCTGTATTGAGTAATTGTGGTTTTAACTCCTCTACCATTTCTCGAAAATGAACCATACATATTCCGCAACGCAGTGTTCTGTATAAGGGTCCAATTATAATTTCGACCCAAAGATTCTTGTAAAATGGCATTTTTTCTCGGACTTTGAAAGCTTCCGCCATCCAATGTAAAAATCGCCAATAGAAAGAACTGTATTGACCCACGTGTAAAAAGTTTAATTTTTGAAAATCCCGTTCTGCTGGATAGAGTTCTTCTTGTGCCACAGTCACACCCACGTTTTTTAAAAGCTCGCGTAATACAGACGCATGTCCCCCACTCAAAAGTTGAACGACCGCTGGATCTAAATATTTAAAGACAGATTGTACTGTCCATTTAACATTATACAAAAGTGCAAAGCTGCACAAGAGGATATTGCGCAAAATACTTTCCCATGCCAGGATCGCATCCTGTGATTCTGGTTTTTGAAAAGAACGAAGATATTTTTCTTCTTTAATAATGGTTGCTATGCGCAGTATAAAAGCAAAGACGGTCTCGTCTAGTCGAACTCGAGGTAATCCTGATCGAAATTTATTGGTGAAGGGACTAATATCCCAAGGTACGGTTATAGCATTCTTCTCTAACACTAAATCGATAAGATTATGATAAAAGGGATCGTCCTCTGCTTGACGCGCTTGTAACAAAGCGTTTTTGTCTACATTTCCGAGATGGGCTTGATAAAGCGTTTGATAAGTCTGATGCTTCATCTTTCTTAATACCACGAGGGCATTGCACTCACCGTGGTGAGCGAGACAGGTCAAGGGAGTTTTTTGTTCTTGCCCCAGAACATCCGGTTGAACTCGTGATGTAGAGGGCGCAGCACGGCGGATAGCGCGGCAATAAATATCGCGTGTAGTCAGAAGCCTCTGGTAAAGTAGTGGATTGACATTAAAGCGAGAAGACTGCAGTAAAAATGAGTGGTGATGATATAACTCCGGATTTCAATGGATACATCGGGTGCAACTTTTGTGGCAAGATAACTTGCCACGATGCAAGACAACAATCTATTATATGGGTTATATGTAGAAGGTGCCGCCAGTACCTAGACAAACAAGGTTCTTCTTTGAGAGGTCTAAGAAGACCACCCCCATCCAGAAGGTCTCGCTTCAACAGACCTCTACCACCCATACCGGAGGAAAGTCCACGAGGATACCGGGAACTTGATAAGGAAATTACGTACTGGGATGGTAAAAGAAATGAAACCACCAGACAGGACGAATGGGAAGTAAGACCCGAGTGTACCACCCAGTACCACTTATTAAATTATCAGGCTAAGGAGGACAGAAGTTACCCGGTCTATGCCTCTATGACTGCAAGGATACCCATTCAATTTTACAGAGGTACAAATGTAAGTATTATTATTATTATTATTATTATTATTATAATTATTATTATTATTATTATTATTATTATTTATATATATATATATATATATATATATATATATATATATATATATATATTATTTATTTTTTTAATATATAGGTACGGGTGGCACCTGACAGCAGCAGCAGCGAAGATGATGGGTGGTAGAATTGTTTCTGTTATGTATATATTTTGAAAAATGTATTTGAAAAAATTATTTGTGTATATATTTGAAAAATTGAAAAAAAAATAAATAAGTTGGTAATTGGAGGTTATCCAATAGCCTAAAAATAATATAGTGTTAATCATTATGTATGAATGACCTTTTCATTGATGCCTTCATGAGTATGTTAAAAATAAAAAGAGAGAAATATTTAATGATTATTTATTTTTTATAGACACATAATTACAAATAATCATTATTTTCCAAAATTTTGAGTAGTATTTTCAAATTGTTGTACGGCATATACTGTACTACATCTGACAATGTTTCTTTCCTCTTTCAAAGGATGAACTTAATATTAATTCCATATAAGTAAACGAACTTTTTCGAGAAAGTTGTTTTATTGGAAAATATGCTTTTATAGGAATGGATAAAACAGACCCAGAATACTTGTGATTGTGATATATGAAGCTTTTTTACGAATGGATGGGAAGGAATTCAAATCTTCTCTCAGCAACAATCATTACATCTTCGAATGGGACAGTTTTAATAGGATAAATATCCAGGGAGTTTTCTGTGAAATATATGGGTGTAAGGATTTCTCTCCCATTTGTGCATCCACAGCTAAGACACCTTTGTGTTAATTTATATTCATTTTCCAACTTGAATAAAATATGAGGTTCTTCGGTAGTTCCACCTACAAAACATTGTTTATCAAAATGATAAATTTTGGGAGTAGAAGCATCGGGATAACGAAGAATATTAGAAAAACGATTTACAGCGATATTTTTTTTAACAAAGTGTGTTATTTTTAATCATTTCATCATCATAAACGTTTGAAAAGAAATTATTTCAATCGATATTCATAATGTCTCAAAACAACAATATGCTCATCATTCAACATTTCACCATTGGATGGTACATTTTGAAGGTCGATAGGATAAACATCCAGGTAGTTTTCCTTAAAATATATGGGTGTAAGAAGGGTTTCTTCCCTATTTGTAGATGCAAGATATCTTTGTGTTAATGCATATTCATTTTTCAAGGTGATTAGAAAGCGAGGTTCTTCGATAGTTCCACCCACAGAACATTGTCTATCAAAATGATAAATTTTGGGAGTGAAGAAGTCGGGATAACGAAGAATTTTAGAAGAACGATTCACAGCGATAATTTTGTTTCCTTCCAAAGAATAAAATCGAAATTTCATTATATCATCGACAGCTAAGAAATTCTTTGTAACAAAGTTAAAATACTCTTGAAAATATTTCAATTCAATCCATACTTGTAATAATTTACCATCGACCATTGCACGTTTTAAAATTCCATTTTGTTCTTTGCAAACATTCATCCATTTAGGATCATGATTCTTTTTATACGAAAAATAAATTACAAGTATACTTGCGTTTTTTTCGTCCAAGGACACATAAATTGGTTGATTGTGATTATTTAAATACCAACCTTCTTTTATCATCTTCCCTATTTGTAAGAATTCAGAAAAGAAATGGTGAGGAATTGACCACAAATAAGGATTGCACAGTAGAGTTTTAAATTCAGACATTTCAAGTAATTTTAATTTATCATGAAATGGAATGTAGTTTTTAAAGATTTTTTCCAAAATATCATGATGTAAACAAAATAGAGATAATTTATTAGTATTACTCATGATTAAAACATTTTCGTATGAACAACTTGAACACGAATCATTTTTGAAATGAAGATGTAAGTGATGAAAAAAAAAAAAAAAAAAAAAAAAAAAAATTTTTTTTTTTTTTTTTTTTTTTTTTTTTTTTTTTAATAATGTAATTTAAAAAAAAAAAAAATTTTTTTTTTTTTTTTTTTTTTTTTAATAATGTAATTTTAAAAAAAAAAAAAAAAAAAAAATTTTTTTTTTTTTTTTTTTTTTTTTTTTTTTTTTTTCAGGATGCTTGTAAAAGACTTTTAGCCCAACTTGGTTCAGATGACGGTTTGTCCTCTTTTAAAATTTTTATGCCTTGCCAACCATCATGATCTTCTATCCATGATCCTAATGTTACCTTTACTATTCGTGAAAACATTTCAAATGCCACATCTATAAATGAAGTTGATGGACTCATTCCTAAAATCACATATTCTCTAACACAAAAGAAATAAGCAACAATTCTACTCCAATTTACACCTTCATTGAAAATTTCGTTTGCTATGCCTTGTAAAATCGAATTCGTCTCATCATAGTCATTTATTTGTATTTGTACATAAAGTTTTCTTATAATGGGTACAAAAGTCTTTTCAAAATGATCTAAAATATATTTTATGGTATCTAAAACCTCTTTTTCTTTCTCATTTATGGCCTCAATGGCATTAAATTGATGATAATTTTTCAATAAGTACGAAAAGACATTTTCAAGAATATAATCTGTACGAATGACAGTTTTTTTCGTATAACGTCTTTTTTTACAAAAATTCTCCAATAAATCATTTAGAATTGAATGTCTAAGTGATGAAGCCATATGCCAAAGTTATGATGGATATTCTTTAAAATAAAAAAAAAAAAAAAAAAAAAAAAAAAAAAAAAAAAATTTTTTTTTTTTTTTTTTTTTTTTTTTTTTTTTTATAAAAGAAAAAAAAGTTAGCTTGAGAGAATGATGATAGATACTTTACCGGTAGCCGTGAAAGGAGAATTTATGGGGGAACCCCCCTATTCCGCAGGAGATCGAGTGACCCTCCAATGTCAGCGTGGATACACATCTCAGATTCGTTTTTCCCAACTGACCCCAGAATTGAAGTGGGATCCTCCCTCGGTCACTTGCACACCGGTGTCTTGCGGCCGACCGCCCCTCCTTAAAAACGGATTCACCCGGGGTCAAGAGTACATCTATTCCAAACACGTCGTTTACCACTGTCTGGAAGGTTTTCGACTCAACAACCCCCCTATGGCCAAAATCTTTTGCGGGGCGAGTGGGGAATGGACCCCTTCGATCGAAAAATTGAAATGTCTGCCCGTCCAGTGCCCCGAGTTACAGCCTCCCGAACACGGAAGCGTTTCGTATCCGGATCGAAAGGTGGGATCCGTGGCCACTTTCACGTGTGAGGATGGATTTTATGGGGTAGGGGGGGACCGAATGTGCCAAGCGGATGGCACGTGGAGCGGCGACGCCTTTCGATGTGCGCCTTGTCCCGCTTTACCCGATACACCCCACGTGCTGAGAAATATCAATCCAGGCGCTGCGCTGGTGACCTGTGAGGGCCGAGTCCAATTCATCAAATGTTTACCGGATGGCACGTGGACGAACCCAAACTGTACCACGTTCAAACTCTCTTCTCTGCTCCCCCCTCCTGTGATTCCACCACCGCCTCCTGCGATCCCACCGCCCCCACCCCCTCCTCCTGTGATCCCACCGCCCCCACCACCCCCTCCTGTGATACCACCGCAACCCCCTCCTCCTGTGATGCCACCGCCCCCTCCTGTGGTGCCATCACCCGATAAAAATGACTATTGGGTTTATTTTATGACATTTTTATTTTTATCATTTTATTCTTATATAATCTATATTTTCTGTAAAAATATTTATTTGGATTTAACTACAATAAAATAGTATAATATATAGACTATAAACAGTTAATAAAAAATGTTTATTATAATATTTTACATAACGTTAATGAATGAATAGAAATATTTAATGTAAAATAAAATGGTGATAACCATATTTCCTTATAAATTTTTTATAGAGTCTTTTAATTTCTTCTTCTGTTCCTACATTCCGGGCACGTTGGGTTTATCTCCAGCCATGTCATGATGCATTCTTCATGGAAACTGTGACGGCACAATAAAACCAGGGATGTGTTGATACTTTTAGGTTCTCGGCAAATACCACAAATTAATTTCATCTTGAAATCTATAAGGATCAAAATTAGTCATTTATTTTTTTTATAAATCATCAATAATTTTATAATAATCAAGTTATGATACAGAGCCTCCAAGACTTGTTTGAGTTTATCTTACGACAGGATCGCACGATCGTGTTTGGAAATTTAGGACGTCATCTTCCTCTCCTCTTAGAGACGCTCCTCTCGATCCCTTTGCTTCGGGTCATCATCGTGTCGGACCGTTGCAATTCCTCGTCGGCCGACAATCGCATTCACATTCAGCGCTCGACCGATCCCATCGACAAATGTGATTTGCTCCTCTATTTGGAGCCCAGCTCCCACAAATTGGTGATCAAGCATCCCTGGTGTCTCGCGTCGTCGTTTTCACCTCGCACTATACGTTTAAAAGGGGGGACAACGAACCGTGGATCCATGTCTGTTATTTCCGCGGCATGGATCTCGAGGGGACGGCCGAATTACTGAAGCGGCAAGACTTGTCCATCCAGACCCGCAATGTGGGACTGGTGGAAAGGGACCACATCACCGTGCAAACGCTCTCCGGAAAAGTGAGCATGGGTCTGAAGGAGCCCAACACCTACGTGGTCATCAACCTGATTCCTTTCAATAAGGACATTTTGAGCATGTATTTGGCTTTTTGGGATGCTTTCGATTACATGCTGGAGAACCGTGCTTACATCGATCGATGGGTCATTTGCTTTTCGGAAACGGGTCACTCGGCATTCAAACGATTCACCCAAAAAATTATCGACGCCCTTTTTTGCATCGATTTCGAATACGGCAATGTCACGGATAAAGCGACCCTGCTCTCCATGCTGCCTTTTTACACGTCGGGCGTCATCACCAAACAGTTCGATATCCCCGTCTCGTCCTTTGGCGGCATCGAATTTGTGGCTCCGAAATCGGTCGAAGACGCCTGCAAAGCCGCGGCCATGCACAACGTGACCCCTTTGGTGAAAAACATCCTTTGGATCCATTGAAAAAAACAAGATGAGCGATGCGAGATTAAACAGTGTCATTCGTTCGCTGGGTAGTAGTGATGCGACGTTTCATAGCCCTTCGACCGAATCCTCCTCCTCCTCCCTGGGAATGATGCCTCAAGTCAATTCGGTCATTCGTTCTCTCCAGAACGAATCCTCTTCCTCTCCTCGACCCCCGAGAGAAGACAGAGTGCCTCTCCCGTGCGTCGGGCCGGATTACGGGGCCGTTCACCGACCCGACGCGTCACCCCCACCTCGAGGCCGCACTATTCACCCATCTCCAGTCCCGTGGCAGGACCCTCCCGAACCCCGCACTATTCGCCCATCTCCAGTCCCGTGGTGGAATTCAAACCGTTTGCGAGTAAGCCGATCGCACCGGGATTGCGACGCCTCTCTCCCGGAAGGTCCCGGTCTCCTCCCCGAGGGTCTCCTCGAAGGTCCCCGTCTCCTCGAAGGTCCCCGTCCCCTCGAAGGTCCCCGTCCCCTCGAAGGTCCCCGTCTCCTCGAAGGTCTCCTCCCCGAGGGTCTCCTCGATCCCCGTCTCCACGACCTCCCGCAGGTCGCCCTCCATCCCCGCCACCTGGCCGCCCTCCATCCCCGCCACCTGGACGAGGTAGAGGCAGAGGTAGAGGCAGAGGTAGAGGTAGAGGCAGAGGCAGAGGTAGAGGCAGAGGTAGAGGTGGTGGAGGATCCAGTAGTGGTAGTAGCTCAAGAAGTAGCTCAAGAAGTAGATCACCCAGTCCCCAAAGAATTATAAGAAATCCCTATTTACGAAGAACAGCACCCAACACGTTGAGATATAATTATTATCCGCATAGTTTAACGTTTGTAAACAGAGATGGACCGTTTACTAGGAATAGAGTCCATAATAAAGTATGCAGACATTTAACAAGTCATTGTGCCACTAAATTTCCAACTCGAAGAGATCGTACTCCAAGGCATACGCAGATTGAATTTCGAGAACTTCAATAAATGTATGGAAAAAAAAATTTTTGAAATTAAAAAAAAATTTTTTTTGAATCCTCCGTCTTGAAAGCAGATGTCAAAAAAAAAAAAAAAAAATTGAATCCTGATTGGTCAATCTTGAAAGCTTCGACGAGATGTCCGAATAAAATTTTTTTGAAATTGGAAAAAAAAATTTTTTTTGAATCCTGATTGGTCAATCTTGAAAGCTTCGGCGAGTCGGTGAAAAATTTTTTTGAAATTGGAAAAAAAAATTTTTTTTTGAATCCTGATTGGTCAATCTTGAAAGCTTCGGCGAGTGTCCGAACAAATTTTTTTTTTTTTTTTTTTTTTTTTTTTTTTTTTTTTTTTTTTTGGGCGGGGGGGGGGGGGATTTTTTTGAATGCTTTGTCCTAATTGGTCAATCTTGAAAGCTTCGGCGAGTGTCCGAACAAAATTTTTTTTGGGGGGAAAAATTTTTTTTTGAATGCTTTGTCCTAATTGGTCAATCTTGAAAGCTTCGGCGAGTCGGTGAAAGATTTTCTCTCTCTCTCTCTCTCTCTCTCTATCTATCTATCTATCTATCTATATATATATATATATATATATATATATATATATATATATATATATTAATATATATATATATATATATATATATATATATATTAATATATATATATATATATATATATATATATATATATATATATATATATATAGATAGATAGATAGATAGATAGATAGATAGATAGAGAGAGAGCAAAAGAAAAAAATCTTTCACCAACTCGCCGAAGCTTTCAAGATTGACCAATCAGGACAAAGCATTCAAAAAAAATTTTGTTCGGACACTCGCCGAAGCTTTCAAGATTGACCAATCAGGACAAAGCATTCAAAAAAAATTTTTTCCCCCCCAAAAAAAAATTTTGTTCGGACACTCGCCGAAGCTTTCAAGATTGACCAATCAGGACAAAGCATTCAAAAAAATTTTTTCCCCCCAAAAAAAAAAATTTTGTTCGGACACTCGCCGAAGCTTTCAAGATTGACCAATCAGGACAAAGCATTCAAAAAAATTTTTTTCCCCCAAAAAAAAATTTTGTTCGGACACTCGCCGAAGCTTTCAAGATTGACCAATCAGGACAAAGCATTCAAAAAAAATTTCCCCCCCCAATTTTTTTTTTTTTTTTTTTTTTTTTTAATTTAATTTCCTGAAGGTTAGGCTTATGCGTACGCCTAATTTTTCTGGTTCTTTCGGTATTTCATGGTACCAATATTTATTGGTGGGGGGATGCATCACCATTAAACTACCGCTTGTCATGTTATAAAAGACGGGTTTAAAATCCAACCTTGAAAATTTTAATTTTCTCTCTTGGCCGAAACTAACACATGCTATAGGGGAATTGGGGGCAATATCTATCTCATCGTCTTTATGTTTTCCAATGCTGTCGTATCCGTTACGATACTTGTTAATCAGACAGAAATTGTATTTATAATTGGTAGCCGATTCCACCCTCTCTTTAATGTGCAACAACGTTGGCGTCCATACTCTGGACTGAACAGTTGTTCCAGAATATCGATAGGTTATGGAACTGTTGTCACCATAGCCAGCCACGAGGCGTGGAACTGGATACCTTCGATAAATTTTATAATTTTTTAGATAAACCAATTCTTTTTCCAACAAATTAAAATATTTATCAGGTTTCAAAATGAAACTAGGATCAAAAAACACGTTTAAATTAGACATGACTGGTTTAAACACCATCTCTCTCCCTCTATGTTAAAAAAAAAAAAAAAAAAAAAAAAAAAAAAAAAATTTTTTTTTTTTTTTTTTTTTTTTTTTTTTTTTTTTAAGTCATACCTACTTGAAAAAAAAAAAAAAAAAAAAAAAAAATTTTTTTTTTTTTTTTTTTTTATGATGTGTGTTCGGAAGAATAACTGGTATATAAATTGGTGTGACAGCCGGTTATTTTTGGACAAATGACGCTGATGTGACACACCCATCGAATGAGGGCTTTAAAGGCGGGTGGAAAGGCGGACTCTCTCACATAGACGGTGTTCCCGTTGCTGTCTTTGGTGTAGATGCAGGGCTCATCTTGAATGTAGTGCGAAAAATAATTCCACGGGATTAAATCGTGTCCGTTTTTATTTTTAGCCAAGTAATAGGACCCGTCCCCTTTCCGAAACAAGACCGGTTTGTTATCGTCTTCCCTTATGTAATATTCGTTCCCACTCGAGTCGGAGGGGTAACGCTCGCTCCCGTCCGCGTACAAGGCTCTCTTGTCCTGAATGAAAAGCGATTTGTTTTTGGCTTTCGGATAAAATTCATGACCCTGAGCATCTTTGGCATAGTAGAGCTCGCCGGTGACGGCGTCTTTGGCAAAGCCTTGGACGTACACTTGATTCCCGTGACGATCGATCGGATAGCCCTCCATCTTAGTTAGTCAAGATTTATGGAACCTTATAAGCAGGTCGTGTTGGACCTCTTGCAACAGAAACAATATCCCGTTTTAGAAAATTATGTGTTCTTAGACGTGTATTACAAAACCATTCCGCCCCTCACGCCGGCTCGGATTCGCCAGTACGATCGACGCATCGACCAACCCGAGGATGTGTTCATTCGGGATGCAAACCCCTTCGACCTCAGTTATCTCGTGCCGGGAGGGGACACCTTTTACATGTATCATGTGCCCCGACTGGACGTGGCGTCCTACCCGGAGCAGTGCCTCACCCTCAAGTTGAACCGATACGTGGTGGACACTCGGGTCTTGCATCGCAGGAGTGCGAGTTTCGAGGAGGAACTGTACGCTTTCCTCGCCCTCCTCAATGTCGACGTGCCCCGGGTGGCCCCCCTCTTGGATTTGACGTTTATGGAGAGTACGCGCTTCCTGCCCCAACACATCCAACTGTGGGTTCATCAGTACCAGGAGCGCACCTTGGCCTCTCGACCCCTCACGGCCACCGAGCGATCGTGTTTCGGTCCCGAAAAGGAGGGCGTCCTCTCGGTTCGGGAACTCTCGGGCCACTTAGCCGCGGCCACCTCCCATGCCCATATCTTGTCCCTCCGCGACGGCCCTTTCCGGTACACGGACCATTACAGCGATCACTGGGACGCCGTGTTTCCTTTGGCGTTCAACCCTCTGGAGAACCCGATCATCGATTGTAGGACACATTGACGCGATAGCGCTTGTCTTCGCTCTCGTCCGGACGGTAGCGGACATAACTGCGACTCGGACTGTAATAGCGACACACGCGGCGGATCGCCTGACAGGTGGGAAGAGGCAGATTGACATCCGTGTCGTCGCATTCGTCGTGGGAGGGACTGATAGAGAGGACCGATTGATCGGCATGCTGATCCATCTCGTCGTCCGACACGTCCCCCAACCGAGAATGCATCCGTAAGGGGATGCGGCGGCGACCCCGACCCCGCGGAGGCGCAGGGGCCCGACCCCCCGTCATGAAACGTCGACAATACGCCTCGATGGCCGGACCCGCGGTGTGAATCGCTCTCTCCCAATAGCGGTCGGCCACTTGAATGCTGTTTCGAAACTCTTGAAAGTCTTGCTGGGTGGCAAAATAGGGACGTAAGCGTTGCACTTGCACCAGCGCTTGATGGTCCGTGGCCAGCGGTTCCAATTCCTGAAAGGTGATGCGGTAAATGGCATCGAATCCACGTTGCGATCGATTCAAAGCGTCGTACGCATACTCAATCGGTATCTTTCGAGGTTTCACCATCCTTTATTTTATCCCTCAAAAAAAAAAAAAAAAAAAAAAAAAAAAAAAATTTTTTTTTTTTTTTTTTTTTTTTTTTTTTTTGTGTCAGTAGAAAATCTTCCATTAGAACCTCGGAAAAGTCACACTGGGATCATGTTATCTTTACAAATTTCATATTTTTGAACTTTGATAGGTTCTGGATAGAGAGAAGGTTTGCTATATTGTTGACTATATTGTTTCACATACTGTTCATGAGTTGTTACATGGAATAAAGGTACCTGCTTGCATAAGTGGCACCAGTACTCCTTTTTATCGCTACGGGTTATCGACGGCCACATTTTATAGTAATATCGATGAGTGAAACCCTCTTCTCCATAAAAAAGTAATCGCATGCAGTGAAGGCATAGTGAATATTTAAAACGATCCTTCACAAAGTAACATTGAACATATAAGAATTCAGGTGGCAAGTAATTCCAAATACTTTGAAAATAGGTAGCCATATTTCTATCGAAAATGGTATCAGTTTCCAAAAATAGTTCTTCTAACAATTTACCTTTCAAGACCAATTTAGACTTATCAATCGGTACGGGTAGAATATATTTCTGAGATTCTCGAACAACTTTTCGGAAAAGTGGAGTAGGTAAATTTAGGTGTACGATATCATGAAAAGTACTCATACTATCCCATATCTTTTTAATACACCAATCTTGTAATGTCAAAACGCAACAATTACAATCATTAGACAAATGATTAAAAATGGAATAAAAATGGATGGGTTGTATCGTAAATCCATACAGGAATTCTTTCCAAACATCTCGGTCGATTTCATTGTCTGAATTAATAAATAGATGTATGTGAGAGTCCCGCAGTGCACCCTCATGTACTACAAAATCAATGACATTTATATTATGGCTTCCAAGAATTTTTTCCAATCGTACGCATCTCATAGATTCTTCTATCACTATCACGTGATATACATAATTATAATGGGTATAGGTGGGAGGAATCCATTTACGAATATAAAGCATCTCGCGCCAAACCATAGCGGCAGCAAAGAGAATAGAGCGGCAGCAATGACAATGCCTATAATTTAACTTAAAAAAAAAAAAAAAAAAAAAAAAAAAATTTTTTTTTTTTTTTTTTTTTTTTTTGACTGCTCCTTTCCAACTTTCGTGGGCACCACGGCGGCAGCCGGTGCCCTCACACAGTCAGAGGGGGGCGCGCTGAACCTCTTGGAGGAGGGCGCTGACGGTGCCACGCCGCTCGCTCCCAGGTCCATTTCTAAGGCCTCGTTCAAAATGACCCAAGCGGCCAGAGGTGTGTGTGTTTCTTACAGGGAGCGGACTATCTAGTTCGGTTAACGGAGAGGTTCGGATAATCGAGTCATATAAAATTACCCAAGGGGTCAGAAAAACTATATAGACCGACTTTGGTCAACGGAGAGTTTCGGATAATCGAGTCATATAAAATTACCCATAATTCCAAGTGGTCCAAAAACTTTTCTGAAAAATAAAAAATATTTAAAAACTATATAGTTCAGTCAACAGAGAGTTTCGGTTCGGATAATCGAGTCATATAAAATTACCCATAATTCCAAGTGGTGTCTCTCCAAAAACTTTTCTGAAAAATAAAAAATATTTAAAAACACAGTTCGGTTATTGGAGAGTTTCGGTTAATCGAGTCATATAAAATTACCCATAATTCCAAGTGGTCCAAAAACTTTTCTGAAAAATAAAAAATATTTAAAAACTATATATATGGTATCTTCTAAGGAGAGACCTCTACTCAGTGAACCCCATTAAGGTTTAAGATGTCTTTGTGATAAATTTTATGTTTTTTCTTGCAAATATAGACACTTTTCTACATGATTTTGACCGTTTGTCTCATTTTGACTGCGGTTAGTGGGGCATCAAATTTATAAAAAAAAAAAAAAAAAAAAATTTTTTTTTTTTTTTTTTTTTTTTTTTTTTTTTTTTTTTAAGTGTATGTAACTTAAAAAAAAAAAAAAAAAAAAAAAAAATTTTTTTTTTTTTTTTTTTTTTTTAAATATATTGTCTAGTTAGAAACAGTTTTACGGATCCATGGCTAAAAGTAACACTTTGCATCTTTATCGCCAAGATTTGAAGAGAAAAACTTACCCTTTCCGTTGTCCGCATTGCGAAATTCAACTTTTGCCTATTCAGTTTGAAAAACATTGTTTGAAAAACCATAAACTACCGACGAGTACTTCTTGCGTTTGGTGTCTGGGGAAAAAGAAATGGGATTCCAAAACGAAGTACCAACACATGAATCACTTGATCGCGTGTTTCCGAAAATTTATAGCCGTTAAGAGAATTGTTAAGAGAATGGATCGGGAGAAGATGGACGACGAGCCGTGTCCAATCCCGGAGGAGCTCCGACTCCTGGACACGCGTCCCTTGTGCGCCGCCCAAACCTTTTTCGACCATCCGGACCTTCGCGGCTTCTTGACGGAGCGCCTCTTCGAAGACCTCTGGCCGATGGATCCCGGCTCCGAGGTCGATTATTACGAAGACGAGAACGTGAACGCGGCCGCCTGCTACGTGCGAAAGTACGTCGGGTCGAGTGCGGGCTGGTTTCACGTGATGGTCAAGGCGGCCGCCTTCGAATCCTTCATAAGGGCTTTGGACAAGGAAGAGGGGAGGGTGGTCACGCTGCCTTTCTCGTGCTGGTGCGACGGCGGTCCGGACGAGGATCCCCTTTTCAGACAGCACCGGCACATGATCGTGGTCGCGCCCAAGGGTCGCTTCCAGAAAATTTGGTCCAAGGTCCGACCTTTCCAGAGACCCCGTAAAAACTATCCTTCGAAAAAGTGCGAGGTGATAAAATCGGCCATGCACTTGGTCAACACGATGGGCTACGTGAGCAAGAGGCGTTCGAGATGTTACTTTACGATCGGGGGGAAGCGCTATAAGAGAGCGCCCTTGAAAAACAAACATTTCTACATCTTTCGGACGCTGCCGAAAGACTTTCGGTTGCCGCTGACCTTGCAGTGGGACGGAGGCATGGTGGGAGCAATGGATTTGGAAATGTTTCGCAGGGCCTCGCCGGCCAAGTTGGCGTACGGTCAACTGGTCGAAGAAAACGGGGTCTATAAACAAAAAATCAAACATTTCCATGCTTTCCAAGGGGGGAAGGTACTGCCTCTCAAGCGAGAGTTTGTCCCTACGACAAGATGCGAGACGGCTCGTTTTCTCTGTTTGATGGGAGGTAAGAAACTGTATCTGGATCGAGAAGAAGTGGTAGAGGGAAACTGGTTGAAGGCTCAGGCCGAGAGAGGCAATTGTTTCTACGAACAGGTCGGCGACGAATGGTGGACGCCTCCGCCGCGAATCCAAAATTATTTAAGAGACACGAGGCCGATCGTGGAAGCAAATTGGAAACTGGAATCGGAGATCAAGACTTTACAGAGAGAGATGGCCGACTTGAAAAGACAGGTCAAAAAACAAATTGAAGAGACGAAAGCCGAGAAGGATAGAAAAATATCGGAATTGCGAAGAGAAGTGTCCTCTCTGAAAGAAGAGATTGTGCACGTCAAACTGAAATATAAACGGTCGATGAATGAGAACAGAAAGTTGCAGGATAAGATCAACAAACTGCAGGATGAAGTCATAATGCAGTTGAAAGCCGAGAATGCTGAGCTGAAGCGGAAATATGAAGCCGAGATTGCTGAGCTGAAGCGGAGACTGTCCAAATATGAAGACGTGTAAAAAAAAAAAAAAAAAAAAAAAAAAATTTTTTTTTTTTTTTTTTTTTTTTTTTCAATTATTTAAAGGGTTGGCTACTCTTTTCTGTAACAATGGCTCCAAAGATACATGATTATTATATGGATTTGAGAAGGAAAGCTTATTCTTTCAAGTGTCCTCGTTGCGAAGTTGAAATTTTACCCATTCAGTTCGAAAAGCATTCTTTAACAACCCATGGATTCAGAACGAAGACTTCTTGCGTATGGTGTAACGGACGCTACCACTGGCAATCTGGACAAAAAAAGCATAACGCGAGACATTTCTTGACATGTTTTCGAAAATTTATAGGTGTTAAGAGCATGGACATGGATACCGATCAAGTCTCAGATGTGGAGATGGATGAGTCGATCCCCGACGAGCTCAGCGTCCTGGACACCCGTCCCTTATGTGTGCCGAAGTCGTTTTTCCACCATCCGGATATCCGCCATCTTTTATCACGTCGTGCATTCGAAGACATTTGTTTGATGGACCCCGATTCCGAAGTGGATTATTTCGAAGACGAGAATTTGAACATGGCAGCCTCTTACGTTCGAAAATACGTCCGGACCAAGGATTCTACGGATTGGGTGCACGTGATAGTCAAAGCCGTTGCATTCGAAAGTTTCCTGGAGGCGATGGATGAGCAAAAAGGGGCAGTCGCAACTCTACCTTTCTCGTGCTGGTGCGACGGCGGGCCGGACGCGCTACCCTATTTTCGGCAGCATCGACACATGATAATCGTTTCCCCTAAAGGTCTTTTCGAGAAACAGGTGTGGCCGAAAATCGAACCGGCTACCCGACCCCGTCCTCGTTATCCTTCTAAGCTACACCGAGAGATCGTGTCGGCCTTGCATCTGGTCCATACAATGGGTTACCTGTGCAAGAGACTGTCTAGATGTCATTTTACGATCGGGGGCAAGCGATATAAAAGGGCTCCCTTGGAAGAGAAACATTTCTACATCTTTCGGACGCTGCCGAAAGATTTTCGGTTACCGTTGGCATTGCAGTAGGACGGGGGTCTCGAAGAGGTGATGAATCGGGAAATGTTTCGGAGGGCCTCGCCGGCCACGTTGGCGTACGGTCGGTTGGTCGAAGAAAACGGGGTCTATAGGCAAAAAATCAAATATTTTCACGCTTTCGAAGGCGGGAGGGTGTTGCCTCTCAAGCGAGAATGGGTTCCGACAGAGAACTCAACGCCTCGTTTTCTCTATTTGATGGGGGGTAAAAGGCTTTATCTGGATCGGGAAAATGTGGAGGATTGGTTGAGAGTGCAGGCCGAAAGAGGGAATTGTTTTTATGAATCGGTTCGGAATGAAATGTGGACGCCTCCGCCGCGAATTCAAAATTATTTGAGAGACATGAGACCGATCGTGGAAGCGCATTGGAAACTGGAATCTGAGTACAAGACTTTGCAGGGACAAGTGGTGGAGATGCAGAGAGAGATGGAAGCAAAACAAATCACTGAATCGAATGTCATCTCTGTTTGAGTTAAAAAAAAAAAAAAAAAAAAAAAAAAAAAAAAAATTTTTTTTTTTTTTTTTTTTTTTTTATAAAGGTTTTTGTCTTCTGGAAAAAAAAATCTTGATTATTAAACACCCTTGATCATGAATTACTTTGATCCCGTCAGGAATATTTTTCATTACCTACTTCGAGATTGTGTTCATCTTGCAAATTTTGATGATACGGGTAATCAAATGTTGGTCCACATGGTGAATCATATAGACGATCCGGATTTCAAACCGAGGGAACGTCAATTTGGCCTTTCTATTTTAAGAATGCTCAAAGTCTATTTTCAAATCCCATTCCTCATCAAGCCTACGGGTATCAACGTCCACAAATTCAAAGATGCGATTCCCAAGTTAAAAGAAAAATTACAAGTTATCGTCGATTCCGATTTATCATCTCTATCCCCTAGACTTCGAAGGATTTTGGATGAGAAAGTTTTGACACCTCACCACTGGCGAGGTCATAATAATTATCAACCTTGGGTCATGGAATGTTTAATCGTCACCGGATGTTTTATCGGGGAGTGTGCGAACAAATTCAAAAGTGATTCTTTATTCGATTCGGCATCCAAGGCATTGATAGAATTTATGGAAAATTGTGGTTTAATAAATTGTATTGAAAGTGATCTATCTTGCAAGAAGGATCCTTTTGGCAAACCTGGTAAAAATGTGAAATCTGTATTGGATAGATTGGATTGGGTTGGTTTTACATTTGAAGATGAGTAACGATGATATGAACAAATCATGTTAGAGCCATTTGTATGAAATGGTTAGGTTATTAAAATAAAAGAAAGTCACTTACCTTCCTTAAAAAAAAAAAAAAAAAAAAAAAAAAAAAAAAAATTTTTTTTTTTTTTTTTTTTTTTTTTTTTTTTTTTTTTTCCAAGTGGGTGTGGCTTTAATTAAAAAAAAAAAAAAAAAAAAAATTTTTTTTTTTTTTTTTTTTTTAAAGGTTTGGAATCCTCTCTCTCTCCTCACCACCATGGCTATTGTACGGTATCGCATCAACTTGTTGGAGTTGAAAGATTGTCCTCTGCAGGCCACTCCCCCCGAGGTTCTCAAACTCTTGAAAGCCTGGCGCAAGAAAAACTCTTTTGCCCGCGTCTGTTCCGAATGCGAGAAACCTCTTTCCTTTCGGAAGATCCAATCCTTTACCGTGTGTTGCGACCAATTTTATTTCAACGAACGATTGAAATGTTACCCGGTCCACTCCATTGCCATCGCCACTCCGGGCTACACTTTCCTCTTGCCCCAGTTGCAACGTCTCATCGAGAAACACCGAATCGAAACGCAGCAAGACTTTCTCCTGTTACAGGATCCCATTTTTTGGCAAATGCGCACCACCCTCGTCTACGAAAAAGTCCTCAAGTACGTGATGGGGATGCCCATGACCTACCGCACGAAACACATCCAGCCGCCTTCGAAAGCGGCCCTCTTCTACAAACAGGTGCAAGAGGCCCCCCTCAATTACGGCAGTCTGGAATCGAGGTCCTGTGGCAAGGCGACGCTCATGCGGCAAATTGCCTTCGGCAAACGGTGTCGCTATTCCATGCGCGGCATGATTGTCCCCGACGCCACGCTCCAGCCCAATGAAATCCGCATACCCGACTCCATTGTGGAGAAATTTCAGCTCCGAGGGCAATGGGTCATTCTGAATCGCATGCCTTCCTTGCAACCCGAGAATTTCGTCGGGTTGCGGGTGCCCTTGGAGGGGGGTGGGTGGCCGTACGATTGTTTCGGGGTGCCGCTCGAAATTCTCCAGTCGATCAACGGGGATTTCGATGGGGACGAGGCGAACCTTTACCTCGTGCCCAGCCTGTTGTCCCAGGCCGAATGTGCCACCCTCCTCAATCCGGAGTGGGAAATGCAGAGTTTCGTGATGGGGCTGAAGCTCAGTCCCAGCCAAGATATGTTGGTCGCCTATTATTTGTTTTACGACGACATTGATTTTTTACCCTACAAGCAGCGTGATTTGAAAAAAACGTTTCGCGTCATCTGCGAGCTGTACGGATCGAAGAGGACGTTTCAAGCTTTTAACGAGATGCGGCGCTTTTATTTGGATCGACTCCAAAACGACTTGTGTTTTGCGCTCACCTTGGAAGAAATGAACACCATCGAAGCCATCCTCCAGAAGGGAGGCGATTTCATGGCCCACCCCTGTTGCATCACCACCCAAATCCTGGCGGGAGCCAAAGGCAACGCGGAAAACGTGCAAGAATTATTCGGTCAAATTGGCTTGCAGAGCGGCACCGTCATTCGAAATTCGTTTAAATCGGGATTGAAAGGGGTGGAAGCGTCGGCTCACGGAAGAACCTCTTTGAACGCTTTGTATCAAATGCAAAACATTTGGTTGCCGGGCTACGTGTACAACAAAACCATGTCCAACACGCACGATATGAAGGTGGATTACTGGGGAAGAATCGTGGACGGTCAAAAGCGGGTCATTTTGTTGCATGCGTTGGACGGGTATCACTATACCGATATTTTGTCCGCCGAAACGTTCGACTTTCTCCTCGACACCGTGCTGATCCAGAAAAATTTTCAATTCAGCAGCATCCACCCCTGGTGAAAAAAAAAAAAAAAAAAAAAAAAAAAAAATTTTTTTTTTTTTTTTTTACATAAAAGGGGGGTTGTAAATCACAAACAACAAGTTTACCATGAACGTCCTCTTCTTACAAAGAGAGTTAAACAATTACATTGATGTGTTTGGAAATAAGTTTAAACGGTTTCATTTCGTGGCTCTACGCTTTAAACGCGCGATCGTCACGTATAAATCCAATTTTCTAGATTCGACAGCCATTGACCCTCCGGAAAACAGTATCCTCGTCATACAGGGAAAGTGTCCGTCCATTAACCGAGGGAAAAATTTTTTGTTATACGAGATCGGAAGTGTCAGCACGGCGGGTGGCATCTGTGTCCCGGATGGGGCCTGTGAAACTTTACTCCGGGCTCTCTTCACTCCGCATAAAATTTTGTATAGTTATTTTCATGCTTCGACCCTCTTTGTCATTTCTAAAAATAATCCCCTTTCCCCTATCATGAAGAAGTGCCGAAGAGAAATTGCTTTTCAAGCCCTCTACCGTATATTTGAAGCGAAGGAACAGAAACGAGCCCTGACCCTCCAGGAAGTCGCCAATCTCAGGTTCTTTAAACGATCGGGTGACGGGTTGAAACAATTCAATAGGTGGACTCATTTTGTATTCGCTCTTTGTAACGAATCGTTCACCAAGACCACCTACTCCAATCCTTCCGCTTATTTTGGCAGGGAAGTCCACATGATTTTAAAACGATCCGACCTGCAACCTTCTGTCTTACCCCCTCCCGATTTCTATCAATGTGAAGTCCTTTTAACCGACGAAGAACCTGTGGGAACTCTATTCTTGATCTCTCGAAACCATCAAGTGGAATACGTTTCCCCGATGGTGGTCACTCAGCTGAAAGAACCTTACCGAGATTTCAATTCCGTCATCTGTAACTGTTGGTTACCTTTCTATAAAAATGAAGACACTTGGAAAAAATTTGGTTTGAGATATTATGTTTACGGTTTACATATCAAAAAGAAGGAGATTATGGAGATTTTGTCTTGGTTGCAAATTCAAACATCCGAAAAGTACAAGTTTTTGTACATGGATCTGGTCCATGTAGCCAAAATACTTTTCGGCGAGGAAACAAGATGGTTTTTAAAACCCTTGTCGAACACATCCTAAAAACCAAGCAATACCCAGACGATGTTATAGCCCATACCACTGTCAATACGTTAAAAAAAGAACTGACGAATGACTTGACTCAAGCTTTCCTTTTAAGTGAACCCATTATCGAAGATAACTTGAGTCTTTTTTTACAAAGCAAAAGTTTTTTAGATTTTTTATTAAAACTTTGCCAAATAAACGCTTGTTCTAGGGAGAGATTATCGGATAAAAATCAATGGAATAGGGATGATCGCCTCACGCAATGTCAGGACGAACTTCAAGCCTGTAAAGATGGCCTCGCGCAATGTCGGGTGGAACTTCAAGCATCGAAGAATGACTTCACGAAATGTCAGGACGCCCTTCGAGTCTGTGAGAATGAACTCACGAAATGTCGGGACACCCTTCAAACATCTAAGGATGACCTCGCGAGATGTCAGGACACCCTTCAAGCATTGAAAGTTGACCTCGCGAAATCTGAAAACGAACTTCAAACACGTAACACTGAACTAAATCAATGTAAAGAGGAACTTCAAAACCATAAACATAAAATACAGGAATATCAAGAAAAAGTAGAAAAATATCAAAATAGTTTAAGAGTCGTTCATAAGAATAAGACAGAGTTACAGACACAACTCTGTCAAACAAACAGTCTACTCCAGTCCTACCACTTAAAGAATTCAGAGTTGCAAAATACACTCGTTTTAACAAGGAATTTTTTCGAGAATTCCATAAATCAGTACGGGGCTGAAAATGTTCATTTAAAACAGCATTGCCAAGAAGCAAATAGAATGATTGAAACTTTGTATCAGCAATTACAACAAAGTAGTGGATCTATAGAAGACTCGGGTAATGTTGTCATTTCAGAAGTGCAACCCTTGCAAGCAATTAATAGCTTAGAACAATCTAAAAGCATACAGTTACAAACGGAACTGGAGAAGGTACAAAAAGCTTACCGAGATTGTCTTGCTCGAGAAAAAGCGAATCAAAAAATATTAGACTATTTACATCATACTTTCCCCCCTCAAGTGGGATGGGAGGACTACGTTATCGGGAAACTGAAAGACAACCAATCATTGTTAAATTCAGTTAGAGAACAATGTAAAGAAATCGAAACGGAGTTCTATTTAGTGGACCTTCGACCCGAATCCTTTGCCGAAGTACTCATCGAATTGTTCAAAGGAGACTCCAGTAACGTGCTGGAACCCATTAATAACAGAATCCTACATTTAGAAACGGTGTTGGAGAATGCACAAAAAAATTACGAAGATTGTCTTACTCGAGTGGGGAAACGATGTCAAGAAATCGCAATGGAGCTCAATTCAGTGGAACCCGAAGAAGACCCTGCGCTGCAACCCATGAATAGTAAAATCGAACAGTTACAAACGGAGTTGGAGAATGCACAAAAAACTTACCTAGATTGTCTTACTCGAGAAAGTGAATTGTATCAAAAAATACGAGCGGATAAAAAAATATTAGACTATTTACATGATACCTTTCCCAATCAAGTGGGATGGGAAGACTATGTGATAGGGGAACTGAAAGACAATCAATCATTGTTAAATTTAGTTGAGAAACAATGCAAAGAAATCGAAAGGAAGCTCCATTTAGTGAACGTTCGACCCGAATCCTTTGCCCAAGTAGTCATCGAATCATTCAATGATACCAACCCCTCTCAATTCGATGCCATTGCCAATGCTCTTTCTATACCAAGGAAGGAAAATGTTGTAAATTATGTAATAGATTATTGTAAAAAATATGAGGAAATGCACCAAAAAATTTTGCATTATTTCACCCTTATGGAAGACCATCTTCAATGGAGAGTGACTCTGGATAACTTTCATGAAACAGTTATTGAAAAATTGATTGCTTTACGAGAGGCTGTAATTTACGCAGGAGGCGAACATTTAAGTAAAAATCCTGAATGGTTTGATGAATTTCTACCTAAATTAGCTAAAGATAAACAGTTTTTTCAAAATCTTACTTCATATTTTAGAAATTTTAATCAAGCTCATTTTTTGGACCAATTACGTTTGTTACAGCAATTTGTAAACCCTTCTGAATCAAATAATATGTGGTTAGACGACGTGATCGAATTACTTCGGCAGTCGTTGGAGAACAATGGGATAATAAATGATTTAATGTCTGCTACTCCCAATATCAAGACCCAGAGCAAAATTTGCTGGAAACAGGAATTGCTAAAAGAATATCTTTTGTTTAAACAATTTTATGAAAGTCTGATCACTCCTGATGTGACTCCAGACGATCTTGTGAAAAACTTGCACCATAATATGATGAAGTTTACACCTCAATTTGCAGACCAAGACAATTGGTTCCTATTACATATCGATAACTTGGTCAAGTCTAAAGAATTTGTAATGAATCTTCAACGACAGATGGATCCAGATATAGCGCAAGACGAAGTGACCTGGATGCAAAATGTATTAGAAAAATATGGTACCAAGACTGTACCCCTTACTCGAAAAGCACCCAAAAAAATAACGCTAATGACGAAAGTAAAACAATTAGAGAGATTGGCTCAACATTTTAATGTCTCTCTCAATGAAAATACCCTATTTACGGACATACTAGAAAGTGAGAGAATGAAGAAATATCAAAAAGCTCTTACCGAAAGTAATCAAATGAAAGTTTATTTTAAATTAACGGACATTACCCATAATAAAGTCGTCAAACGAATTGATGAGGTATTGAAAAAAATTTTTGGAGATATACCCAAAGGTAGCCTTCCAAACACAATGGATGAACATTTCAAAAAATATTACGATCAGAAACAATTGGTTTGGGAGTCAACTTATTTACAATGGCTTCAGGAATTAAATTTAGATAATGAAACACCCACGGATGCATTTGTTGCTGCAGTTAAAATGCTGAAAATACAAGAATGGGAACATTTATACAATGAGTGGTTGAATGCATTACAAATTGACAAATGCACTCCCAAAGAAGACTTGTTGAAAAAAATAAAATTAAAATTACAAAAAAGACCGCATACGGAAGTTTATTCACAATCCGAAGAGAAAAAAATTAAATTGAATGATGGTTGGTCCCATGTAGAAATGCAAAACTTATTTTTGGTGTTATACAAAAAATACTTTTCATTAAAATGGGAACAGATTCAAAAACATATTCCCACGAACGAGGAAATGCAAAAGGAATTGAAACAAAAATTTAAAATTCTTCAAAGAATCAATAAAGATGAAATGCGGGAAAGCCAATTACTATCCATATATACAGACTATGTGAATTTAGATTTGGAGATGCTCATTAAAAAAAGAAATCCAACAGATGAAATCATATCAAAAGATGCTCTACTGGAAAAATGCGTGAACGATACAGAAGAATATCTCTTGGAAATAGTGAATAAATTTTATGTGGGGTGATGAGAAGATGTCTTTTAAATAAAAGAGAAAGTGTTATTTCACTTTTTTTTTTTTTTTTTTTTTTTTTACATCCATTCTGTAAAATTATTTATTTTTTGATCAATTTCATAATTACGCCATTCTATAGGTTCCATGTCCTTGTATAGTGTACTCCATGTCAGTTTGGCATAACTTCTGTACACTACATGATTCCAACAAAAAAATAACATAAAAAACCACAGGATTACAAACAACATCCTTCTACCTTTTCTCATATATATATATATATATATATATATATATATATATAAAGACTGATGGATTCCGATAAAGCTGTCAAACGGAAGCGTACTTCAACTGAAAAATCCTCTACAACAGTTAAAGGTAAAAAGCCTAAACTTGCAAAACTTCAGAAGCCATCCGAGGAGGAGGAGGAGAAGAAGGTTGACCTCGTTCCCCCTGGGGGGGGTCAAGTTCAGAAGCCATCCGAGGAGGAGGAGAAGGTTCCCCCTGGGGGGGGTCAAGTTCAGAAGCCATCCGAGAAGGTTGACCCCGTTCCCCCTGGGGCGGGTCAGAATTCATCCGAGGCGGGCCACGTTCCCCCGGGTCCACCCAAGGACGAGGAGAATCTCCCGGGTCCATCCAAGGTGAATGGCGAAGGAGGGAACGCGGGCGGTGGCGAAGGAGGGAACGCGGGCGGTGGCGAAGGAGGGAACGCGGGCGGTGGCGAAGGAGGGGATAAACGGGAGATCGATGACGAAGAAGGCAATGGGGGGGATGACAAAGACCTTCAAGAAGGAGAGAAACCGGAGCTCCCGTTTAGAGAATATTACGGAAACGGTTATTGTAAAGGAAGGGGGGGGTTTGGAACATATTATGCAAAAGATGAACTTAAAAAGGAGGTGTATTTTGAAGTGGACGACACCGAGAAATATGCTTACAAAGCCAGTTTTAGAAATAATGAAAGGGAAGATGTGGAATATCCTGCTCTGGAGGCAGATGGTACTACAGCGTACTACATTTACGATAAGGCCCGGGGATACCCAGTATATCCAGAAAATTTAAAAACAGGTGAAATACAGTTTCCAATTGATCCTGAGACAGGGGATCAATGCTATCTACCAGATAAAAATGATAGATTTGACTACCCCACAAACAGTGAAGGTAAACAATGGTACTGTAAAGACATTATGAAAAATGATGTCCCCCTGAACAATTTTACTTATGCTCGGGATAAAGGCACTGAGATTTACCCGAAAAAAGCTAACGGGGATGAGTTTTATTTAAGGTATGTACAATTTCCAAACAAGGAAAAAATTGCAATGCGAAAAATTGATGATGAAAAATTTGTACCCTATTATGCTAAAAAATGGACTGGGGATGAATTTTATCCTCGTGTGTATATAGAAAAGTAAAAAAAAAAAAAAAAAAAAAAAAAAAAAAAAAAAAATTTTTTTTTTTTTTTTTTTTTTTTTTTTTTGATGACAACGTAAAACCAGTCCAGTTGTACTAATAAATGCAATTTTTATTCAAGACATGAGTTACATTTTATTTAACTGTTGCCTAATCCAATTTGCATAAGTAATACATTTTTGTTTTGGACAAGCAAATTCTTTGTCACTGCATTTTGAATGGAAACCACAATTTTCTACCTTTGACAATGGCAAGTTCTTGAAGTTGGGACAGTTAAACTTATCTAAATTTACTGAAGGTATCAGCAACCGATCCAATATTTTCTTGATTCCTCCATTTCCCTTATAGGCTACAATCCATTTATCAGTTGTCTTACACGAATTATACAGTTCCTCGATATAAGGTTCCAAAGTTGAGATATCCTCCACTGGTTCATTGGGACAGATTGCGAATGATAAGCCATGTATGCTATTTTCACATTTTTTTGCGAACTCCCAGTCTGCTGGATTGAGCATTTTTTTAAAACACTTCAAATTATATCTTCGAGAATCATTTGTTCCATCGATCAGAGATGCGTATCCAAACTCTCGAGTTATAAAGTGACACTGTCTCAATAGAAATCCATCCATGTCAATCATTAAACAAATTTTGGACAGAGTAACTTTTTGAACTTCTATCAACTGTTCTCTAATCCAGTTGGCATAAGCAGCACATTTTTCTTTGGGGCAAGAAAAATTTTCACCGTGGTAATCACATTTTTTTCTTTCTGACATTGGCAAACATTTAAACTTGGGACATCCAAACATTTCGAGATTTATTGCGGGTATTTCTAAAACATTCAGCAATCGTGCAATCCATTTACCTCCTTTATAGGCTACAAACAGTTTGTCCTTGGTCTTATACAATTCGTACAACTTTTTTACATCTGATTCCATTTTCTTATATTTCTCGACTACCTCCTTCTCCACAGGGGTAAATGGTAAACCATGCACTTTACTTGTCATATTCTTAATATTCTCCAATTCCTTCTCAAAAAACTGCTTTCGAATTTTTTCTCGAATTTCTGATCCATGCTCTTCGTATTCCTTTTCCATGCCAGCCTCTTCTACAAATCCCTTGATATCTTCTAATGGCTTTTCAAATAATGTCTCTTGTAATTGCCCCAGATCGTACCTCTGTGAGTCGTTTGTACCATCAGTAAGCGATTCGTATCCAAATTCTCTTGTGACAAAGAAATGGTAAAGAGGAAAACCATCCATATCTACCACCAAACAAATATTAGATAGAGAAACAGCCATTACTGTTGGATAAGTTACCCAAAGACTTCTGATAACCCCAACACGATAACCATCCATATATTTAAAAAAAAAAAAAAAAAAAAAAAAAAAAAAAAAAAAAATTTTTTTTTTTTTTTTTTTTTTTTTTTAAGGAAATGGGACACACAAAAAAAAAAAAAAAAAAAAAAATTTTTTTTTTTTTTTTTTTTTTTTTTTTTTTTATGAGTGATTTAATGAGTACTAACAGTGAAAATATCTTTTCTTTTGAATTCTTCATTCCGCCACTCTTTTATACGTTCCCATCCACCCTGATTATTATTGACCCATTGGTCGTACTCAAATGTCAGTATTTTAAATAAATGGAATAAATATTTAGTTTTAAAACTTGATTTATCAGCTTCAATTAAATTGTATAATTGCCGAATAAATTCACAAGAGATCATAAACCGAATCCATTGTTTTTCACCCTTCATGTTTAAAAAAAATGGATAGACAATATGGGGAAATAGTAAACCATACACATTTGCTGTACTTAGTAGAATAGATTCAACATAGAATGGAGTCGCAAATGATTTCACGTACTGGGTAGCAATAGCTGCATATTCTGGTATAAATTCATCAAAATTAGTTTTCATAGTGACGATAAATTTTTCTTCATGTTCATTGATTGGATGTAAATACCAATGATCAGAATACAAGATATCAAAATCGCTTTTAAGCAAATAAATAAAAATGTTTACTAAAACAAAATCAGTTCTAATAAGTATAGATTGGTAGATTTGTATTTCAAGCGTCTTTCGATATAGATTATAGCACGCTTTGTTACACCATAATGGAGGATAGGTTACCAAATCTCTGAATTCAGTTATAGAAAATAATTTACATTTTTCGTAAACAGGAAGGTAATTGAGTATTTTCAATTTTATTTCATTAGGTAATAGAAAAAATTGAAAACTCATCATTTGTCAGTATGTATCAAAGGGTAAAACTAGTCATATTTAAAAAAAAAAAAAAAAAAAAAAAAAAAATTTTTTTTTTTTTTTTTTTTTTTTTTTTTTTTTTTAAATTATAAATACTGTACCCCGCTTTCTCCGGGCAGTGGAGTGCAACTAGGTGCCTCCGCAGTTTCGCAGTCTCCGGGCATCCGTCGTCATGAACCTCATGAACCTCCAATTATGTATGTGGTACAAGCCATTTCCTGTGGTCCTTCCCCCCAAAACTCCCTGCTCCATATGCCGCAGTCCGGAAGCAGCGAGCAGCCGTCTGAAAGCCACGACCTCCACGGACGAATGCTCCGTGTGCCTGGATGTGATCCCCAGCGAGGATGCCTTTTCCCTCGCTGCCTGTCACCATCGATTTCACACCCAGTGCTTATGGACTTGGTTGAAAGTTGGCCTGACACCCAAATGTCCCTACTGTCGGTGTGCTGTAGAGCCTACCGACTGTCTCATTCTACTAGAAACCTTGAACTGGTCCAGGTATTGCGAACTATTTGAAGGCAAATATTTAAAGCGTAAATCGTACATCCAAGACCCTATCGAGTGGGACCAATCCTGGTTAGACGGCGTGAACGATCTGCCACCCTTCGAAGACCCCAATCTAGACCTGGCGGCCCGTTGTGTCCGAAAGTTCGAACAGTGTCATCACATGTATTGGTTTCATGTTTCAGTTTGTTTCCAGGATTATATCGATTTTATAACAACAATCACCACCCAAGAAAAGTGCCACTTCTTACCCTTTTGGTGTTGGTGCGACAACTTAAATTTCAAAGGACATAAACATTTCATTATCGTGATCTCTAAAATGTCTTTCTTAAAGGAATATGCAGAAAATTCAGGGGGGAGCGTACAATACAGTTCCATTCACTTTTCGCACGAGTTGATTCAAATCTTGTACTCGATCAGCCGAAGAGAAGGTGTGTGTCGGTTTTATGAAGATTACTGTAAGAAGCCGGGCAATTATTACATACATCGCATGTTACCGTCTACTACCTTCTGGATTTTGTCGAGTGTGTATCGGAATGGATTTAACATCTACCTCCGACACATCTGGGAGGAGCTGAATTTAAAAGAAAAATATCTTCATGCCGTGCAAGAAGGGGAACATTGGAAAGTGGACACAACTCATATGGCCCATCACCTGAATCTGCGAAACGATTTTGTTCTACCTGTTTCCAGACATTACAGACCCGTGAACAAGAAGACGGAACATTTTCTTTTTGTTGAAAATGAAAAAATGTATTTTATGAAAGGTGACGACGCCCCGTTGAAAAACTATCAAAGGGTAGATGAACTCTTACAAAAACTCAATGTGTATGTGTCTGATCATAAAGAAATGTTTAATCTACTCGAAGAATATAAAACAGAAAACGAGAATCTAAAAAAAGAATTGGAAAAGGTACGACGGCGTTCCCGGAGATCATTGTAAAATCATTTTATGATTATTCAAATGTACTGTCATTCAAACAATTTTATTTCATTAAAAATTTTTACTTTCTAAATTAATTGGTCTTTTAAAAACATCATAATTAATTGTGTGTAATGAAAAAAGAAATCAATTTAAAAGAAAAAAAAATTTATTTTTACAATTACTTACATAATCTACACAATAATAATAAGTTCACTTTTTACAGTTGCTTCACAACTCTCCATTTGTAGCATTTTTACAATTACTTACATAATCTACATCACACAATAATAATAAGTTCACTTTTTACAGTTGCTTCACAACTCTCCATTTGTAGCATTTTGAAAGTTCAAAAGGTTTCCATAAGTTCACATTTTATGTTGTTCTTGTTTCACAATAATAATATATCCATAGTATATGTATAGATCACTTTTTACAGTTGCTTCATAAAAACACCATGGGTCGAAAGGGATGCTCTCCATTTGTAGTGAAAGGTTTCATAAGTTCACATTTTATGTTGTTGACACCTTTTCTTTTTAGAATCAGCCATTTATACACAATCATCTACCAAGTCCCATTTTTTTGAGGGCCACACCATTCGATAAAGCAAATCCTAAACGTGACCGCTGCTCTCCATTTGCCTTGCACATTTTGAAAGTTTCACTTTTTACAGTTGCTTCACAAAAACACCATGGGGCATGGGGTCGAAAGGGAATTGATACAAATGAGTAAATGCTGCCGCTGCTCTCCATTTGTGGCAGTTTTTCTCCTTGCAATAGATACATTTTGAAAGTTCGAAAGGTTTCATAAGTTCACACTTTATGTTGTTCACACTATCATCTTTTCTTTTTAGAATCAGCCATTTATAGAATGTATATTCATCGACCAAGTCCAATATTTTTACTCCCATTTTTTTGAGGGTGGCACTTAGGATCTTGTAATCAGTGACGCCGTCGTCGTCATAAAAGACGGTCTCCACACCATTCGATAAAGCAAATCCTAAACGTGACACAGCCAGGACCGCTGCCGTCTTGGTGTGGCGATAACAGCCATGCGTTTTCAGTTTGGGTAATTCGATGTCTTCACTGCTGGTTTGAGGACGCGGCCGTGCGCGACGACCCTTGCACAATTTGCTCTTATCCATTTTCGTTCCACTGGTTTTAGGACGCCGTGCGCAACGATCCATTTTCACTTCACTGAAGCAGCGGGCGGCGGCCGTTGACTGAGCAAGTGCGGTCCTCTGCATCTCTTATAAACAGAGAAAGGGCGGAGACAGCTGAGATGGGTTGAACCACTAGCAGAAGGAGGAAATGGAGGAGCTTGAGCTTGGGGGACCATTTATATATAAAAAAAAAAAAAAAAAAAAAAAAAAAAAAAAAATTTTTTTTTTTTTTTTTTTCATCATATATGGATGTTTGGGTCTACTCTTTTCATTCTTAGGGTGGAATGATTAGCTCTTTTTTCAAAGAAAAACCTTATTTGTGCTTTCAAAAAAGAAACAATGGAATTGTTCAACTATTTAACAAATTCAAAGGAAAGATTTCAACCCCAAGAAGACCATCATGTCAAGCTATATGTTTGTGGACCTACCGTCTATGACTTACCTCATCTCGGACATGCTCGAACCTACATTTTTGCGGATTGTCTTAAAAGAATTCTAACTCATCATTTAAATCATTCAGTAACCATGGTAATGAATATAACAAACTTAGATGATAAGATTATAGAAAGAGGAGGTTTGAAAATTGCCGATAAATACGAAAAGATATTTTTTGAAACCATGGATACATTAAACATTATCAGGCCAAATCATACACCCAGGGTTACTGATTATCTTCAAATCATATCTGATTTTACATTGAAGGGTTTAAAAGATTTTTCCTATACTTTTGGTAATGATGTCTTATTTAATTCTGCTCAATCTTCCAAACAATGTGTTTTCCCCCATCTGGAAAAGCGAGACTATCAAGTCGAATTCATGGGAAAAAATCCAAGAGATTTCGTTTTGTGGAAATCAAAAAATTGGATTGATGATAAAGGATTGCAACGTGACAGTATGCCTGGATGGCATTCAGAATGTGCAGCACTGGCGGCTCATTTTTTCAACGATTCTATAGATATTCATTTGGGGGGCATTGATTTAATGTTTCCTCACCATGAAAATGAAATAACCCTAGGTTGTACTTATTTCAATACTCGTAAATGGATAAATTTTTGTTTATATACAGGACATCTTCAAATTAGAGGGAAAAAAATGTCTAAGAGTTTAAAAAATTTTACAACCGTGGATGATTTAATTTCGAAGAGTTATTCTCCATTAGCTATTCGATATATGTTTTTGAAACATCCGTATAACAAACCAATGGAATTTAATGAAGAAGAATTAATTTCTGCCCAAAAATCTTACAATGTATTTATGAAACATTTGGTTACAATTAAATTATATTTAGATGAAGCGAAAATTGAAGGGAATACTGATAATATAAATTTTACAAATATGCAAAAATCTCTTAATGATGCTTTGTTGGATAACCTGAATATACCTTTAGCAATTACAACAGTAGAAAATTACACAAAAGATTTGGTTTCTAAAATGCATTTGTTATCCAAAGCTTGGCTGCACTATTCTTTTTCATATATTTTTATGGTGATTGATAAATATTTTGGATTACTAGATGTAAGTATGTATCACGAAAAACATAATTCGAATAAATTATTTCAAATTGTTAAAGAATTTCGATCAAAAGTGCGGTATTGGGCTTTACATCATGATAAAAGTGTGTTAAAATATTGTGATGAAGCGAGACAAAAAATAAATGAACTTGGGACATTTAATGTAGAAGATTAAAGTAATGGACAGGTGTTTAATTTGCAATAGACTTATAAATTATCCAAGATCAAATTATAGGTTAGATTGTGAACATGTTTTTCATCAAGAATGTATGGTAAGGTATTTTGAACGCCATCCATATGAATGCCCCATATGTTTGAATAGTTTATCATATGAAGACCAGATATTTTTACAGGAAATCCAACAAGGAAGAATAAGAATAGTGGAGGATATAAATGATACCGATTCAGGTTATTCTACAGATTGAAGGATCAAGATTTAACATTGTAGAGTGACGATGATAATTTTGTGAATATTGGTGTGACAATAATGTAAAATTCTGTTACAATAAAATTTTTAATTAACTGTAAATTATATCTGTTTTATTTCAAAATTGTTTTTTTTACAAATTTTATCTCAAATAAAAAACAATAGGAACAATGAATGCCTTTTTACAACTCATAAAATTTCCATCGACTCGCAGCTATAGTTTTCTAATCGACTTTCAACAAAAATATTTTCGCAACCTTCTTTTACTTTATACAACTTTTAATATGATTCGCATTTTATTTGATGAAAATATAATATGTCAAACCAATGAAGTGAGAAGCATATCACCCAATTTTATTAATACTCTATGCTTCATTAACGGTACAATGACAATGGGAGAAAATATCATTTACCACGATTATTACCAATGGGTATCCATTTACCTTTTATTTCTTGCATTCGCTTTCTATCTTCCTTTTTTTATATGGAAAAAATTTTTTGGAAATTATCTCCAATGTCTGGAAAATCTCACATGCAAACCTGATGAAACAATTGAATTCATTCACAATTCTAAAGGAGACTTTATGTATTTTAAAACATGGGGACTAGAACTATTCTACATAGTCTATACATTTTGGATGTTATATGTTACCGATATTTTCTTCAATCATCTTTGGAGTCAATTTAATTGGTCATGGAAAGTAATTAATAAAATGTTTCCAGATAAAGGAACCTGTTTTGTGCGTTATTATCAAACTAGCGGATCTACCGATGGCAGATTTAGTTGTCTTTTGCCTTTGTGTAGTGTTTATCGTAGAATATTTGTAAGTCTTTACATATATGTAATAATGTTAATTGTATTGAATATTGTAATCCTCATTTACAGGATAAAATTACTCGTGAGTAAAAAAAATTTTATAAATGAGTGGTGGGCATTTGCGATTGCTAAACAATTATCCATTTCCTGGAGCAATAAGAAAAAATTTGAAACAGCTTACTCTTCATTATACGTTAAAAGAATAGAATCTATAGTGTAAAACATGTCATCTTGACTGATCAAATGGAATGTGGTTATACAATCGCTATTAAGACTTTCAGTGTATGAAATTCAAAATCAATATCCAAACACTGAATGTCTTAACGTCGATGGTAACCCAAAATCTTCATTACAAGTAGACTTTTCTCTGTAGTACACTTTGTCAACCTGACGATATGCGGTTATATAATCGCTATTAAGACTGTCAGTGTAGGAAATTCAAAATTAACACCATACACTGACAGTCTTAACGACGATGACAACCGGTGTAAGTAAAGCAAAGACCACCTCGTCATATCGTTAAGAATCTTCAATTGCTTCCCATCTCGAATTCTTGACTCATGTTGAGAAACAGCTATTACTGTTTGATAAGTTATCTAGAGTGTGATAGAAAAGATCTACGGAAACCAGCTATATAATTAAATTAAAAAAAAAAAAAAAAAAAAAAAAAAAAAAAAAAAAAAAATTTTTTTTTTTTTTTTTTTTTTTTTTTTTTTTTTTTTAAATAAATTTTTTATTTTAACATTCATTTATTTGGTAATAAATGTTTCAATATGTCATTTAGTCTTTTAAATTTACCCTATGATATATTGGTACATTTATTTAAAAACTACATTTCCCTTTCTGATAAATTAACGTTATTAGAGTCACCCGATTTCCATGAATTGTTATCAGATCCTAATTGTTGGTCAATTCCTTGTGATGAATTTTTCGGATTTATAGAAACAATACGCATCATAAAACCAGGTTTTTATCTGGATTCTCGTAATGATTTGTGTTATGTATTCGTAGATGAAAAAAATGCAACTTTGTCCCTACGTTATTTTCAATATTTAAACATTAACGATTTAGAAGAAACCCATCCGTCTCTAGAAGATCTGATAAAAGTTAATAGTGAAAGATATTATATGAAAAGAACAATAGAAGAAAAAATCCGTTGGATTTATTTTGATGATTACCTCCACAATACATTTCAAAAATTATACTTTCCGGTTAATAAAATTGAAAACTTTCAATTTTATTCTGTATATCCTGATACCACTGTTGTTGTAGACAATTTTTCAAAGACTCTCCGTTGGCCTGCTAATCATAGTTATCACCCAATGGAATCTATTTTTAGAGAGTGTGATAATTTCCCCAAGATTTACCATTTTGAAAAAGAATGTATTGTATACAATAACAACGCAGCCCATCACAAAATGAGATGGTGGAAAGATGAAAAGATAATAACTAAAAAATGCATTTACAAAGGGCAATGCCTCTGTACAAAAGGAACATATAAAGTTTTACCTATGGAAGGGTATTGGGATGAATACAAATCGTACATTTATACGATAATAAACAATCATTTATCTTATGATACTTATCAGTCGTTATATAATCAAAACGAGAAATTATCTATTAAAACTTTTTTTAAAGAGAGCAAAGATGCAGAAGAAGAATGGTACAGTAATAAATACAATCCGTTTTATAACCGATACGAGAGATATGAATTATATAATGTTAAAAAAGAGATAATTTTATATAATTTTGATACAAGATATTCAATAATTAATGATTAAAAAAAAAAAAAAAAAAAAAAAAAAAAAAAAAAAAATTTTTTTTTTTTTTTTTTTTTTTTTTTTAAGTCACATACACTTAAAAAAAAAAAAAAAAAAAAATTTTTTTTTTTTTTTTTTTTTTTTTTTTTTTTTTTTTTTTTAAAGTCACACACACTTAAAAAAAAAAAAAAAAAAAAAAAAAAATTTTTTTTTTTTTTTTTTTTTTTTTTTTTTTTAAAGTCACACACACTTAAAAAAAAAAAAAAAAAAAAAAAAAAAATTTTTTTTTTTTTTTTTTTTTTTTTTTTTTAATTATAAATTGTGTGAGACAATCTTATCAGTTTAATCAGATAAATCTGAACGATGATGAGGATCATAGACTATTATAATAATTTTGAAAAAATGTTTCGCTATCTTTTGGGGCACTGTGTTTATCTTGCCAACTGGAGACTGGGGGACGTCAACGAGCCGGATTTGGATGACAAGACGCTGTGTATGCAACGCTCCATATGCGACGTGTTGGAAAAATATTTTGATCTGTACAAGGGTCCGGGTAGAGTAGCGACGCCTCGCAAAATAGAAGATGTCGGCCCCCAGTTGCGCGTTACCTTGGAGAAATATGCAGACAATGGATATGTATCAAACCGCCTTGCTAAGATGTTGAAGGGAGTCAAGTTTGGAGATGACCGGTATCAAGAACTGGTTTTGGAAATGTTAATCTATACCGGGAGATATGCTACTAGATGTATGTCGAAATTTGATGATCACTCTATTGTTTTGGACACTGTGTATAACACTTTTAAAGGAGTTTTAGATAGAAAGGACTTTTTTGACAGTATTTTTGATGATTTCTGGGATACCAATCCCTTTGAAATTTCATTGTAATTGTATTAAATGTATTTTTTATCAATTAACATTTGTACAAATTCTTTGGGATCCTCCCCACCCATTACATGTGTTTGAAACTTTAATATAGAATCATTGGAGGGACAAAATAAAGCTTGCTTAACAAAAGATTTAGCATGCATACAATCCACCCGGCCGTTCAACACATTATCCTTCATTTCGGATATTTCCATTAAACAGGGGGATGTTGGGCTGAGTTGAGGATAGGTCGTACAGTTGCATTTCTCCCCATCCCAACCCATATTGGAAGTAGGATTGGGTATTTCTCGCAAGCAGTAGTCAACGGAGCAGACAAATGGAAAAACAGATATCATTTTCGTTCCATCCAAAGATTTCGATCCACATTTACAACGATATCTCAATTGATTTCCCACCATTTCGTAATAATTCTCTATATTGTCTCCAGCCGTTTCGTTTTTAAGGTAATCGTACAATACATTTAAATTATTGTTTTGAGCCTCTTCACTCTTACACGCTTGTTTTTTATCCCCTTTAAAGACTTCATCGTTAATACTTAGACACGACCAACCGGCTAGTGAGAAAACGTGGTACGATGTTTTCAGGTTACATTTCCCGACACCTTTCGGTAAACAATAGGTCCCTGGTGTTAATTTCTGATTCATCACAAAAATACGTTTATCCTTATCCAAGATTTGAAAAGGAACTAACTCTTTGCCATTATTGCAGTATTCTTCACAATCGCATGGTTCATCGGTTGGGCACTTGAAACCTTGTAATGGACAATTAAATTTAGTAATAGGGTTAATAATCCTTTGAAACCATGTACCGAAATGTTTTTCATTTGTTATATTTGGTTTATAATATAAATTTATAAAAGTTACAAGTACGAGTAGGAACAAAATCAAAGAAATGTATTGGTTCTTCACCATACTCTGTCTTTTATTCTTAACTTTCAATTTAGAATTTATTTCAGGGCGCCCGTGGCACAAACGATATGTGCTAATTTGGAAGTGGAACGAATATTTACTGATACGTATTTTCCCACAGAATGTATTTGTTTTGGTAGATAAAGACATACTCTACCGATACATAGCTTCTTCCGATGACACATATATTCCAGCAGTTCAATTAGATACTTTTATGAAAAAAGAAATTTTACATTATCAATACCTTATGGAATGGATCCGAGACCCGCCTATCGTGAAAAGTTATCCGACGACACTTTCAGATGAGATCGATATTTTGAACCACGTGACGCAGTCGTTAAATTGAACACTCTTTGCTTAAAAGAATCATAGGATCCACGGCCATATATTTGTATATCTGAATATTTTTCCTGCAATTCAGAAACGATTCTCTTTTCCTGAAATCGCATCATTTGAAATATACATATTATTCGAATACCTGTTAAGTCCAAGTATTTAAAAAAAAAATCCCAACCCAATTTACAACATTCATCTTTATGCTCATATTTTATTCGGAATGGATAATAAGGAAATACAGAGATGTGCAATCCACCATATATTTTTGTATTGGGAAAGGGTACCAGGATAACTGCTATAGCTCGCGGAACAAGACGATTTAATATTGGTATAGGAGGATCAAATGCAATAAATTTATTTGACTTTATATAGTGTTGAAGTAAGTTTATCCACTCTCGGCTGAAATTGTTAGTTTCATCCGGTTTATTATAAGAATAAAAAAGTTTCAAATGGTGTTCTTTAACGGCATCTGCTATCCGTACAATATCCAACATAATTAAAATAATAAATTTAAAATTTAATTTATAAAAAAAAAAAAAAAAAAAAAAAAAAAAAAAAAAAAAAATTTTTTTTTTTTTTTTTTTTTTTTTTTTTTTTTTTTTAAACCACACCTTTGTACGGTATCCACTCGTCCACCGCCATGCTCTCGTCCCGGAAAGCCAACAGTTTCTCTTCTATGCAGTGGGGTTTACTCCCGATGGTCAGCAGGGTGTAGGGCCACAGACACAGACAGGTGTATTGATTGCGATTGCGATACATGAACATTCCGTGTTCGCACACGTCCGGATTCAGCGTGTCGCATTTTTCTCCTCCGAAAAAACGAGATTCTGTACAAATGCACGACCAGTGGGGGTAAGGGTCTTGGACCATCATCAACACCCCACCCGTTTCCTCGTTGCAGGGGACCGTCTCCAAGCCGACCTCGCATTTTCCCCCGACGCATTTCGCGTCCTTCTCGACGCACAGAAACGAGCAGTCGTCAATGCAGGGCACTGCTTTGGTGGAACAATTTTGACGGAACGTGGGCGCTTGGGTTCGGAGGGGGAAAGAGAGTGGCGGCGGAGCCCCTTGGCTATCCTGCCAACTCCATGCGTACAGGAGCCACATTAAAAAGAAAAGTAGATACGTCATACTTTTTTATGATGGAAAGACCCATCGATCAGCACGGGCGAAGTGGCAGTTTCCAGTTTAGTATCAATAAAGTGAATAAATGGTTAGATGCATGGATTGCTTGCTATCAGATTGTCGAGGATTTCATTCAAGTGGATTTAACGCAGTTCCATACCATTTTTGAGCGGTGGGTTTCCATTCTCAATTGGATTTTTCAAAAACCCATCTACACGCTCGATAAGTACACTCCCTGTTATTTTTATTACTACCGCCTGCCCAACGGACCCAAGGAATTCATTCAACTGTATATGGAAGAAAATTCCGAGGACGGTTCCACGACTCTCCATGTCATTTTTAATCTGTACGAATTTCAAATTATTCAAAAGAAATTGTGTCAAGACTTTTCAAAATCCAACCGACTCCTCATTAACGAGGCTCGGGGAACCATCGATTTGTCGTCTCTGGTTCAGACCGAGCATGACTCGGCCCAATATTTCGAAACCATGACCACTTGGCAATTACTCTTCATTCACACCTGTCATGCTCTGGCTCACCTCCATATGTATGACCGGTATAGACATGCCCATTATGACACTCACATCATGATGCGAGAATCGCCCTTTTACAAGTTTTATTGTCACGGAGAAATGGTCTTTCGTCATTAACTCCAGATATATTAAATTGTTGGGATTAAAAAAAAATTTTAATGACACACTAACATCAGTACACAAAATAAAATCTTATATGTATATTCGTTTATTGTCTATAATACAACTTCGACACTAACATCAGTACACAAAATAAAATAATATATGTATATTTGTTTATTGTCTATAATACAACTTCGACACTAACATCAGTACACAAAATAAAATATTATATGTATATTCGTTTTTTATCTGTAATACAACTTCGACACATAGGACAAATTTCAATTTTCTCAGAACACATATAACAACATGTTACATGTCCACATTCTAAAAATACAATCTCACATTCATTATGTAAACAAATTTTACATAATAATTTAGTGGTTACTGTATTCTTAGACCGTGTCACGAAAATAAGTTCAAATAAGTATTTTAAGAATTTTTCAAATGCTTCTACATTTGTATTGTTCTCATTCTTATTTGAAATTTTACCCAATACAAATGGACATTTTAAGTTTTTCACTATATGTTGTCTCAAAGGATCCTTGTAGGGCTTCCAGTCATGTAAAATTATTTTGCAAAAGGCACATTGAACAAAATCTTTATATCCTAAATAAAAAAGACCTGATTCGGCCATTTCTTTTAAGTTGATCGTTTCAGGAAAAGGCCATTCATCAAACGTGGCCAGTCTATTTTTTTCTGATAACGTCTTCCTTTCCTTCAAAATTGTCGTCAAAAGCATCAGTTGAGCCGCAAAACAGTCCGATTTATGTTTAGCATGATCTTGAACAACATCATCGTTTTTTTCCCAATTTCCGACGCAAACACCACACCAGTAACATAATACGTAATCCTCCACATCCGTGTAAAAAAATCCATTGGTTGCCAAAATCATAGGATCCGGATAGGATGCAGTCCATTTTTTGAAAGTGTTCAATCTATCCATTTTTTGTTTTAAATTAGAATATCTTGGCATCACCATCATCTTATTACGAGTAGTCAAATATTTATTTAGTACATCAAGATCCATCACCCTTGATAAAATACTGTAAACTGCTCTTGTGAGAACCATCCGATAACTGACATTCAAAGTTCGGAGTGCTTAAATACCTTAAAAAAAAAAAAAAAAAAAAAAAAAAAAATTTTTTTTTTTTTTTTTTTTTTTTTTTTTTTTTTTTTTTCAAGTAAACCTCACTGCAGAATCTGTTGGCTTTTAGCGATGATACTGGGTGGTACTGCAAATATCAGGAAACCGGCATCTTTTGTAGTGGCTGTACTGCAAATCATACAGTCACCTGTAAAAAGAATTTGGTGCCAGGACCCTCGTAGAAATTTTTAAAGTTTATTAATAATCAATATTGCCTCGGAAATATTGCATCATTGCTAACCCCCATGATTCATCCAACAGTTGCTTCATGGTTGAATGAGATTGGACTGGAAAGCGACAGCTGCGTGACCCCAATGAGTCATACTATTGTTTTCCCCTTTTTGAAAGGGGTTGAACAATGCTTCATTGTCTGGCTTGCCAATGAGTCATCACGGGGATGGTCCCTTTTGAAAGGCCCCATTCATCCAAACCATCTACTTCAGGGTTGAATGAGATTGGAGCGACAGCTGTTGCTTGCGTGACCCCAATGCTGCTTCATTGTTAAAACTCAAACTATTGAAACCAACTGACAAACCGAAGCTGATCAAACAATTTTTATTTTCCAATTTCAAAAAACTTTATTTGGAGAACTCGCCGAAGCTGATCAAAAAATTTTTATTTTCCAATTTCAAAAAACTTTATTCGGAGTGGGGCGACTCGAGATCTCTCCAACGGTATCAAGATTATGAAGATCGGCCCATTAGGTTCCGAGATATGAGCGAAAAACCATAAAAACTGGAAGTTGTGGCGCCAAATTTTGGTACCAATAAAATTCTGAATAGAACTTGAAGAATGCGTGAAAAAGAAGTCCTAGGCGTAAAAAGCAAGTAAAAATTGGGATTAGACCCACCAGTAAGTTAAAATGTCACTATTAAAATTGGTTCCAGTGGGCGCCAAAATTGCCAAAAATGAAAAAATGCTATTGCGTTACTCTAGTTAAGTGAAAATACAGAAAAAGTAACAACCAACGCGAAATTCCTAGGGTCATTTTGAAAGATAGTGAAAAATTGGAATAGGAAAAGCGCCCTCTGGCGGTGAAAAAAGTGAGGGAGCCTACAGGGTGGGGCGACTCGAGATCTCTCCAACGGTATCAAGATTATGAGGATCGGCCTATTAGGGCCCGAGATATAAGCGAAAAACCATAAAAACTCAAAGTTGTCAATAAAACGGCGCCAAATTTTGGTACAAATAAAATTCTGAATAGAACTTGAAGAATGCGTGAAAAAGAAGTCCTGGGCGTAAAAAGCAAGTAAAAATTGGGATTAGACCCACCAGTAAGTTAAAATGGGTTATGTTCACTATTAAAATTGGCTCCACTGGTCACCAAAAGAGCCAAAAATGAAAAAATGCTATGGCGTTACTCTAGTTGAGTGAAAATACAGAAAAGGTAAGAACAAACGCGAAAATCCTAGGGTCATTTAGAAAGATAGTGAAAAATTGGAATAGGAAAGGCGCCCTCTGGCGGTCAAAAAAGTGAGGGAGCCTACAGGGTGGGGCGACTCGAGATCTCTCCAACGGTATCAAGATTATGAGGATCGGCCTATTAGGGCCCGAGATATAAGCGAAAAACCATAAAAACTCAAAGTTGTCAATAAAACGGCGCCAAATTTTGGTACAAATAAAATTCTGAATAGAACTTGAAGAATGCGTGAAAAAGAAGTCCTGGGCGTAAAAAGCAAGTAAAAATTGGGATTAGACCCACCAGTAAGTTAAAATGGGTTATGTTCACTATTAAAATTGGCTCCACTGGTCACCAAAAGAGCCAAAAATGAAAAAATGCTATGGCGTTACTCTAGTTGAGTGAAAATACAGAAAAGGTAAGAACAAACGCGAAAATCCTAGGGTAATTTAGAAAGATAGTGAAAAATTGGAATAGGAAAAGCGCCCTCTGGCGGTGAAAAAAGTGAGGGAGCCTACAGGGTGGGCCGACTCGAGATCTCTCCAACGGTATCCAGATTATGAAGATCGGCCTATTAGGACCCGAGATATAAGCGAAAAACCATAAAAACTCAAAGTTGTCAATAAAACGGCGCCAAATTTTGGTACAAATAAAATTCTGAATAGAACTTGAAGAATGCGTGAAAAAGAAGTCCTAGGCGTAAAAAGCAAGTAAAAATTGGGATTAGACCCACCAGTAAGTTAAAATGGGTCATGTTCACTATTAAAATTGGCTCCACTGGTCACCAAAAGAGCCAAAAATGAAAAAATGCTATGGCGTTACTCTAGTTGAGTGAAAATACAGAAAAGGTAAGAACAAACGCGAAAATCCTAGGGTCATTTAGAAAGATAGTGAAAAATTGGAATAGGAAAAGCGCCCTCTGGCGGTGAAAAAAGTGAGGGAGCCTGCAGGGTGGGCCGACTCGAGATCTCTCCAACGGTATCCAGATTATGAAGATCGGCCTATTAGGACCCGAGATATAAGCGAAAAACCATAAAAACTGGAAGTTGTGGCGCCAAATTTTGGTACCAATAAAATTCTGAATAGAACTTGAAGAATGAAAAAATGTGTAACACCAGTCTTTTCTAAGATCTGTTTTTAAATACCAGTAACATTTATATATTAGTTGTTTTATTGTCTTAATTTAAATGGATGGAATCCACTCTTGATAAAGTTTATTAATAATCAATATGCCTTGGAAATATTACATCATTGCTAAAGAGAGGTTGGGACTTGAAAGCGGGCATCTGCCGCTTGCGTGAGTCATCAACGATCCCCCCCCCTGAGATAGGCTGACGCCGCCATTGTTAAACATGCACCTGGTTCCCTCTTTGAAAGGGATTGAACAATGCTTCATTGTCTGGGAGGAAGAGAGCAGTTGCTTGCCAATGAGTCATACATCTCCCCCATCACGGGGTGATTAGGATCTGGTGGGAAAGAACCGTTATGCTGGTTCCCATCCAAACCAAAGACCTCCCTCATCCCTTTTGAACAATGCTTCATTGTCAGGCGATTGGGAAGGCAGCTGCTTACCCATGAGTCATCCCTCACGGGATTCCATCCACCTGGTCCCTTTTGAGGCCGCTGTCTCATCGCCCCCTGAGACAGGCCTCCCTTTTTGAATCGATAATGCTTCATTGTCCGTTCTATTCTACTTGACAGCTGCTGCACCGCCATTGTGTTAAAACCCTTTTTGAAAGCACAATGCTTCATCCATTATACTTGAAAGCCCCCATCGTGCACCTGGTCCCTTTTTGAAAGGGGAATCAATATTGCCTCGGAAATATTGCATCATTGTTAAAGAGACCACCCCAATCCAACAGCTACTTCATGGTTGAATGAAAGTTGATCTCAAATAAAATCCCCAGTGAAGATATAATAATAATAATAATAATAATAATGATAAATATATAATTTTTATTAATAACTGAATAAAAAGTTGATCTCAAATAAAATCCCCAGTGAAGATTCAATCATTTTTTATTCATATCTGAATTGTCCCATCCACTCGCTCCCATTGGTTCCTCCCGACACGCGGAGGCGGGGCCTCGCGAACGTCTAGAGCGGCTTTCCGTTTACCGAGTCAGTCGAGATGGAGTGCTCCATCTGTTACGAGTCTCTCTCTTCTTGGAATGGGTTTACCCTTCGCTGCGGACACATGTTCGACACGACGTGTGTCCGGCGCCTACTCCATCATGCGCGGAGCTATTCGGAAGCCCAATGCCCCCTCTGCCGGTTCGAATTCTACTATGCAGGACTGGAGGGGCAGTTGAACATTCCTGAACAAATACAGTTGTCGTCGGACACCTCCCGCTCCAGCAGTCCGGATTTGCCGAGCGTGGAGGAACTGCTGCGCTCCAGCGAAGGGTCCTCTGCCGCTCCCTCTGCTGTTTCCTCTGCTGTTTCCTCTGCCGCTCCCTCTGCCGCTTCCTCTGCTGTTTCCACCGCCTCTTCCTCTGCTGGCCCCCAGTTTATTTCTCTACGGGAACTTCGGGCTACGCGCTTTGAGCCCGAATTTTGGAACTGTTTACGAGCCGCGGCCGCCCTCTCATCCACCGCCTCTGCCACCGCCTCATCAGTCTCTGCAACCGCCACCTCCTCTTCAGTCTCTGCCACCGCCACCACCTCTGGTCCCTCATCATCCACCGCCTCTGTCACCGCCACCGCCTCTGGTCCCTCCTCATCAGTCTCTGTCACCGCCTCCTCATCAGCCGCTACCGTCACCAGCTCCTCGGTTCCCGCAGCCATTTCCCCTAGTCCTTCCTCTGTGGCCGCCTCACCAGTTCCCGGCCCCTCCAGGAGAAGAAGAGGAAGAAAATCCGTAAGTGCCCTGAAATTTCCATTAGTTAAAAAATTATCTTTAAAACTTAAAAAAAAATTACGAAAATCATTTAAAAAATTCAACCAATCAGCTAAACATATCAAAGACTTAAAAAATTTAAATTACTCCATAGATTTTAATTTTAAATTAAATAGATTGCATACACAATATTTACAATTGAAAAAAGAACACACACTCTTTATGAGAGAAGTAATGAAAGCCCTCCCCTCTTCTTCTTCTCCTGTATAAAAAATGTTGTATATAAAAAATGTTGTATATAAAAAATGTTGTATATAAAAAAATGTAAATAATTGTATATAAATAAAAATATTTTATTGTTATTACAGTTTGTTTGTTTTTTTTTTAAGTTGTTTGTTTTTTTAAAGTAAAAAAATGGGACTGGACAAGGTATTGTGGGGGTAACCCCCACAATACCTTGTCCAGTCCCATTTTTTTACATTCAATTACTTACCAATATTGGATATTCAAAATAAAAAACATATTCCTTAAAGTTTATCGGATATAATCAAGAGTGAATTAAATTAAGACAACTAATATATAAATGTTACTGAATCTTAGGGTGATCTGTGTTACACTTTTATTTTATTTTATATATGTCACTTAGTATCGAATAGCTATATAATAATAATAATAACAATAATTAATATATATATATATATATATAATTTATATATAATATAAATAATTTCAAAACTTTTGTGAGCAAAATGAAATGGTAATATTTTCAATATAGTATCAGAAAATGAAAACACCTCACAGAAATTATACTCACCTTTAATCCAACAAAATATAAATGATGTGATACCACCATTTTGGATTCTCAGTATATAATCGATAGAATTCAAATAAAATGGTATCAGAAAATGAAAACAATTACTTCAAATCTTAAAAGGAAAGAGTCGGTGACTGAGAGAGAATAAAAAAATCTTTCACCGACGCTGACAAACTATTCAACAATTTTTTTTTTCAATTTCAAATTTTTTTTGAATGTGTTGGTCAACCTTGAAAGCTTTGGTGAGTTGATAAAAAATTTTTCTTTCGCTAGGTCTCCGAATAAAATTTTTTTGAAATTGAAAAAAAAATTTTTTTGAATGCTTTGTCATCAATCTTGAAAGCTTCGGCGAGTCAGTCATGACAACGCATTCAAAATTTTTTTTTTCCAATTTCAAAAAATTTTTATCCGACTCACCAAAGCTTTCAAGATTGACCACAACGCATTCAAAATTTTTTTTTCAATTTCAAAAAAATTTTATCCGACTCACCAAAGCTTTCAAGATTGACCACAACGCATTCAAAATTTTTTTTTCAATTTCAAAAAAATTTTATCCGACTCGCCAAAGCTTTCAAGATTGACCACAACACATTCCGACTCACCAAAGCTTTCAAGATTGACCACAAGGCATTCAAAACAATTTTTTTCCCAACAATTTTATTCGGAGATCTAGCAAGAGAAAAGTTTTTCACCGACTTGCCAAAGCTTTAAAAAAAAAAAAAAAAAAAAAAATTTTTTTTTTTTTTTTTTTTTTAACCTACTTAAAAAAAAAAAAAAAAAAAAAAAAAAAAAAAAAAATATTTTTTTTTTTTTTTTTTTTTTTTTTAAGTAGGTTAAAAAAAAAAAAAAAAAAAAAATTTTTTTTTTTTTTTTTTTTTTTTTTTTTTTTTTTAACCTACTTGAAAAAAAAAAAAAAAAAAAAAAAAAAAAAAAAAAAAAAAAAAAAATTTTTTTTTTTTTTTAAGTAGGTTAAAAAAAAAAAAAAAAAAAAAAAAATTTTTTTTTTTTTTTTTTTTTTTAAACCAGGTCAAAAAAAAAAAAAAAAAAAAAAATTTTTTTTTTTTTTTTTTTTTTTTTTTTTTTTTTTTTTTTTTAAACCAGGTCAAAAAAAAAAAAAAAAAAAAAAAAAAAAATTTTTTTTTTTTTTTTTTTTTTTTTTTTTTTTTAAAGTTTTGGCGAGTCGGTGAAAAACTTTTCTCTTGCCGGATAAAATTGTTGGAAAAAAAAAACTTTTTGAATGCCTTGTGGTCAATCTTGAAAGCTCGGATAAATTTTTTTTTGCAATTGAAAAAAAAAATTTTTGAATACGTTGTGGTCAATCTTGAAAGCTCGGATAAAATTTTTTTGAAATTGAAAAAAAAAATTTTAGATTGGCATTGGTTATGGTATCATGGAATGGACTATACAAACACGTCAACCCACAAAAACTATTCCCATGAAGCACATCGATCCAAGTCAAGCATTTACCCGATATACGACCCTCTAAAAATTTTCGACCGTCCCACGGACTGGTGGAAATTTTCGATGTTCTCTAAGACAAATTATTATCTATTTCATCCTGTCGTGCGTGTTTGAATTGTGCAAAACCACTAAAGGAAAATGAAAGTTAAAAAATTTTTTAAACACAATTGTGGTATGCGGCGCGGCCCCGGGCCATCGGCCCGAGGCCTCCCTCCACCACCCGCCACATACACGTGACACCCTTCAACACTCTGTGGCGCGGCCCCGGGCCATCGGCCCGAGGCCTCCCTCCACCACCCGCCACATACACGTGACACCCTTCATTTTCAGTGGGACCCGGGGTGCCCCAACACAGGGGGGGGGGGGGGCGTCGCCTCAAACCATTATTTGAGTGTCACACCATTGTTTTTTAGAACCATTTTTAAAAGACACACACCATTGTTTTTTAAAACCATTGTCACACCATTGTTTTTAAAACCATTGTTTTTAAAACACACCATTGTCACCCCATTGTCACACCATTGTTTTTAAAACACACCATTGTTTTTAAAACACACCATTGTTTTTAAAACCACACATTTGTTTTTGAAAACCACACATTTGTTTTTAAAATCATTTGACACTATTGTTTTTAAAACCACACATTTGTCATTTTGAAAACCACACATTTGTTTTTAAAACCATTTCACACTATTGTTTTTTAAAACCACACATTTGTCATTTTGAAAACCACACATTTGTTTTTAAAACCATTTCACACTATTGTTTTTAAAACCACACATTTGTCATTTTGAAAACCACACATTTGTTTTTAAAATCATTTGACACTATTGTTTTTAAAACCACACATTTGTTTTGAAAAGCACACAATCATTTGTTTTGAAAACCATTTGTCCATACAGTTATGCACAACAACAATGAATGGACTTACCTTTTCTCCTTCTATGATCGCTTCTTGCGCCGCGCTCTCTCTCCCCCCAGGGTCGGCCTCTTAGGTACTGCACGAGACTGCCACTTAGGTAGGAGCCAACGATGGGCTTCAGTGAAAGGGACTGCTCGCACAGAGTGAAAGGGCGTTCCCCCGGGGGCCTCTAAAAACTAAAACACTAAAAACTAAAACACTAAAAACTAAACACTCGCGCTTAACTAAACACTAAAAGCTAAACACTAAAAACTAATCTTACATCACTAAGAGGGTGTTTGTGTTGGTGTGAATAAATGAGACAGAGACACTTTTTCACTTTTTAATGTCCAAACAAAAAAACAAAAAATAGAGGTGTCAGATGGCAGCCTGATCCTCGGCTCCACCGCCCGATGTACTTACTCACTAGATGTACTATCACTAAACACTAAACCTAACCTAACACTGGCAGGTCGCGCTCTCTCGCACCCCGGGATCAGCCTCTTAGGTACTGCACGAGACTGCCGCTTAGGTAGGAGCCAACGATGGGCTTCAGTGAAAGGGACTGCTCGCACAGAGTGAAAGGGCGTTCCCCCGGGGCCACTAAAACACTAATACTAAAACTAATGTGGGGTGTTTGTGTCGGTGTGAATAAATGAGACAGAGACACTTTTTCAATCTTTAATGTCCACACAAAAAAAGAAAAAAGAAGTGTTAGATGGCAGCTGCGGGTCTACGGGCATAACAACGTAGACCATCCATGTCGACAGCTCCACCGCCCGGTGTATCTTATAAATTAAAAAACTAACCTAAAGCTGGCAGAAGGGTCCGAGTGGAGTGTGTGTGAATGTGGGGAGGGGGGAGGGGGGGACTTTCGGGAGGGGGAGGGGGGGGGAAGCAGAGTACATGTTCCCAAACGTAGCCACTAGAAATGACCACCAGGAAGCCTTCCACGACTCTGCAGTCCCCGGGGGGGCTGGGCTGTGTAGGTGGATGCCTCGGGGGGCAGAGCACGTGTTCCCAGAAGTAGCCACTAGAAATGACCACCGAGAATCCTTCCTCGACTCTGCCGCCTCCGACATGCACATTGGGACCCTCTCCGCCAAGTGCTGAAGTGCGGGTCGCTGATATAGACGAAAAAAAAAAAAAAAAAAAAAAATTTTCGAAAAAAAAAAAAAAAAAAATTTTTTTTTTTTTTTTTTTTTTTTTACATATATATATGTACACACTGTATGGACGGATAGAGACAGACCGTGAGAGGAATGGACATTTACAAGACATTTGGAACAGGTATTTCAAATCACATTTATTTGAACAGGGAGCTGTGAGCATCGGAGGTATGAGAAAAAATTTTAATATAGTTATAAAACATTAATACACTTTTCAAACTGACATTTTAAGGATTTTTTTAAATGGTTCGCCCATTTGGTGGGGTGTGGTGTGAACCCTTTCAAACTATAGTTGTTATTCAAAGGGTAACAAATGTTTTGTTTATTCAGTTGAAAGCTTTCAAACTCATTATTGAAAACATAATATATTTTAAGGACATCATTTTATCCTTTCAAACTATCATTTTAAGAAAAACACATATAATTTTTTAAAATGGCCTTTCAAACTATAGTTTCAAATTTTTCAAAATCATATCCAACTATAGTTAAAACATAATCCCTTTCAACCATTATTCACAACCTTTTAAGGATGGTGTACAACATAATGCAAATGAGAATAGACCCATTTTGAAAAATTCATCAAGAACATATTTGATTTAAATCTTTCTGATCCCACAGTTGAACCATACATTTCAAACTTTTGTGTTATTACAATAAGTATATAACAATTGTTTTCAAAAATGCCAGGGAAATTGAAAAATTTTTATTTCCCATATTATTATTTTACAGTTTTCAAAAAGTTTAATCAAACAATTTACTTGTAATCGCCCCCAGTTGGGGTTTTGTTTATTCAGTTGAAAGCGGTCAAACTATAAAAACATTATATATTTTAAGGACCAATCCTTTCAAACTATAGTCATATAATTTTTTAAAATGGATGGGGAGCACATAATAAGAACATAAAATTGACCAATATTTTTTAAACCTTTCAAACTATAGTTTAAACATAATCCCTTTCAACCATTATTCACAACATTTTAAGGATGGTGTACAACATAATACAAATGAGAATAGACCCATTTTGAAAAATTCATCAAGAACATATTTGATTTAAATCTTTCTGGTCCCACAGTTGAACCATACATTTCAAACTTTTGTGTTATGTCTTATTACAATAAGTATATAACAATTATTTTCAAAAATGCCAGCCCATATTATTATTTTACAGTTTCCAAAAGTTTAATCAAACAATTTAACTTGTAATCGGGGGTTTTGTTTATTCAGTTGAAAGCGGTCAAACTATAAAAACACCTTTCAAACTATAGTCATATAATTTTTTAAAATGGATGGGGAGCACATAATAAGAACATAAAATTGACCAATATTTTTTTAAACCTTTCAAACTATAGTTTAAACATAATCCCTTTCAACCATTATTCACAACCTTTTAAGGATGGTGTACAACATAATACAAATGAGAATAGACCCATTTTGAAAAATTCATCAAGAACATATTTGATTTAAATCTTTCTGGTCCCATAGTTGAACCATACATTTCAAACTTTTGTGTTATGTCTTATTACAATAAGTATATAACAATTATTTTCAAAAATGCCAGCCCATATTATTATTTTACAGTTTCCAAAAGTTTAATCAAACAATTTAACTTGTAATCGGGGATTTTGTTTATTCAGTTGAAAGCGGTCAAACTATAAAAACACCTTTCAAACTATAGTCATATAATTTTTTAAAATGGATGGGGAGCACATAATAAGAACATAAAATTGACCAATATTTTTTAAACCACTATAGTTTAAACATTTTCTTATTAAAAACATTTTAAAGACCATAAAAACATTCACCACATAAAGACAAAAAGACACTTACCTTCAATGGCTGCCGGGAGCGCAATGAACGGTCGACAGGGAACGCCAAGCCAGCCTCACGAGGTCGGTGACGTCACAAGCGATGCGATTGGCCAGGCGCGCCCTGCAAAGTAGGTCATCCGTTTAGAGAAATCGTTTTGCAAAGCAATCCTGTTCAACGTCTTTGGAAAGTAGGTCAGCCACTGCTAGTGAGAGAAGGCCTTGCAAAACCCATCACCTGGCCTGGCCTTGCAATGTAGGTCATCCATTGTTCCCATCCACGCCTGACCTGTTCACAATCGTTTGAAATAAAATGATGTTGAGCCTTTGCAAAGCAATCCTGTTCAACGAACCGGGTCTTTGGAAAGTAGATCAGCCACTGCTAGTGAGAGAAGGCCTTGCAAAACCCATCACCTGGCCTGGCCTGAATCTTTGCAATGTAGGTCATCCATTGTAAACGCATCGACGAACACCTGGCCTGACCTGAATCGCTGTTCACAATCGTTTGAAATAAAATGATGTTGAGCCTTTGCAAAGCAATCCTGTTCAACGGCCTGGAAAGTAGGTCAGCTACTCTTAGTTAGAGAAGGCCTTGCAAAACCCATCACCTGGCCTGGCCTGAATCTTTGCAATGTAGGTCATCCATTGTAAACGCATCGACGAACACCTGGCCTGACCTGAATCGCTGTTCACAATCGTTTGAAATAAAATGATGTTGAGCCTTTGCAAAGCAATCCTGTTCAACGGCCTGGAAAGTAGGTCAGCTACTCTTAGTTAGAGAAGGCCTTGCAAAACCCATTACCTGGCCTGGCCTGAATGTTTGCAATGTAGGTCATCCATTGTAAACGCATCGACGAACACCTGGCCTGACCTGAATGTAGGTCATCCATTGTGTCCCCATCAACGAACACCTGGCCTGACCCTTTGGCCTGACCCATCTTTGTAATGTAGGTCATCCATCTGTTTCAGTTCCCTTGTGTGAAACATATATGCAGTGGAGCAAAATGTAATCATAGGATTAATATTAAAAGAATAGAATACAAAGTATACGAGATGTTTACAGAGAAAGTTTTATGTAGATTTTTATTAAGTCTTGTCCAATCTAAGCGACGAGGTTTTTGGACGGTTTGGGGTCCCAGTGTTTACGATTTTTGGCTCATATCTCCCCTCCTAATGGGCCGATCTTCATAATCTTGACACCGTTGGATAGATCTCGAGTCACCCCACCCTGTAGGCTACCTCACTTTGTTCACCGCCAGAGGGCGCCTTTCTTATTCCAATTTTTCCGTATCTTTCAAAATGACCCTAGCATTTTCGCGTTGGTTGTTACTTTTTCTGTCTTTTCACTCAACTAGAGTAACGCAATAGCATTTTTTCATTTTTGGCAGTTTTGGCGACCACTGGAGCCAATTTTAATAGTGAACATGACACATTTTAACTTACTGGTGGGTCTAATCTCAATTTTTATTTGCTTTGTACGTCTAGGACTTCTTTTTCACGCATTCTTCAAGTTCTATTCAGAATTTTATTGGTACCAAAATTTGGCGCCGTTTTATTGACAACTTCCAGTTTTTATGGTTTTTCGCTTATATCTCCCCTCCTAATGGGCCGATCTTCATAATCTGGATACCGTTGGAGAGATCTCGAGTCGGCCCACCCTGTAGGCTACCTCACTTTGTTCACCGCCAGAGGGCGCCTTTCCTATTTCAATATTTCAGTATCTTTCAAAATGACCCTAGGATTTTCGCGTTGGTTGTTACTTTTTCTGTATTTTCATTCAACTAGAGTAACGCAATAGCATTTTTTCATTTTTGGCAGTTTTGGCGACCACTGGAGCCAATTTTAATAGTGAACATGACACATTTTAACTTACTGGTGGGTCTAATCTCAATTTTTATTTGCTTTGTACGTCTAGGACTTCTTTTTCACGCATTCTTCAAGTTCTATTCAGAATTTTATTGGTACCAAAATTTGGCGCCGTTTTATTGACAACTTCCAGTTTTTATGGTTTTTCGCTTATATCTCCCCTCCTAATGGGCCGATCTTCATAATCTGGATACCGTTGGAGAGATCTCGAGTCGGCCCACCCTGTAGGCTACCTCACTTTGTTCACCGCCAGAGGGCGCCTTTCCTATTTCAATATTTCAGTATCTTTCAAAATGACCCTAGGATTTTCGCGTTGGTTGTTACTTTTTCTGTATTTTCATTCAACTAGAGTAACGCAATAGCATTTTTTCATTTTTGGCTCTTTTGGCGCCCACTGGAGCTAATTTTAATAGTGAACATGACACATTTTAACTTACTGGTGGGTCTAATCTCAATTTTTATTTGCTTTGTATGTCTAGGACTTCTTTTTCACGCATTCTTCAAGTTCTATTCAGAATTTTATTGGTACCAAAATTTGGCGCCGTTTTATTGACAACTTCCAGTTTTTATGGTTTTTCGCTTATATCTCGGGGTCTAATGGGCCGATCTTCATAATCTGGACACCGTTGGAAAGATCTCGAGTCGGCCCACCCTGTAGGCTACCTCACTTTTTTCACCGCCAGAGGGCGCCTTTCCTATTCCAATATTTCCCTATCTTTCAAAATGACCCTAGCATTTTCGCGTTGGTTGTTACTTTTTCTGTCTTTTCACTCAACTAGAGTAACGCAATAGCATTTTTTCATTTTTGGCAGTTTTGGCGACCACTGGAGCTAATTTTAATAGTGAACATGACACATTTTAACTTACTGGTGGGTCTAATCTCAATTTTTATTTGCTTTGTATGTCTAGGACTTCTTTTTCACGCATTCTTCAAGTTCTATTCAGAATTTTATTGGTACCAAAATTTGGCGCCGTTTTATTGACAACTTCCAGTTTTTATGGTTTTTCGCTTATATCTCCCCTCCTAATGGGCCGATCTTCATAATCTTGATACCGTTGGAAAGATCTCGAGTCGGCCCACCCTGTAGGCTACCTCACTTTTTTCACCGCCAGAGGGCGCCTTTCCTATTTCAATATTTCAGTATCTTTCAAAATTATCCTAGCATTTTCGCGTGGGTTGTTACTTTTTCTGTATTTTCATTCAACTAGAGTAACGCAATAGCATTTTTTCATTTTTGGCTCTTTTGGCGCCCACTGGAGCTAATTTTAATAGTGAACATGACACATTTTAACTTACTGGTGGGTCTAATCTCAATTTTTATTTGCTTTGTATGTCTAGGTTCACGCATTCTTCAAGTTCTATTCAGAATTTTATTGGTACCAAAATTTGGCGCCACAACTTCCAGTTTTTATGGTTTTTCGCTTATATCTCGGAGTCTAATGGGTCGATCTTCATAATCTGGATACCGTTGGAAAGATCTCGAGTCACCCCACCCCCTCACTTTTTTCACCGCCCTATTCCAATTTTTCCCTATCTTTCAAAATGACCCTCGCGTTGGTCAACTAGAGTAACGCAATAGCATGTACCAAAAATTTGGCGCCACAGTTTTTATGGTCATTACCCAATCTTCATAATCTGTTGGATAGGTCAGAGATCTCAAGATTTTTAATCCCAATTAAAAAAAAAAAAAAAAAAAAAAAAGTTTGGGATAAAAATAAAATATTCGAGAATCATAATAAACAACAATAGAATATTTTTTAGGCTGTTGGATCACCTCCAACTACCCACTTATTTATTTTTCATCTACACAAGATTACAAAAGACTCACCCATGGATAGGTTTACACATGCTGAGGTCAAGAGGAGCTTCTTTCGACTGGACGCCGTGGCATATCGGCGGCGGCGGATAATGAGTATTCCAATGTTTCAGTTCCGTCAGGCTCTGGTAAAATTTGACCTGTTCTACTGAAGCCGGAGGGCTCACAACCCCTCCAGTGGGGGGCACTGCGACGGAGACGATCCATTCGTCCCACCACGTCGCCTTCTCTAAATCCTCGAAGGACACACTGTTCACAAAGTCCGCCAAGGGGTCGGGCATCACTAAGGGAGCAGGGGGCGGTGGCATCACCCCAGAGTCACTGGCAGGGGGTGGCACGACGAAAGGGGAGAGCACCCCAGAGTCACTGGCAGGGGGGTCACTGGCAGGAAGCACAGGGTCACTTGCAGGAGGTAGCACGACAGAGTCACTTGCAGGAGGCGGCACGTTCGGTACCAGAAAGGGAGACGGCACAACAGGTTCTGGACTGCTGATGTCCTCATAGTCCACATCCGAAGCAGGCCTTTGGTCCTCGTCCGGCTGCGGGTCGTACACATAGGGAGTGGGCGGTGGATGGTAGGATCTTTTGCCCGAGGATGTCGAAGGTTCGTCCAAAGAAGGTTGCGGGTCGTACACATAAGGAGTGGGCGGCGGATGGTCCTCTTCGTCCGAGTGCAGGTCGTACACGTAGGGTGTCTGCGGTGGATCGTAGCTGATCTTGGGCTTTTTGCGGGTCGAGTCGTCCTCCGACGTGCGACGGCGCTTTCGGGAAGCGGTGGCTTCTGTTTTTCGGGGATCCAGCCATCCTTGCTTCGTGAGCCACTCTTCGTCTTGGGCAGGCACGACCGTCACTCGGAACAGTGTTTTCTGGATGGTGTAGAGCACGTACTCGAGTCCGGAAGCACAGTAATAGGTTTGGTTCGGTTGCAGTCTCCGAGCACTGTAGTCGTACTCCCGCTTCGCATGAAAGTGTTTCTCTTGGATGCCGAGGGGAGACTTGCTGCGCACGAAATGGAACATGATCGGGGCCACATGGGTCTGAAGAACGTGGCCCGTGGCCGGCTTGACGGTGCGGTGGCCAAAGGTGAAGGCACTCTTCACCAGAAAGGTGCGGCCCATCACAAAGCCCGTCCGAACGTCTGTGTTGCGTTTCAGGGACTGGTCGGGCACCCGCTTCAACTTGTTGTCGGCATACGTCCAAGGCTTGACGCGGGCACCTTGGTTGCAGAGGGCGCCTTTCACCGTGTCGGCGAAATGCTTCAGATAGTGCTGACTATACTTCTGAACATAATAATAGACTTTGTCGGCACTGGTCATGGCGATGATGAAGGGCGTCAAATCCGAGTCCTCGTGCAGATTGTTGTAGTTGGGAGTGGAGAGCGGCGTGAGAGCCGCCGACACCTCCGAAACCGTCTGCGGGAAGATATCCACGACTCTTTCCATGGTGAGAATGAGAGAGAAGGCTTCGTCGGAAGCGACTTTTGAAGACCAGTTGACCTCCTTTCCTGCCACCCTGCTATTGGCTGACAACCTCCTTCCCAACCATTGGTGACCTCCTTTCCTGCCATTGGTTGAATCCTTCCCAATCATTGGTTGACCTCCTTTCCTGCCGTTGGCTCCACCCCCCCCCTGAGTTAGAAGAGAACGCTTTCCTTCTCACCACCAGATGCAGTCATGTCGCTCTCTTACACAGGTTATCCGCCTCTCGACTGCACTTTCCTGATGCTTCGTACCCGAGACGGTCGACTGTTTCTGCGGGCCGCGGACGTCGCCCGGGCTTGCGCCCGCAGTCGGACGCTGCTGTACGTGGGCACGCTGGAGAGGGATTTCGTCAGCGTGCAGAGGGACAGCCCGACCCTCGAAAAGACGGTCTACGGATTCGCCACGCTGACCACGCGAGACGTTCTCGGATGGCAATGGCCCACGGGCCGAGGACGCGTGGAGCACGAACTGTGGTTCGACCTGGAACACGCCAGACTCTTTTTGCCGAGGGAGATCTCGGACGCCCTGTTTCCTGAGGAGGGTGCAAAAACATTTTGTGAAAACATTTTGGATGAAAACATTTTGTGTGAATAAACATTTTAGATGTGACATTTTAGATGTGTGCAAAAACATTTTGGATGTGTTCAAAAAAACATTTTAGATGTATGCAAAAAAAACATTTTAGACAAAAACATTTTGGATGTGTTAAAAAAACATTTTGGATGTCATTTTGGATGCTGTCAATAAATACTTTTTTCGACGAGTCCTGTGTTTATCTTTAAGGTCACAGAAAATTTTTTTTAGAACCAGATCGCAATCATCATGAGCGTTGTTTTCGATACACTTTAAGGGTGAGTCCATCAAAAAATATTTTATATTGTAATATATATATATATATATATATATATATATATATATATATATATTTATATATTTTAAAATTTCTTTAAACGTATTCTTTAAAAATTTCTTTAAACATTTAATATTTTAAAATTTCTGTGTGAAGCCGATAATAACGATATTCCACGTCAGACAGAAGATTTGAAGTAATTATGTGATTCATTGTTTTCATTTTCTGATACTGACATATTGAAAATATTAACACATTTTCTACTTTTTATCTATGATGGGTAAAAAAATAATACACTGGTTCACATTTAAAATGTTTTCTAATTTTGGATGACTTATATTTTAGCATTTCTCTAAATGTTGAAGGTTTGGAGTATAATTTCTATGTGGATTCCATATCAGATGTGTTCAGGGCAATGTCCATTTGAGTTTTGAAGCAATCATGTGACTCATTGTTTTCATTTTCTAATACCAATTCGGTAATTAATAAATAAATAAATAAATAAATAAGGGATTTTGAGTATAATTTCTATGTGGATCAGATGTATTCAGGGCAATGTCCATTTGAGATTTGAAGCAATCGTGTGACTCATTGTTTTCATTTCCGATTTGATAATAAATAAATAAATAAATAAATAAATAAGGGATTTTGAGTATAATTTCTATGTGGATCAGATGTATTCAGGGCAATGTCCATTTGAGATTTGAAGCAATCGTGTGACTCATTGTTTTCATTTACTAATACCGATTCGGTAATAAATAAATAAATAAATAAATAATAAATAATATAATAAACATTGAAGGTAATAGTGTGGGATAATTTCTGTGTGGATTCAGGGTAATGTCCATTTGAAAAGAGATGACTCATTGGCCCTTTCAAAAGGGACCAGGTGCATGGAACCACCTGGCCATCGCACGGGCATTGTTCAACGGCCCTTTGAAAAGGGCATTGAGTTTGTGCATTCAACCATGAAGCCTTTCAAAAGCCTCTCTCCAAAGGAAAACAGGTCGATGAGGCATTGAGTTTGTGCATTCAATCATGATAAATGGGTCACCCTGGGATGACAAGGAAGCATTGTTCAAGGGAGGGATTGGGGTCACGCAAGCGGTCAACCATGAAGCCCTTTCAAAAGGAACTAGGTCCCCGTGATGACTCATTGGGGTCACGCAAGCAGCAGCTGTCGCTTTCCAGGCCAATCTCATTCAACCATGAAATGGGGTCACGCAAACAGCAACTGTCGCTTTGGATGAGGTGATGCAATATTTCCGAGACACACCGTAATATAGACTTTAAAAAATTCTACGAGTGTCCCGGCGCTAAATTCTTTTTACCAGCGACTGTACACTAATGGTGGCTGGTGCTCGTAAAATCTGTCGTGGCCGCAATGTCCTCCATGTTCCCATAAAAAATTATACCTCTGGGGGGTCACCGAAGCGGGAGAACCATCACTTCCGTGGAGGATCAAAATTGTGATGGCATGTCTCCGGACCACAGATTATTATACAGATAGGACACTCCCGTATATTCTTCGGTAACCGGAATTTGACTGCAACGACCCTATTGTCAACGGCTGTAAGTTTCTCGAGCTCTTCAGCTTACGCAATCGCTCGTCTTATTTTTATTGTATCTATGTTCATATCGTAATATTAGTGCAACGTTAAACCCAACATCCAACCGACTAACCATTTATTGATGTTTACACTTGGACTTTGTCATTGTTTACGAATTTGATTGTCGAAAGCAATTTATTTTAAGAAGCAAGTACTAAATATTAAGCAAATAAATTTCGAAAATATACATAAACCAGAAATATTTTTTTCATTTTAAAGCATTTTGTATTATTTACACCAAGCAATGTTAAATATTTAAGATTTCATACCATACTGCTATTTCAGCATTACAGTTTGTTATATTAATTTGTACTCTTGAACACGAATGTGTTTGGAAAAATTTATTTTCAAACATAATAAAAATTAGTTTTATTTCTTAGAAAATAGCTGTGAATGTTATGATTTTGTAAATTTAAAATTAGTAGAAAAAGTAAAGGAAAGAAAACTACACATACGTTTTCGTTGGCAACTTTATTGTTTACAAACTTGATTGTCAAATAAGCAATTTATTTTAAGAAACAAGTGCTAAATATTAAGAAAATATACATAAAATAAAAACATTTTTTTTTTCATTTTAAGGCAATTTGTATTATTTAAACCAAGCAACGTTAAATATTTAATGATTTCATACTGCTATTTCAGAATTATAGTTTGTAATTTTAATTTGTACTTGAATATGAATATGTTTCACACAGCATATTTCTAAACATTATAAAAAATAATCTTTATTTCTTAGAAGAATTGCTGTGAATGTTTTGAGGATAATTTTGTGAATTCAAAAACAATAGAAAGTGAAGAAAAAGAAAACTTCCCCGTACTAACCTGCTACGAACTACTCGCGAAATAGGAAAACAATTTTCGATCACAGATGCTATTCATGTAGACGTAACACATGTAATTCCCCTCTGTTGACACTAGTGGTGCTACTATATTTCCGGTTCGCGTTTTAGCTTCACTGTCCTATCTGTATGATAATCTGTGCTCCGGACCACCTCTAGGGGTGTGTCCCAGACCGTCGCCAATTGCCCATCTGCGCAGCACTAGTGCGACGTAAAACCCAACCATCCATCCAAATTTGATCTAAATAAACATCTTTGTAGTCATGCGGTAAAAAAGTGTGGTGTGTAATGAAAAGATTCTAAATGGATATTAAAATGCACATGTAAGCAACTTTTCAAAAAGTAAACTATTTATTTACAGCTACATTCAAAGATTTTTCATATTATATATGTACAGCAACACAGAATAGCTGGAAAGCATTTGGCTATATTTATCAACTTCATTACGAACAGAGCCAACTCTTGGAACTGTATTGAAATGGTTGGGAACAGTGGCGGATCTAAAACTTTTTTTTTTTTTTTCTTCAGGAGCTAAGATTTTTCAAGTTGTTGTTCCATGTTATGAAGATAATGGATGTTATTCCAAAATGTTATAAAAAGTTTACAATCGTAATATTAGGCAGCATTATGAAATTGTTACAATAATTTATTTGTAATTATTTTATGGAGAAATTTTGAAAAAAATTATGAAAAACGTTTAAAATAATACATGCGAGTATGTGTGTGTGTGAAATACATTAAGAGGAACTGCCTCTAAACGCATAAAGTGTAATTAAGATATCTGCGGGCCAAAGGGGTGGTAATTATATTTTTAAAAAGATAAAACTCATTTAATATATTCGTATGCAACAATGAGTTAGTTCAGCCTCTGGATCACTTCGACCGAACCAACTCAGCCCTGAGACATTTGATCCACGACCGGTAGAAAGCAGACGCTAAACGTCTCAGATCCCTTTATTGGATCAAAATCAGTGCTGCCATCTGTAGGCTTAGTTTAAAATTAGCTATAAAATATTGCAAAATTAAATTAAAGAGAAATTTAATTCATTAATTAAAAATGTAATTTAACTGTGAATAAAAAAATTAAAAAAAAAATGCATATTAATTTTTTTTTATATTCAAATATAGTAGACTCCCGATTATTGGCGGTCGGATTATCCGCTTTGCGGTATCCGCGGTCGTGAAGGGCTTGAATTTAAAAGGGAATTTAAAAATACAGAACAAACTTATTACAAAAAAAGATCGAAGAGAGTAATAACCTTCAAGGCTTTTGGAGATATTATACGATTCTTGACAGCATTTATGGAATACACACTGCTAAGGAGGCAGTTAAGAAGTCTACACTGGTAAGGTCTTGGAGAAAAATTTTACCAAATGTGGAAAACACTTTGGTAGAGTTTATAGAGGAGGAAGAAATTTCTGCTCATGATTTGGCAAATTTAGCTAAATCTGTTACTGGAGGAGAAAAAGTCAATGAAGGAAACATTGAAAAGTAGATTAATTGTGACGCCAATGATCCAGGTATTGAACACCTTACAGATGAACAAATTGTGGGCGAAGCATTAGACCCAGTTTCAGAAGATAGTGAAGAAGAAGAGGAAGAAGGAGACAAAACTCAGCAGAGGATGAGCCCCGACGCAGAACTAGTACTTGCAGATATACTTATAAAATATCTCGAAGAACAAGACGATGTATCACTTTGTGACAAAATGCTGATAAAGAAACTGCAATCGCAAATTAAGAAAAAGTGTTTTAGTACAAAAAAACAAAAATGCTTGACCAAATTTTTGGTTAAAAAATAGAGCAAAATGTAAGTAGAAATTTTTATTAGTATGTTAAATTGTATATGTAGGCCATGCTTAACTGTTAATTAAATACTATTGCTCAAAAGGCTTTATGTGTTGATTCATATCCCCTTTTTGACCATTTTGTGGATTATCCGCTGATTCGATTATCCGCGGTTGTCTATTCCCCGTTCACCGCGGATAATCGGGAGTTTACTGTATTTGATGTAAGTAAGAAGTAGGTAGAAGTTTTATTATGATTTAAGGTAAGAAATGTAAAACTATTACACACTGCTAAAAAATTATAAAATTTTAATTTTAATTTAAAGCAAGGATTAATATATATATATATAACAGTTTTTTAAATTATCACTTCGTTAAATTGGTTTGTTAAATTCAATTAATTATGATTTCAATCAATAATACTTTAAATGTTTAACATATTTATGATTTTTTTAAAAATTAAATTACAATTTAAATATTAATTTTTAAATATTGTTAATTATTTTTATGTTTGAATGCTGAAATTTAATACAAATATTTAGTATTCAAATATAAAAATGTTTCATAAAAATTAACTCATCGATAAATTCACAAAGTAGTACACAAACATATTTAAAATATTTTGTTAAACTTAAAATTAAAAAATTGTCAGCAGGGAGCACTTTAAAGTTTTATTTTATTAAATTTAAATAATATTCGATGAATTTTAATTTTCGTTGTTGTATTATATTTCAATCTATTGCATGCATATATTTATAATTCTAAAAGAATTATACAGTTATTTACAAAGGAAAAAAAATGCTTATATGCTTATTCGCGTTTGTAATGACCGATAGATGGTGTAACCAGAGCAATAACCAATGACTAGCAATGACCAATGAGCAATGACCAATCATAGCAATGGATCAGTCATGGACATATACACTATGGGCCACCGACGCTGTGTTCAGGGGCGTAGCTTGAGAGGGGAGTCTCCCCCCCCCCCAATGTTTTAAAAAATAGGGTGGCATATTGAAGTTTCTGGGGGCGCTGTTTTGCAACTTAAAGTTCATTTGAAAGTGGATCATAATTTTGTTAATTATCGTTAGTTACCAACAACACTTAAAAGTTTTATGTATCGCAAGCTCACTAACTGGTTCACCGACCAGCAAAAAAAGTTGTGTTTGACAGTAGCAAACTCCCGTTTGGTGGCGCCCTCTAAACTAATTAGACGCCTGAAACAGCCTGTTTTCCTGTCATGCAAACGACCCTTGAAAATTCTCATTGTATTCATGATGCTTAAAAAAAATCTGATCATAACAAATTTCTGTTTGGGGTGCCTATGGCATGATTTCCCGTTTTGTTCACTTACAATAGCCAGTTCGTTTACCGTACAAAAGACAGTTGAAAATTCTACTCGTATTCGGGACCCTTTAAGAGTAGCAAACTCCAGCTGAGTGGTACCCTTCCCTGTTCAGACACCTTCAAAGGCATAATGAGGTTTCTGGGACGCTGTTATGCGCCTTGAAGTTCATTTGAAAGTGGATCATAATTTTGGTGATTATCGTTAGTTACCAAAAACAATTAAGATTTTTATGCATCAGAAGCTGCCTTTGGCGACCAACTGGTTCACCGACCAGCAAAAAGTTCGCATTAAAATGTCTGACTGTAGCAAACTCCCGTTAGGTGGCGCCCTCTTAACTAATTAGATGCCTAAAACAGCCTTTTTAAACTTGTATAACAACCTATTTTCCTACTGTGCAAACAATCCTTGAAAATTCTCTTCGTATTCGCGACCCTTAAAAGAATCTGATTATAACAAATTCCTGTTTGGGGGCGCCTATGGCATGATTTCCCATTTCAAACACTTACAATAGTCTGTTCGCTTACTGTGCAAAAGACTGTTGAAAACTTTGATCGTATTCAGGACACTTTAAGAATAAGTTTGCAGCAAACTCGAGCTGAGCGCGCCCTTCCTTGTTCAGGCACCTACACAACAGCATGTTCGCTTACCTTGCAACGACCCTTGAAAATTCTGACCTTAGCAAATTCACGCTCTGTGGCGACTGCGGCGCCCTTCTCCCATTTCAGATACTTACAACTGACTCGTAAGTATGCACAATCGCTTTCTCACCTGCAAAAACTTAAAATTACGATCTTTCAAGACCTTAGCTCAAAAAAAAAAAAAAAAAAAGCAGTTTATTGTACGTTATGGCTGTTGTATAAAAACGAAATTAGATGAGGTTTGATTTGGTTATAACGATTTCTCACTAACAATTTTTGATTCTAAGTGATCCTTTAAACAAATTTTTTATTTTAGTTTCATCGCTTACAGGTTTTGAAATATTTATAAGTCTATAGAATTGTCTATAGAATTCAACTAGTGTTTTTTGACATGAAATAGTGCGAGGAAGCTGATTTAACGTCGCATTAATAGGCACACATTGGGCAATTGGCAACTGTTTGCGATTAACGCCCCAGTGACGATCCGAAGACAAGCCATCACAATTTTTATCTTCTGCGGAAGAGGGCTCCCCTGCTTCAGTATCTCCCAGAGGTATTATTTGCACGGAGTATGGAGGATATTGCAGCTACGACAGAGTTTACGTGCACCAGAGAGTGACTTTCATGATAGTCTTCAACTGACTCGATTATTGAATCCACTATCTTCCTGTCAAGCTGGTAGACGTGAGGTGCCAGGTACGATCCCAGGTAGTGCTTGTCGGCCTAGTCGTTCCGAATTTTTCATGGTTTTCTCCGAAATTTGCATATTTACGGGCTAGGATCCCTTAGAAAGACCTCCACAGAAGGCATTCCCCCTCAGGCCTAGGACCCTAGAGCAGTCACTCGGCTTTTTTCCCAAACACCGACACCAACACCTAAGTAAGATATAAATTTCTGTATAAAAAAGATTTAATTTTGGACATTGGGACTCTTTTTTAGTTTGTTCTTCCACATAAAGGCATGCGGTAATTCTGTCGCGTTCCTTAGCAATGGCTACTACATTTCTTAAAATATTTTTCACAAAATATAGGAAAAAAGAAAAACGTTTTTTAATTGGTTTAAATATGTATAATAACAATAATAAATAAATTACTGATTTTCTTTTTCCTTAAGAGTGAACAATACCTAATTTCATAATAAGAAAACACCACAGAGCATTTAAAAGCAATAATTACAAAACTTTGAATAAACACCATAAAATTCAATAAACTTGCAATAATTATTTCGGGTCGAAAGAACACACGATCATTCGTCAGGCGAAAAAAGTAGGCACAAGTGCTGCAGTCAAAGCAGCAACGCACAAAACCATTTTAAATGAACAGCAAAAATATATACAGATGAGTGTAAACATAAATACTGGTGTGAGGAGAATAGTGCTGACGCTAAATAAAAGGGCCGCCTGGGGGAATTCAATAAAAAGGGGCATTATTTGCATAATTTTATGGTGTTCTATGTTATGATTTTTGTACGTAACAAAAATAAATTACTAATTTTCCTTGTATATATATATATAGGCTGTATGCATTTGTTATTCCAGGAATGCTGAAGAGCTATTGCTAAGAAAGTTTAAAAGTCACGGGAAAAAAAAAAAAATCTAAAGGCCTCTAAACATTTAAAATGTTAGAAAAGGCTGCTTTGTACTAAAATGTTTTTAAAAGGGCCGCCAGGTGCTAAAATATGTTGAAAAAGGACCACAGGGTGCTAAAAACTGTTTAAAAGGGCACCCTTCCAAATTAGCCTAGAGTCAGCCCTACATAATTATGAAATAAAAGAAGAAAATAATAAATAAATAAATTAGATTAAAAAATGTAACAAAATCTAAAAATTTCAAAATTAAATGAAAATTGAACTTATGTGAGTAATTTCATAGCATCAGACAAGAATGGATTGGAACAAATATCATTAAAAAGATTTTTCGAATTTTTAAATATGTAAAAATCTTCATAGATATTCAAATGGGACGAAAAGACAGAAGATGAAATTATTTTAGTTTTAGAAAAATCAAAACGATGACCATGAGCCCAGCAGTGGGAAGCAATAGAAGATTTAGCGATCTCTTCATTACGAACATTTCGACGGTGCTCATTTATTCTGTATTTCAAACACCTTCTTGTTTGATTAATATAAACTAAATTGCACGACGAACATAAGACTAGATAAATGCCAGAGCGGTTTTCAGTAGGAATGGGATCTTTAAGAGAAGATAATTTAATTTTGTCGAGAGGTTTCTGAATGACTTTAAAACCAAACGGAGAGAGAATTTTAGAAGTTTTAAAAGAAAGTGATAAATAAAAAGGTAAAATAACTGGAATGCGACGGTGATTGTTCAATTTGGTATCAGAACGTTTAGATTCTTGAATTTATATAAAGCTTTATTAATAATAGAGTGATTATAGCCTCGAAAAAGAGCAAGAGATTTTAAGTAATTAATTTCTTTCGAAAGACTAGACGGATCAGAACAAATGTGTAAGGCTTATGTTTTTCTTACTTATTTTCCAAAAATTGATAAAATTTTAATATTTCATTTTACGGTTAAAAAAAAAAAAAAAAAAAAAAAAAAAAAAAAGGAAGAGAAAGAAAGAGAAAAATGCACATATTGAAAATTCAGATTTTTGAACTTGGAATTACAAATAAATAAATAAATAAATAAATAAATAAACGATTGTAAATTTTTTGAATGTGAAAACAGAATTTAAATATACATTATGTAATGAGTAATCATGAAATCAAACTTTCCCATACAGTAACATGGGCCATGGCTGTCGGTGAGATTAGGTATTATCCACTCTAAAAATATAAAGTTGCTTTCCTTAGCAACAGTTACTACTTTCATTTCTTAAAATTTATTTTGAAAGTTTTATGTTTCACCTGAATTATAATCTAATATCTTTAAACTTATTGGAAAAGGGGGAAAAAATCTTTTTCGATTGTTTTACTGTATCTCAAACCAATACTCTGGTTGTCTTAAGAAAGATTCTTTTGCTTAGTCTCATACGAGAATATATATATATATGTATTTCTTTCTGCAAAGCACATTAACCATATCTTTCGAACGATACTACTTGTAAGCCCTTCCTTTTATTGAATAGGCTAAAAATGTAAGAGGAATTTCCTGTCTGCGTATTAATATATAGATTTGCCGAAAAATTTTAGAATGCTCCAAAGATGTATAAAAAAAAAAGCTACTAAATGGAGGAAAAAAAAAACAGCTTTTTTTTTTTCTCGGCAGATTTTAGGAATATGCCACGAAGGAGAGGGGGGGGGGGCACGTACCAACCGACGAAAGGGCCTGTGTCCTCGATCCCAAAGATGGCAACACTCTTTAAAGTATGTGGGTGGCATTTTCAGATGAGGAATACGAAAGGGCGCCAAACGTCGGGTCTCCCCCCCCCCCCCAAATCAAATTTTCACGCTACGCCCCTGGCTGTGTTAGCAATGACCAACTGAGCAATGACCAATCATAGCAATGGATCAGTCATGGACATATACACTATGGGCCGCCGACGCTCTGTTATCAAAATAGCCCCATTTTGGTGGCTTTTAGAAGAATGCGCTCGCATCGACTGCCTTTACACTTCAGACTCGAAAGAGCGCTTTTTCACAGAATTAATTAAATGTAATATTTAGCGGTTTTAAAAGCACTGATACACACACACACACACACACACACACATATATATATATATATATATATATATATATATATGTATACATATTTTTTCTTTTTTGCATCATCCCCAACAAACACTAGAATACCACATGTTATTAAATAATAAAACATTCTGTAAGATTATTTTGTATAAAGTTTTAAAAATATAAAAAATTGTAAAAACGTTTATCCTGATTGTGTATAGTTTTAATAAAGCTAATAGAAATAAATTACTTTTATATATAAATAATAGATAAATTGTATATCATACTATCTAAATGATTTTTTTTTTTTTTTTTTTTTTACATTCTCACACACTACCATATAAAATAAAATACTTTAAACTTTCTTACTTTTTAACCATTAATAGCAAGCAGCTAGATTCAAGAAACTGTAGAAATATTCATCAACGTTTATAATTTGTGAAATTTGATAGATAAATAAAGCAAATTCCCCTGTGAATAAGTTAAAATAATAATATTATTAATAAATAAACGAATCCAATATATATATTATATATATATGAAAAACATATTCAGATATTTCACAGGAATAAAGAATAAAGCTATGAAAAAATTGATTTTTTTTTTTTTTTTTTTGAAAATCCAAGAATGAAAACATTCGTTATATCTAGATATATCTATAAATATAAACAATTCACTCCTCTCCCTCCCCCTGAAAAAAAAAAAAAAAAAAAAAAAAAAGAAGACGAAATAGTACAATGAAAACATAATATTTAAAAAATAAATATGTATATATGATTTTTCGTAATTTAAAACAATGAATGTATTTCAAAATTCACAATTTATTCCCGCATTTTCAATTTTAAAAACAATTTTATAATGTATGTAAAAAAGAAAATTAAAAAAAATTATTATGATTTTTTTCCAAAGTTCCCTCTTCTGAGACTCCACTGGTGGTCGAGCTGTTCTGCGCTCAAAGCTGACTGACGGGAAGTGCCGGGTTCGATTCCAGGTCGCGCTTGTCGACCTAGTCATTCAGATTTTTCCGTTGTTTTCTCCGAAACTTGTGCGAATACGGGCTAGAACCCCTTAGAAAGACCCCCACGGAGGGCACTCCCCCTCAGACCTGGGACCTACAGCAGTCAATCGGCCTTATTCCCAAATCCAATCCAATCCATAAACTGAAATACAGCACTTTTTCATTTTTATCATTATTTTTCATTTTAAAATTTGCACTTTAAAGAGATTTTCAATCTGCATAATTTGCTACTCATTTAAAGCAAATAATTTAATTCATAATATACAATTAACTTATATATGTATTTAAATGTGCGCGATATAAAAATCAATGTAATGAAAAGCAGAGTCAATCATAATTATTTGAGCATTCCCTTTCAAAAAGCTTCATGAAAGAAGCATTTTTAAATTAATTATTTTATTTATTTATTCTTGGAACCAAAGACCATAATACTGTATGGAGAAATTTTTTTAATTCTGAACATTTCCTTCTAAAGGATTGGAAAAATGCTTTTAGGTCATTCATCTGACTTCAAATCAATGTTGGTGTTGGATATTAAAGTCATTTGACTGCATTACGGTTCAAGGCCTGGGTGTACCCTCCGTGGCGGTCCTTCTAAAGGGCCTTTGCCCGCAATTACGCAAGTTTCAGGGAAAAAAAGATCATGCAAAACTCAGAACGGCTAGACCGATAAGCGCGATCTGGGATCGAACCCGACACTTAACGTCCACCAGCATCAAGAAGTCAATTTTTGAAGAACTAGAACAGATTTAATGGTCGAGAAATTTCTGAATGTGCAAATGGAATTACGAAAAATATACTGGATAATGTAAGTCTATGAGCATCCATCTTTGTAACAAACAGTATGATACCACTGTTTCTTGCATATAAAATAATACTCTGTTCCTTAACAACATTATAGCTGCTTGGTACTCATAATTTCTAAAATATTCTCTCAGCTTTTTAATACAAGTTCCTATAGTAAGATTTTTAATTAAAAACTATTATTTTGAAGCTTAGAGAGTTTTTTTCTCTTTCTAGAATGCATTTTTTTTTTTTTTTTTCTTTTTCTACTGGTGCAACAAGAATTTGGAAAAAAAGAAGGGGAAAAAAAAAAACCTGTCATAATAACATAATTAAAAAGTAATGGTTGGTTGTAGGGTTTAAGGCCGATTGCCTACGCTAAGGTCCTAGACCAATAGGTGGAATGCCCTCCGTGGGGGGTGTTTCTAAGGGGTCCTAGCTAGTATTTACGCGAGTTTCGGAGAAAACTACGGAAAACGCCTAACGTCTTGGTCGATGAGCACGACTTATGATCGAACCTGACATTTCTGAAAGGTAATAAACATTACTTTAAAGAATTTGATTCAATTTCTAAATTGTTTAGGATATTTCTTTCTTCTTTTCTTTCTTTATTTTTGAAATATAAGGTTTGCCACTAAGTATTATACAATGTGTCCCAAGGAGAACGATGTATGCTTTAATTCTTAATTTTTATCGATAAATGGGCAATGTGACTCAAGTGTGTTAAAAATAAGATGTTATTAAAATTTATCATTTTGTTAGTTTTAAAGTTACACTTTAACTTTTATGCTACTCTTATAGACAAACTTCGTCAGTTAGCAAATTTTTACTTTTACTGCAACTTCCCCCCCCCCCCCCCCTCAACACACACACATACCAAAAAAAAAAAAAAAAAAAAAAAAAAAAAGGAGAAGGATATTTGCATGATTACAAGTTAAAAGCTGCATGGGTTAAACTTAATTGATAATTTAATATTTGTACTTAATGATGCTACTCCAAAATAGACATGTAAATTAGTGACATGTTATAAAATGACAAAATGTATGATAATATTCACATTAAAAATATTTTTATATGTTCACAGTAGAGAGAGAGAATAACACAGTTAAAGTAAATAAAGGACATATACATTTGTGGCCACTGACTGTTAATAATAATTTATAAGGGTAATGATTAAATTCATTCGAAGCATACTAGTTCTTCGCATTTTTCACATATGGCATTATCAAATTTTTGTTTGTGGAAAGTCGATTTAAGTAAACTTTTTTGTTGTATCTTAATTCAGTTGGTTTTAAAGATACAGTAACATGATTTTTTCTAATAGTCTCATTAAATGGAAGGTAGAATGTTTCTAACTGACAAAATTTGCATATGGCAATGTATGAAATTTTTAAATAGGTACCTTTTAAAATTAGCCCTTTTAATTTTAACCCAAACTTTTAATTTTAACCCAATTTTTTCAATTTACATTGTGTACTTAGCTGTAACGAGTAAAAAATTAATTTGTGTTATTAACGTTTATTCCACAGATAACAATATTCGCATAGCTTGCTCAAGAAATAATACATGTAATATTTATTAGAATTATTTCTAAGAAATAAAAAATGATGGCAATAAAAATAGCATGTTGATAAAAATGTGAAAAAAAAATTGCTTAACTTCAGTTTATAAATTCTGTGAAAATTAAAGCTAATTAAAATTAAAAAATATTTATCCGAATCTCAGTGGAATAAGAAGTAATATAATACGGTCGAACCTCGTTAACGTGAACACTGTTAACATAAATTACTTTTGCCCACCAGCGGCCGAGCTGTTCTGCGCTCAAAGCTGGTAGACTAGACATGAGGGGCAGTGTTCAATCGCAGGTTGCGCTCGTCGGCCTCGCCGTTCAGAGTTTTCCGTGTTTTTCTCCGAAACTTGCATAAATACAGGCTAGGACCCCTTAGAAAGACCCCACGGAGGGCACTCCCCCTCAGGCCTTGGACCTACAGCAGTCAATCAGCCTTATTCCGAAATTCAATCCAATGCATGAATTGCATTTAACAAGAACTGTTTCCACGATCCCCGTAAAAATGAAGATTACTTTAGTAATATGAAGATTAGTTACTGATAGCATGAACTACTGATACCATGAACAAATTTTTTATCCCCCTTGAGATTCTCGTTAACAAGGTTAAACTGTATATATATATATATATGTATATATATATATATATATATATATATATATATATATATATATATGTATATATTATATATATATATATATATGTGGTGGCAAGCCCTTACTTCCCCGAACATTGGAATCTAAAGCTACTCAGTTTTCCTTTGCCGTACCTGGAATCCAAAACAGCTGAGCTTCGACGGAGAGTGCAGAATATTAACGGAAAGATGCAACTATGACGTAGACGGGTGCTGCTTCCGGAACGCACGTCTGCTAAGAGCGTTCGAGGAAAATAAGTTCAGAGTCGACGGACGAATGACAAGGACGACACATCGACGGGTGCGCTGCTTGTTTTCGATGACAATAGAGCAGGCGCGTGTTTATAAACAAGCGACGCTATTCTGCAACTTTTGCGCATGTAGGCAAAATATCTGCCTTTCCATTGGTGCTTTATCCCACCTTTTGCCTACAATCTGAATTACGCGCGGAATCATCTGTCGCAGTGACGTCGCGTGCGCCTGCTCTATTTAGCCGTGTCGGAGCAAAGTGCGAGACTGCGTACTTTAAGTTAGAATAACTGAAAACAGAAGTAATAAGTGATATGTTTGTGCCGCGAACTGTTTTAATTGAACTATCAAATGAACACTGGATCAGCAACTATAATTCATATTATCGTTTTGTACATAGTGTATTATACCTTAACTTTCTTTATTAAATTTTAAATAATTAGTAATTAATTGAATTAGTAGTTTCTGTTTTGAAGGCCCACATAAGTCGGATCCTACATATATATATATATATAACCATTTGAACATTATTATAGTTCTTTTGCATTTTACATAGAGAAAGAAACAATGATTGGACATAAATTTTGAGATATAAATTGCTCAATCCCACTTAGAATACGATTATTATGCATGTGTAGCATACAGTATCAATTTTTTTTGGTTATAGGTGCATAGTATGAATTTTATAAATCATTGAATTGGTAGGAATTGCTAATGCTCACAGGATTTAAGGAATTTACAGTCGGCTGCAAAATTATTCGAGCACTAGCCAGTAATTCCTATATTTAAAAAGTACACTTAAGACTGTTTTGCTAAGTAAATCCTTGTCGAATCATGTTCTTAGACTGATTAAGACAATGACTCGACAAGGATTTATTTAACAAAGCTGTATTAAGTGTACTTTTTTTTGGCAAGGATTATTGCTAGTGCTCGAATAATTTTGCAGCCGACTGTAGATTCTACTCGATAGTAAACATAAGATGTACATTACTATTACTCCAGATTTTATAACGCATCATTGAAAAAATATTTATTTCTTTGACATATGTTATCTGTATCAGTTGAAATTTAGTGTGGATTTTTTTTTTTTTTTTTTTTTTTTTTTTTTTTTTTTTAATTAATGCATACGATGATTTTCTTTTACTCTGTTTTCAAAAGAAAAGACAAGCAATCATGTAAAAAATCTTTTATTATATAAGAAAATTAACATAAAAAAGGGATGAAAAACAAGTTACATAGAGTTTTATTAAATAAATAAAAAAAAAGTTACATCAACAAAATAATGAATTATAAACAATATGTACAAAATTTTATAAACACTATAACAGCAAAATTTACAAAAATGCAAATTCAATTAGAAAGCTCAAAAATTATCTTTCTTAAAATACAAAATAAATAAATAAATAAAAATAAAATAAAATAAATAAATGAATGAATAATAATAAAAAAAAAAAAAATACATTTACCAATAGCATTAAATTGATAACTAAATATGTTAAAACATTAATGAAGACTGATACAATTTATGTTTTTTAATGTCATTTTATTAAAATTTTGTTTTTTTTTCCCTAGTTCTTATGTTGAAACTCAATGTCATAATTTTATTGAAGTTAAAATTTTTAATAGCGTTTAATTACAAATTACATTAAAATATTTTCGGTCCATTTATTAGTTAATTTGTTTTTAGGTAAAAGCTGCTATAACAAATTTGTATAGTAATAGAATATTTATAAGACAACAATTTTATCATTCAATAAAACATTAAAATCAATAGCTTAGATTAGGTGGAGAGAACCAAACTTGGGTTGTTTTCACCTATTTCCTTGTTTTTTTTTTCGAACACTTCGATATCCAGAGGTGCAACCTGATGCGTAACAGTGTGACATAATGAAAAAAATCTAATATTAAAAGTAAATTAAAAATAAAACTGAAAATAAAACTAAAATTTCGTCTACACACAATGCTATTCTACGGCGTCAGTGGACAGTCAGAGAACACATACGACCCCTAGCGGCGAATGAATAATAGCGACCATCTCAGGACCATTTTTGAGGGACGGCCGCCGTTGGTGAAACGGGTCCTTGTTATCTTTCGTGGGATCAGTAAATGGATCAAATGAGTCAGAAAAATTTCTTGGACGATTCGTTCCACGACCGGTTCATGGAATACATTCCACTGAACAACTTTGATTCAGACCGATCCCTGAGACTAGACGTATTGTTCCATGACAAGTTGGGTCGAATCTGGATCGGTCGAGAACCTGAACACGCCCAATGATTACTTTCAAATTTTTAACATAGTTAGTATTTTATATTTTTAAATATTGGAAAGGGCACAATCTAAACCAATTCGAAATGATTTAAAATTGAAAACTCTATATAATGTTTTCGGATGGGATAGGGGATAACGATATGTTACAAGTGTATGCTTTGAGCGATCACTGTGTATATACACGGTAGTTATAATTTAGCTTCCCCTATAAATAGCATCCTACAGAGCAAACGTGTCAACGGAATGCACCAAAATTTGTCATATTAACTATACAGAAGGCTCATGGCATTTCGAAAAAAAAAAAAAAGTTCAAAATGTCCACCAGAGGGCGCCTTTTCAGGAAAAAAAAATAAATTTAGGACAAAAAACGACCGAAACGGAATACAGAAATATTAATAATCCAGAACAAGAATTATGAGTATAGTCGGTACAAAAGTGAGCGAAAACTAGCAAAAATTCCTATATAAAAAATGTTGATTTTGTACTGTTTTGTTAAATAAATTCTTGTCGAATCATGTTCTTAAACTGATTAAAAACATGATTCGACAAGGATTTATTTAACAAAACTGTATTAACTCTACTTTTTTTTACATAGGAATTTTTGATAGTGTTCGGACACTTTTGTTACCGACTGTACAGTAGAACCTCGTTGACGTGAATCTCAAGGGGAACAAAATGTTCATGTTATCAGTAGTTCATGCTATCAATAACTAATCTTTATATAACTACACTAATCTTCATTTTGACGGGGATTGTGGGAACAGTCCATGTTAAAAGTAATTTACGTTAAGCGTGTTTACGTTAACGAAGTTGAACTGTATTCAAATGTAAAACCGGGAAAAGCTGTCAGTTCTAGAAAAAAAATGTCGAGATTCGGATGCTTGCGAAGAAAATCAGAAACTAGTCTTTGATCAGAAGCTTTAATCGGAAACTAATCAATAAATGCTAATATTCTTTCTGTATTCTATTTTGGTTGTTTATTGTATTAAATTTAACGTTTTTCCGGAAAAGGTGCCCTCTGAACTATTTTTTTTTTCGAAATTCCGTGAGCGCATCTCGCGTATCACCTGTTCGCGCTGTAGGATACTGTTAAAAGGGAAAATTTAATTATTACCACTATATTAAGGCAGTGGTTAGAGAACCGGCAGCCGGGTGCCTATTATATTCCCGGGAGTTCTGACGCTTGCGCAGTATGACTGCTGGGTAATTTATTAATCATCTGCCGGTAAAGTGAACGACTCTTATCAATACGTTCTTTTGATAATTCATATTGCCGCTTTAATTCGTATTCATTTGTACTGACCCCGTTTCATATTTTAAATCTCTCTCTTGATTTATCTCGTTAAATATTTGTTTCATTATTTAGTTTCACTTTCGTTTATATTTCATGCTTTATCTGCTACGTTGTCTTTCGTTAAATAAGTTAATATAATTAAGCTAAATAAATCTCTAAATTGCTACAGATATTTCTGAGATCTTATGTTACTTCACAATGTAAATTAAAAATAAAAATTTAAGAAAACTGATAATGTATATGATTGAAATATACGTTTATAAAATGAGGGGGGGGGGAGATTTTACATTACACAAAAAACATCAAATTACTACCGTATTATTATACTTAGATTTTAAAAAATAAATATATTTTTAAAATTTTTAATTTAATCAGTATAGTAAAAGAAACTCAATTTTTGAACTTTGCACGATTTCTCGAAAGATTACTCTAATGTATTATTATACTAATTTTTTTTTTAATTAAATGTATTATAAAATATTTAATTTAATCTGTATAGTACAAAAAAATTTAATTTTTCAATATTTCGTAGCCTCTCCAAAGATCATTCTAATTCATTATTATATTTGGATTTTAAAAAACTAAAATATATTTTTTAAATCATCAATGTAATAAACATAGTACAAGAAATTTAATTTTTAAACTTTTCATGATTTCTCCAAAGATTTTTATAATATATTTTATTTAGATTATTAAAAAATAAATATATTAAAAAAAATAATAAAAAAATAATAATTTTTTGATACAAAAAATTTAATTTTTAAACTTTGCATGATTTCTTGAAAGATTATTTTAATATATTATATTTTGATTTTTAAAAACTAAATATATTTTTAAAAAATTATTTTAATCAGTATAGTAAATAAATAAATAAAGAAAGAAATTTTCAACTTTGCATGGTTTTTTTCATAGATTATACAGATTAATTATTATATTTGGATTTTTTAGAAAATAAATGTATTTTTTAAAACTTTAATTTAGTCAATATAGTACAAGGAATTTAATTTTTAAACTTTACATGATTTCTCGAAAGATTATTCTAATATTTTATTATGTTTTGATTTTTAAAAACTGGATATATTTAAAAAAATAAAAATAAAAAATCAGTATAGTACAAAAAAGTTGTTTTTTCAACTTTGCATGATCTTTCCGATGATTATTCTAATATACATTATATTTGAATTGTTAAAAACTAAATATATTAACAAAAAGAAAAAAATAATTCAATCAGTATAGTAGAATAATTTTAATTTTCAACTTTGCATAATTTCTCCAAAGTAGTTTGTATTATTATATTAGGATTTTTAAAAACTAAGTTATTTAAAAATTAATCTAAGTTTTAATTTAATCAGTATAGTATAAGAAATTTCATTTTTCAAATTTGCGTTGTTTCTACAAAGATTATATTTTAGTCAATCTGAGGTTTAAAATCATTTCGAAAGAGGGCAGCACCACTTGAATTGATTATAAAGTTGACTGACTGAAAAACCGCTACCGGCGCTAATTATTCTTTGCTTGTTTGTTAATTGTTAAAATACACATCAGACTTATATGTTTGACTGACACTATTTATTGTTTACTTTTATGTATTTGTCTGTTAGGAATGAGAATATTCAAAAAATATTCCTTCTCTGTTTCACCCAACACTTCAGCTGCAGATCAAGTATGCCATACCCGTAAGTTCTAATACGCAAGCGCAGAAGACTGCCGGGACTGTAATACTTACCTGGCTGCCGGTTCTCTAACCACGGCCTTATATTAAATGCAACCAAGATAATATTTATATTTTATGAACTTGTAACACTAGCGAATATACGATCTGCAATATGTAAGGCTCTTATATATACAAGCACGCATATCAGGCGTTTTGTTGCCTTAGGGTTGTCACATGTACCGAGCGCGTTCCGCAGATAAACAAACGGCGGCTACTATTTCTATCGTTTGTATTATTTTGAAGTTACTTTTTTAATCATTTTTCATAAATTTAGCTAATTTAATTATGATATGGGAGACTGTTGAAGGATAAATTGTTATAATCATTAAAGAAAAAACATAAAATATGCTGATTTCCATAAGATAATTTAAGAAATATAAAATAATATTACTTTTATTTACTTATATTTTTCTTTGTGTTTCTTACATGTGCAAAAATGTAAATGTAAAAATACGAAAAAAAAAAAAAAAAAAAGTGTTATTTTAATCATATTATTTCTATTAATAGCCATATGTTAATTAAAGATGACCTTTTATTACCGTTTTTAAGTTTTGGCGACGTTCTTTGCGATTGTCAATTTTTTTTTCCGTGTCCTAAATTACATTTATTTATTTATTTTATTTATTTATTTAATGAGTAGTTTTTGCTAGAAATAGCAGAAATTGGAAACAAATAATAATAATAATAATAAAAATAAAAATCCACTTTTAAACAGTAAGCTCTTATTTATTTTATTTTATTATATTTTAGTCTTTTTTTTTTTTTTTCAAGAATTATTACAAACACAGGCGTCGCAGTGTTGCTAAAATTGTACACTCATTTAATTGTACTCGCACCACTATGGTAAAATAATGTTTTTTTGCTTAGTATTTAGACATGTTTCAGCATTAAAACATTCAAGAAGATTTTGCTAGTTACGATAGTGGTGTCATTATAATAAAATGGGTGTAAAATTTTAAGGACGCTGCGAGGCCTGGAAATAGAAACAGTCCTAACAACACATTTTATCCCCAGTACATCCACACAATATCCTGAGGCCTAAGAAGCATTTCCAGAATGTACTGTGTCTCTTACAAATCAGAAAGAAATCGAATTCTGATCGACCAAGAGAATTTACGTGGAATGTGGGGGATTGACCAATGTGACTTTCACTAGTTGTGAAAAATGTAAAAAAAATTAACAATATGTGGATTGAAAATAAAATTTCCAACAATCAGACTAGTGGGGTACCGCGAAATCAAAACAGTATTTTAAGATATTTATAAATGTAAAATGCTTTACAGAAATCAAGTTCATGAGTGGATTTAGGTCCACAAATTATTTTAGCTGAATCAAATTAAAAATCACGGTTTTCTTCCCAGCAGTGCTTAGAAAAAGGCGATTTATTGCTTTCTTGCTTACGGACGTAATTAATATGTCACTTTAGACGAAATTTAAGGCTGGGATTGCGGTGCCTCGGTCTTAAGATTGATTTTAATCTTACGATTCGTCAGACGACTGGTCGTGTTTAAGAACGATCTTAAGTTGGTATTGCAGTTCCTCAAGCGTACAGCGCGGCCACATATCCTAAAAATAGCAGTGCGGACGCGTCCAAAATGATGGAGGGATGCCAGCATGAGCGACAGTGTGAAATTTGGAAAACATACAGTAATTCCGCGCTCTGTTATTGCTCATTTTCTCTGAGTCAAATGACTGTCACCCCTATTTCAGCACTGGACTCGTTGAGTTAGCACTTGCGCGGATGCTTCCATGGTTTCATGAAATGTGGTCGAAAAATAAGTTCCTCTTAGAGCCCCCAAATAAAATAATAGGCCGGCGCATCACCGCCATTTTTTTGCCTCCGAAGAGGAGAGCATTCCCGCTTGGCGTCCTTATCGCTTCCCGAATGATTTTAAGAAATCTTGATCTGAAGCTAATCCGGTCAAGATAAGAGCAATAAGCAACAATAATATTTCTAAAAACACATTTTTTTACAGTAGATTCTCAGGATGTCATTTTATTCTGAGGATATCCTATGGATGTACTGGGGTAAGATGTTTTGTTAGGGCAGTTTCTGTTTCTTTTACAAAATGTCGCCAAATTCACTTCTTGAATGATTATAGCTGTTTATCGCTAAACAAACTTCCATATCATTGTTTACTTAGCTAAAATTATGAAATATAATAAAACAAGTTACTCTAAAGTAACGTAAGACGAATAAAAAAAAGTTTGTCGTTTGTTTATCAGAGAAACGTGCTGGGTACATGTGGCATCCCTAAGGCAACAAAATGCCTGATGCGCCAGCTCGTATATATAGGAGCCTTTGTCCCTCTCATGAGAATCAAGCCAGCCAATTGGAGACGCAGTTCGAGCTATGTTGTGATTGCGCGCGCATCCAATACAGTTACGATTCCACTTAAGATAGCTCTGAGGTCGTCGTAAGATAGTGACGTGGAAAGTCTGAATTTTCTCATAATCTTCATTAAATATTCGATCAAATAATAATAATAATAATAAAAAAAAAAAAAGGAGGGGGGCAAAACATTTTAAGAAATACCTTTAATCGCAAAATTGGCATTTAAAAAATTTTTAGAGAAAACCTTATGTATAAAAAACACAATTTTGTTGTTTTTAATCACTCTTTATGCAAGCAACAGGAAATACAATAAATTGTCTAAATAAATAAAGAGCTCAATTTAGAATAAAATTTAAGGAAGTCTAATAGATAAAATGAATGATGTCATAACATGTAACTGGAGATCCTGTTGAAACAATTCAATATTTCTTTATTTGCTTAAAATATCTAAAATTGAATTGAACTTGAAAAATCTCATAGTAGGTGTTACATTTAAAGAAAAAAAAAACCTCCAGATTAATTTTTTTTTTTTTTTTTTTTTTTTTTTTTTAATAGAGGATTAGTATATCTATCATCCAGTATTATCAACTGTTAAAAATAGAGCAAATTAAGAAAAGCAAAGATGAATAAAAATCAAAAGAATTTTAATGGAATTAACCCTTACATGATCCAAGCCATAACTTGCTAATTATCTTGTACAACTTCTCTACTATTTGGTTGCCAAATCCCATGTTATTCTATGGAAAAAATTGTGATGAGATTTTTTTTTTTTTTTTTTTTTTTTTTTTTTTTTTTTATAATATATATTAAATTCACAATTGTGAAATTTGTTCTTGTTTTCCAAAAACAGTTTTTTAAATATTTCATTTTGAAGTAAACTGCAAAAAGGCACTTTGTTCATTTTTTTTTTCCAATTTATAGCTTCAAAAGGAAATATTAAAAATTCAAGAAATAATTTTGAGAAAAACAAAGGCAAATTTAAATATTCTATATATTTTAATAATGAAAATAGAATTAAAAAAAAAAAAATCATTAATACTTATAACATTTTTCCTTATACAATAATGTGGGATTCAGCTGTTGGCAATGAGGGTCTCTGACTTTGATTCGTTATTATTTTTAACTGAAATTTTCATAAAAAGTATATTTCATGCTTTTTTTTTTTCTGACTTATTTAGACAGAAAGTTAACTGTTTTTTTTTTTTTTTTTTTTTTTTTAAAGGGGGGAAGTTATATTTTTTTGTTCCAAAAAAAAAAAAAAAAAAAAAAAATCTGTTTGAAAACTTATTTTTGGAAAAATAGTTTTCATTAGTAACTTGCTCGTCATACAATCAAAAAGTTATACAGTCTAACCTCATTAATGTGAACTGCTTCCACAATCCTTGTCAAAATGAAGATTATTTTAGTTATATGAAGGTTAGTTACTGATAGCATGAACAAATTTTTTATCCTCCTTCAGATTTGCATTAACGAGGTTTGACTGTAGTATACATAAACTGTTTCGATTAGTTGACAGAAAATCAAAGATTAGAGTTTTTTTGTGCATTGAAATTGATCTGATATTACAGTGAAATCCTAATCTATCATTCCTGCATTGATCGTTTTATTTCTATGGTCCCTGCACAAATATATTTAAATAATGTTAACGAAACCCGCATGTATCATGCTTCAAAAAGTCATTTTCCTGCATTCATTGTTATAAAATTTTTCTCCTGACCTTGTAGAAATTTTCTTCGGAAGGTCAAGCAGTTCCATATGGCATGCAAATTGGAATTGCTTCTTTCATCCTAAAAACTCTTTTCCCCCATATATATATGGAGGATTAAAATTGCGATGCCATGTCTCTGGATCATCTATTCATTTTGTAATTTCAACATGGCAGGATGTAGCCTCTTCAGTAATCCACAAAATTGTTTCGTGAAATGCGGTTACATGCGAAAAAATTATGAAAAATATCAAACCGAAGTGCAAGAAAATGATGATGATAATACAGATGAAGAGTGGTTGCATGTAGCAGAGGCAGAGAATGCGTCGGGTACAGAATTTAGTGATATTTGCATTAATCAAGACGACATGTGGTATCCTAAAGCATAGAAGAAATGTGTGATTTCAAAAACTGAAAATAATAGTGAAGAAACAGAGTTTAATTTTCACACCGTTAACGTAATTATGGCATTTGAAAATGTACAAACTTTTATATATTACAGAAAAGGATCAGAAAAATGTTCTTAATTTATAAACATTGTTTTCTTCGTGTTTTGACAACCTGCATTCATCGTTTTACTGCTTTCATAGTTTTTTTCATGCACCTCAAAAAAAAAAAAAAAAAAAAAAAAAGGATGGATCAAGGTTCTACTGTATAATGTTTCTGCGATTGTTACAGTGCAAGAGATGTTGTATAATTCCTCCTTTATTGCAATCAATATGCCCTTAGCCCCACCCCCCTGCCGTATTTTGTTTTGCTTATGTTTATTTACAAACCTATAAATTTGAAAAAACCTGCAACAAACATTTCTGGTCAAAATAATGGAGCACGACCCTTTATTAGGTGGAGCAACGTAAGTGCAAATGCAGTGTGAAAGCATCAAGTATGTTGTTGTTTTTATACTTCATTTGTGCCTACTTTCTGTTTAAAGATGATGGGTTAAGGTTAATTATTTTGATCCAAAGCAATTATTACAAGTTTTATCTATTTATGAAGTTTGTTTACTAAGCTTTCTTTCATATTAACTCAACAGCACTGATTTGGTACATTTTTTCCCCTTTGAGAATCAATATGTATATATTTTAAAAATAGATAAAAGATTTAACTGCAAATCAATGAAATTTCTGTTTTTTTAATGTATAATTTAAGAAATATGCCATATTTTTGCTGACTGATTCCGAAATATAGGATATTTTGATGTCACTTGACTAAATTTATTTTTAATTTCAGAAATGCATACATGTACAAATGTTTACATAGACAATGGAATGATATTAATTTTTATGATGGTCATGAGAGGGTAGCAAATTGTTAAAGTCACCACTTTATCTTGTTTAGCTGCTATGTGGCAAGCGGATATTTTTAAGTAGTTCATTCAATTGTACATTAACCTCCAGAATACAGTTAACATAAACTTTGATAATGTGACATTTAAAAAAAAAAATCCACTTACCTGGATACTGTAAGAGGTACATTCCCTCTTACAATTTCTCTGTCTTCAGTCATAAAATCGCATGCAACTGTGTGGCAAAATTTGTTTATAGGATAACTCACTACCTAATGTATTTTTATAGACTTTTTTTTAGCTTACATTCTCTGTCATAAACCGTCTGCCGAATCTTGGTTAAAAACGGAAATGGGGAGAAATAAATTTGGAATATCAGTTCTATCGTTACAAATTCGGTACTAAATGAAAAAAAAAAAATTATTTTTCTGAATCAAGGGGTGCAAACAATTTTTTGACACAGATTTTTTAAAATTAATTAAAGTATGAAATTTAGGTGGAAACACTTCATTTTAATTCATTTCAGTCATTTAAAAAAGTATGTGGCTCGTTACAAATTCGGTACCAAATGGAAGGGGCGATTTTTCTGAATCCAGGGATGTAAACAGTTTTTCGACATGACAATTAAATTTTTTAAAATTAACTAAAGTATGAAATTTAGGTGGCAACACTTGATTTTTTCATACATTTCAGCGTGAATCAAACTAATAGAAAAAGTCTTTATTTCTTTTATTTTATTTCATTTTAAATTCAGTTTTCACATTCAGAAGGTTTACATTGGTACTCATTTTCCAAAAATTGAATTTTTTTAATTTTAGTATTTTATCTTTCAGCTAGAAATAAGAAAAATGCAATTAGTTATTTTGCATTTTTAAAGTAAAAATTGTAATTTTTTTTTTTTTTTTTTTTGAAAATGAGTATTAATTTAACGATGTGAATTTTCAGGATGAGAAAGTGGAATTAAAAAGAAAAAAATAAGAATTTCTTGGAAAATATATATATCTTCTGTGGCAGAATTTTTTCCTGTTTCCTGCAACAAACTTCACTAGAAAGCTAATTCCTATCTGCAAGACGATATTATTCAATATCAATAATAAATATATGCGTCACTAACTGGCAGTAACACAAGCTTTAATATGCTATTATTCAGCTGTTAATCGATAAAGGTTGCATTTTCTTAAAAGCTGACAGATAACACGAGTGACACAAAAATTCTTCAGCATTGTGGCACATGGGCACAAATTATTTAAAGTGTAATAGACTTTGAATGCCTCATTCAATTTCGCTGAAAATTTATATAATTGTTATAGGTGACCGTCGCATGATCTGCATAGATTTTAGTGAGTTTAGCATTAATAGATTTTTACAGGGACACAACAAAAATTTCTTTTATCATCATGATCTATGCTCAAAATATTTGAAGGGTAATTACGTTAATTTAAAGAACATACTACATAGAGAAAAATACTTACACACCCTTTAATTTTCTCTTTTGTTTATTTAATGACACCTAAATTTAATTAAACAATTATTAATTACTTTAGGTTTGGAAAGTCGAGTGGAGTCACTCCAGATTTTAAGAGGGAAAAAAAATGCTATACTGCTTTTAGTACAACTGAAATATATGTATCATTCATTGCAAAAGTGAATTATCTCCTTGGAAATTGATTTTGAAATAATGAGCTTTTTACAAATTTATGCGTAGAAAGAAACATCAAGTAAAGATTCAGTAAGTATTATCAATTTTTGTGTTAACTTATAAAAATTTATACATTCTATTAAAAATAATTTGAAATAACTTAGAAACTTCATTTATATAATGAATATTTTGAAGTTTTTTGAGAAAAACATGTAATGCCATTTATGGGTCTTTAACCTTTTGAGAGGGGCTCTTCCGAAATCTTATGGTGAAGCGCGACAGATGCTGTCACAGCCCCTTTCAAAAGGTTAATGCAATTATTGGTGTTTTCATTTTTATAATGAAAGGTATGACAAAATGTGATACAATTAAGTAAAAATATACATATTGAAAAAATATGGAGTTACACCGCTTTTACAATGAGCCGTCTATATATAAAAGAAAAAAACTTAGCAAGTAGACAACTCAAAACTAACAGCTAAATATATTAAATATATATATATATACATATAATTTTCTACAGAATGTAAATACACATTAATTCAGAACCCCAGTGGCAGAAAGTTTTGTAGCTGTCTGCAACAGGCTTTTAAAATTTCACAATCTGTCTGCAAAATTTGTGTGTAATCAGGGGTGAAAATGGCTTACACTCAAAAAGCTGATTTCGGGTGGGGGTGGGGGAGGCTTTTAACATCAGTGGTGATCTCGTGCAACAATACACGAATACAATTTTACTGCAGAACAATATAGTATAAACAATTGTGTGTATTCATTCAATTCATCTCATTCAATTAAATATTTTATAGCAATGTTTGACACAGCACAATATAAATAATAAAAGTATTAGTTTTAGTTTTGATACAGAAATTTTTTTTTTTAAGTGAATTGTTATTCGAAAGTTGCAGACAAATTTTTTTATCAGTGCAGACAAAAACTGTCCACAAACAGTTTCTCTGTGTGTACGACTATGTCGCCGTGTTTCTGCCACTGGGTTCAGAACTTTATGTGTTTATTTATTTATTTGTATTTTTCTGCTCACACATTCATTTTTAAAAACCTCAGTTTGTTAGCCCACTAGCAGCTGAGCGGTTTTGCACTCAAAGCTGGTAGATGGGAGGTGCCGGGTTCGATCCCAGGTTGCACTCATCAACCTAGTTTTTTTTTTTTTTTTTTTTTTTTTTTTTTTTAATATTGTTACTGAGTAAATTTGTATAGGAAAATATAGAAGAAAGTCTTGTGGTGGCCACAACATACTAGTTTTTATATTTATAATACAAAGAAAATTTTAGTACATTTATTAATATTTTTAACTAAAGAAGGAAAGAAAAGTTACTAATAGTTTAAAAATTAGCTGGACTTTGAAAATATAAAAAATAAATTAGTCAATTTAATAATGGTGGTTAGATTATACGATTTAATGAAACAAACAAATATAAATGAAACATTAACATATTCTTACAAATATAAATCAAACATAAATCTAAGTATGTAAGTAATAAAACCAATGTTCATAAAAGTATATATATCAAATTAAAAGAAGAAAATCATAAAAATACAAACTGTAATTAAAAAAAGAAAAATTAACATTACCTGGAACATCTTTTTTTGTGGCATGACTTTTGATTCTGATTTAAAAACAAATTGTATAAGAAAACTTTCCATACAGCATAGCATATATTATCAAATCATACTATGCTGCAGGCAGGTTCACTTAACTTTAGTTACAAGTTCGTGTCCAACACAAAAGTCGCTGTTGATTCCACTTGATGTTCTAATTCTTTCTACCTTCAATCTGTGTTGTTTCTAAAAGCTTTCCAATGTAGATTTTTAATGTTAACATTTGTTATCATTTACATTGCAGAAATCTGAAAGTGAGACCAGTATCCTTGCTTTTCATAAAAATAAATAAAAAGCATTCTTCCAGCTTAAAATAAATAAATAAATAAATAAATAATAAACTATATAAAAATAAGGAAGAATCTTAGCAGACTACTCAAAACTAGCAGCTAAATACAATAACAAAAGAAAAAGAAATGCAATTTTCATTAGAAAATAAATATACACTGTAATTAAATCAGCTCTGAGCTCTTACTATTAAACAATGCAATTTTTATTGAAAAACATTTTCTTCTTTATGAATTCGGTTAAATTTGCTAATAGTTTAAGTATTAAACAAATAAAATCATCCAAGAATTAACGTTTAGATAAATAACTGAAGCCTTTTTTTTTATTATTAAAATCATTGCATGATGTCCATTACTGGTGCATTCACAGTTACTCTATTTGCTTTTCACTTAAAAAATCATGATCAAAAGAACAGGAAAATAAATAACGAAAGAAATAAAAATAATAAAATCACTTACGAAATTAACTAATCAAACAAACAATGCAAAATAAAACGTTGCGTTGACGTGGACACATCGAAAGCAAACAATAATTATCAAATGAACTTTCAAAAATTGATCACTTTCCGGGAGGAAAAACAAAACAATAAACAATCTGCTTTTTTACCGTAACGCAATATCAAAAACCGCCTACTGACGCTTGCATCTTGCACTGCAGCTGTACAGGAAGATATAAACACACATGAAAATACAAACTGCGAAATTATAAAATCGAATTTAGCAATCTAAATCTTTTATCATTACTTTCTTTCATAGTATGTAGATTTTTTCATTGTACTCACTTGTAAGCAAATCACCACTTAACATCATTTTTGTTTTCGGTTGCTTTGGTTCCTCCAAAAATTATAATCCTTTCTCATTTCAAAAACACCTCCGCATCAACTAAATTTCTCGAATTCGGCATAATATTTGCATATTAATAATGCATTGAATACTCAAATTAGCCATTCCTTACCATTGTTGCATGTGTAGAACGTTAGCATTATCCGACACAACTTTTGAAGCAGACGATAATAGAACGCCCTCTATAGTTCAATTGAGTCGCGAATTATGGATATCTTATGGCAGTCTTATAATTTTTTATTATTGGTATATTTGACAATGAAAAAAAAAAAAAAAAAAAAAAAAAAAAATCTAGTGAATAAGTTGTTAGCGATTTAATTTTTGCATTAATTTCCTTTTACCAACATCAAGCTTGGGACAATTCTTTGTTGAGCAATTTGTTTTTAATGTATGTAATATATTTTCTGATAAAATTACATACGATTTTCATAAATTCGCTTGTGTTGGCATTATATCAGCATATATGGTCAGGGCCAACGAGATATATAAAGTAGAGGGATAAATGGTAACCCTTAAGAAGGTCCAAGATTAGTCATGTGACATGCTCTCCTTGCACCTGCGTATTCGGTGGTTCCCTTGGTAACAGCTTATTTTCAGTAAATTTCTATGGCAACGGTTTGGAGATTGTTCTTCGCATAAATCATAAACGCCAATGTTTTTGTTTACTTACGTAGTTTAATATTGTTTTGTTCTAAATCATTTTGATTTTGATTTTACTTCTTTTTTATTTCGTGTTGTTGAACTTTAACCGATAAAATGTTTAAAAATAGTTGAAAAATTATTATTTGTTGTTATATTTAGCTCTTTAAAAGTTTAAATTTTCTTTTATAAACACATTTAAACTTTGTTGGGAAACGATGAAAAAAAGGTATTTTATTATTTATTAAAATGTGAAATGTATGTAAAATTATTTAAAAAAAAATTTATTTCGGTCATAGGACTGTCATGTTACCTAATAATAATGATAATTTGTCGAACTGATATTTTAAATGCCAAAATAGCGATAAAAGGCCAAACACAGTAACCTATTGGAGCATGTCACGTGATTCATCTTGAACCACGGAAAGCTAATCCTTCATCCATTGAATCAGCACTCTAATTTATATATCTCGTTGGTCACGGCCCGATTAAGCTTTGAAGCTAGGGGAAACTCAGCATCATTTTGGGGCCTCTTTCATTTCGAAAAATCTTGTTTTCCTGTTAAATATTGTAATATAAAAATGTTATAGACCAAAAAATTGTGTGTGTTTATTATTATTATTATTTTCATACACCTGGGTGGTTTCTACACAGAACATTAAAATCATACAACTTTTTAATTAAGAACATTCAGATTTTTGGGGTTAAATAATAGATTTTTTCCGAAATAGTGAGTGTTTTGTCTTGTTTTAGGTAACTTTTCTCAGAGAAAAAATTCAATCTCAGTGTGAAAATATGAAACAAAAAATTCAAGACCATGTTTTTAATCCTTATGGGGCCCCTCTTAAATTTTAGAGGGGAAGCTTGTGCTTCCTGAGCCTTTTGGATAATCAGGCCCTGTATATGTTTACGCTCATCAGTCCCTGACTCTGTCACGCTTAGGCTTAAGAGATTTCCTTGGACTCTGTCTGTTAATTTTCATAATTTAGTTAATTAAAAAAAAAATCTAATTGTCCGATGGATATGCTGTTTAATCCGACGGATTCAGAAAAATCGCCCCTTTCATTTGGTACCTTATTTGTAACGAATTTTTAATTAGATTGTTTTAAATTAATTAAAATATGAAAATAACAGCTTTAAAATAGACATTTAAAATTTTAATTGTTGCCTTTTTTTTTTTTTTTTTTTTTTAAGCATAAAATAAAATATGCTTTCAAATGAAAAAAAAAAAAAATATATATATATATATATATATAATATAATATTAAATTTGCTCATGCAAATGAAAAAATAACGTCTATAAAATAATAATAATAATTTTAAATTTTAAAGGTAACGAAGAGATAAATAAAGTGCGAAAATTTTGCAAGGGCTTGCTAGCAAATGAATTATTTAAAGTGTGAAATAAATAAAATAAAATGATCATTTTCAACGGGCGCCTTATTTGCCCTACAACTAACCAGTTATTTAGTAAAAGAAAAACAATATTTTGGTTTATTGTTAGAATTTAACACTAGTGTAAAATTTCTCAATGCAGTTTAGATCTAGGTGTTAAAAATCATGTCAACAAATTTAACTAACAAGGGAAGTATGAATGAGTAGAATTCCGATTTAAACAAAACCGAGCTTAAATTAAAGAGCATGGTGGAAAACATACGGTAGCGTACAAATTTGCTGCAACAACCCCCATGGAGCGAGAAAACGACCCTAAAAATTTTAGTTGTTTCTATAAAAGGCTACGAAAGAGACTCCGTTTGCAAGACGCTGTTGGACAGTGGTTAGAGTATTCAATTCCAGTGCGAAAGGTCGTGAGATCGAACCCAGGCGACTGCTCGTTTTTTTTTTCTTTTTCTTTTTTTTTTCTTTTTCTTTTCTTTTTTTAATATTGTTATTAATATATATAAATGAAATAAAACAAAATATTAAAATAAATTAATAATTTTAGAGAATTATTATTTATTTTAATATTAATTTATTTTAATTATGAAATTTAATTATAAAATTAAAAATAAATATACTCTATACAAAGATATTATTAAGGAATATAGGGTAAAATTATCTCTGTACGGGGAAATATATATATATATATATATATATATATGCTTAAATAAATAAATAAAGGTAATATTTTTCTTTGAATTATTCATTTATTTAATTTAGAAAGAAAAATTAAAAGCATTTTTTCGCTTGAAATAAAATGTTTTAATAATTTAATAGAAATACAATTCATTTTTATGTACGAAGAATAACATAATTAAAAGCAGACGATCACCATTTGCTATTAGCGGCTTTGACGTAAAATATTGATAAAGAATTAACTGAAACTTTAGGAAAGAAAAAAAAAGTGTGTAAATAAAATTTATTTTCTCTTAAACTCGTAATTTATAAAATTAAAGACAAATTAAACAAATTAAGACAAATTAAATTTTTTTTTTTTTTTCAGTTGAAAAAAAAAAATGTTTTAATAATTTAATTAAACATTTAAATGTATTTTTTAATTAAATTTAATAATTATCTTCCTTAATTTCTTCCGTTTATTTTATTAAAAAAGAGTATGCATATAATATATCTGTGTATATGTATATTTGGGAAAGAAAAAAGAAAAAAAAAGGTAAGTGTTCCATCGGGACTCGAACGCAAGAACTACGTAACACGAATCGAAGACCTTGCCACAGCACCACGCTTCTGCGCGCTGGAGTCTTCTTTTTTCGATTTTGATGAAAAGCATCTAAAAGTTTAAGGGTCATTTCTTGCCCCCCTGGGGAGTTGTTGCAGCAAATTTAAACGCTATCCTATGTTTTCGACCATGCTCTTTAATTTAAGCTTGATTTGGTTTAAATCAGAATTTTACTCATTCATACTTCCCTTGTAAGACATATTCGAAAGCCCATTTATCTTTTGAAAGCTCCTAAAAATTGGGATTTTTGAATTTATCAATATTTTAATAGCTACACACATTATACAGACTTTAATAATAGAACTTAATTTATTTGTATAAAAATTAAACTTTCCTGACAGTTGTTCTTCAAGCTAACTTTCATTATTGCAGTTTCTTATAATTTAAAAAAACAAATAAATGTGCTTTTTTTTTTTTTAAGTTGAATATTAATAAAAAAAATTTTATTGTATAATTTTTTATATTGATTATAATTTTATTTATTTTATTATTATTATTATCAGTTTATTTTATTTTTTTGACTAAAGATTGTATGCAATAACTAGCATAGTTTATCTAGAAAAATTTAGTAAATAAAATGAAGTTGGAGCTTATGAAATAATGTTACTATGCCTTTAAAAACCAAGAGAGGTGTCTGGAAAGGAGGGAAAATGCTTAAAACAGTTTTATTTTCTGCTAATTTGTGAACTACTTGAAGAAATAATATGCTTCCGAAAACACATATATATTTAAATTTATATCTAAATAAGTCATTCTTTATTCCCTATTTCAAGATTCTCTCATAAAATGTAAATAGTTTAATCTTATGCATTTTTGATATTTGAGTAAAAAAAAAAAAAAAAAAAAAAAAAAGTTTCTCAGATATTCATTACATAATTTATAGTGGTTTTCTATATTGACGTTGTAGCAACCTCCTTTAACTTTGACATTGAATTTTGTGCCATGACAATTTCAGAATTAAATATAAAGCAGTAAGTATTGTGTTGTTATGGAGTTAGCATGGTAATTTTGCAAATTTAAATTTGAGCACAAGTTAAAGAGCAATTTTTTGTAGTTTTATTTCCTATTTCTTTGGTGGGCCGCGGTAGCCCAGTCGGTAGAGCGCCGGCCTCGTAATCGGAAGATTGCGGGTTCGGTACTCGAGCCGGCCAAAGACCGTCGTGTACACTAATGGTGGCTGGTGCACGTAAAATCTGTCGTGGCCACAAAGTCCTCCATGTTCCCATAAAAAATTATACCTCTGGGGGTCACCGAAGCGGGAGAGCCATCCCTTTCGTGGAGGATCAAAATTGTGATGGCATGTCTCCGGACCACCTCTAGGGGTGTGTCCCAGACCGTCGCCAATTGCCCATCTGCGCAGCATTAGTGCGACGTAAAACCCAACCACAACAACAACAACCTATTTCTTTGAATCACTTATTATAAGATACTATATAAGATTGTGTCATTGCATCAGATAATTAGAATAACTATGGTGAATCATCCAGCAGAAACATTGAAGATTATTTGCTCATATGAAATAAATTAAAATAGCAAATTATATTTATTTTTCGTTACATATTTGATTAGCACTTATCCCTGTGGCAGAATTTAGGTGACACAGCGACATTGTCGCAGGAAAAAATTATCACTTGGTCTTAAAAATTAAAGATACTTCTAGATTTCAGTAAAATATAGAAATTTATATGTCTTATATTTAAAGATCCTTCAACAGCTTATTAATAATACTGATATCTTTATATTTATGGGTACATATTATGTGTAATTTAGAAAATACGTCACTATTGTATTGCAGAAAAGGTTTACACGAACAAGGCTTATCACAGAAAGCATAAAAACATTCTGTCACAAGGACTATAATTTTTGATACATTAAACTATAATTTTTGATACGTTATAGAAAATACCTCGCTTCTGTCGTATAATGAAACATTTTAATTTATAGCAGTAAGCTCATGATTTATATTCAGCGCTGTGGATTTTCAGGAAAATTTACAGTTTCTAAATATGTAGGTTTTGTAAAATAAAATTAATATGTTAAAGTAAAAAACAAAAATATTCAGAGAAAAATATAAATAGTTAATCAATTCAAAAAGTAATTAAACAAAACATAAAAATTATGATTTAATGGTTTAAAGCATGCATTAAGCTAGAAAACTATGATAATTTTTAAAGACTATTTATATTATGTAGGATGGTTGAGTAATCGATATAAATAAGGTGTCAATGTGCATTCTGTAGATATCTCATTGACGGTAGCTCAGTCCAATTTAATTATATCAGAGAAAATGGTTTTGAAGAATTACTCAGTGTTTTTTTTTTTCCTGTTTTCTTTTCATAATAAACAAATCCATTGGTTGAGGTTGAGAAGTACTCATGTCACACTAGTGCAAATGGCACCCCTAAGAGTCAGTGATGCCAGATGGTCGAGAATTATTTCCCCAAACAGGTCTTCAAATTTCCCCAATTCACGTTTTTTTTTTTTTTTTTTTTTTTTCGAAAAAATCCCCAATTTGATTTCTACTAAAAAGGGAAAACAAAAAATTTTTCCAAAAAAATATCAAGCAGATTTAAGTGGATTTAAGCTCTGGCAATCTTTGAAAAAAAAAAATACCCCAAATAACAATAAAGCTATTAAAAATCCCTGGACGTAGGGATAAATCATTACATTGCCAACATTGACAGAAAGTTGAACTAGGGCTGGGATTGCGGTGCCTCGTTCTTAAGTCTGATCTTAAATCTTACGAACTTTCGTAGATGGGCGTGGTTAAGAACGATCTTAACTTGGTATTGCGGTGCCTCAAGCGTAAGTCCTCGGCGTGTCCTCGTAAGAGAAAGCCAGCCAGCCAATGGGAGACGCAGAGCGAGCTATGTTGTGATTGCGCGCGCATCCAGTTACGATTTGACTTAAGATAGCTCTCAGGTTGTCGTAAGATAGTGAAGCACTGCAATACGACTTGCGTTTTGTTTACATCTTAAGACAGAGTTTGTGCGTAAGATAGTGTTGAGCGAGGCACCGCAATCCCAGCCTTGATCTGAAGCTAATCCGATCAAGTTAAGAGCAATAGCAACAATAATATTCCTAGAAACACATTTTTTTCACAGTACATTCTGAGGATGTCATTTTATTCTGAGGATATCCTATGGATGTACGATGTGTTGTTAGTAGAGATGTGAGCGGGGAAAAAACCCGGGTTTAAACCAGGGAATAAACCCGGTTTTTTGGGAAGGGAATTTTGAAAGTTTCCAAAACAAGGGAATTTTGAAAGTTTTCAAAAGTTACAAATTTAGCCTTTTTTTTTTTTTTTTTTTTTTTCTGAGATTAGATATGTTCTAAAGCATTTAAAAATGTCATCTCACATTTAGATGTTTATTTTAATGATCTTTCAATTTTTAAATAGTGCTTTTAACGTCTATAAATTTAAAAAGCGCAAGTTTCAAATGTCATTAATTAATAGACTTATTTTCTGTTATTGCAGCACATTTATATCTTAGTTCTGACTGTATACACACTAAGTTCAATATAACACTTTTTTTTTTTTTTAATCGCAATCGGCGTTTATCATGTTGTATATCTTTAACATTTTATTTCAAAAATAAAACAAAAATGCTTCAAAATTTTCTACATTTACTAACACAATCAATAATATTACAATGGAAAATATTATTTCAATTAAAATTTCAACAATATTAATACGCAAAAAATAAAGAAAGAAATAACAGCCAACTTATTAATTATTAGCTATTGAATATTTTATGTATTGATTTGATGTATTAAAAAAATATTGCTCTAATTCTTAATAACCGAAGAACTCATGTTCGATTTTGTTGCCCATGCCCTTTAACTGATTATAACGAAATTTCATGAACTATTGTGAAATTTTGTTCGATGAATTATAATAAAATTTAATAATTTTAAAGTATTCTAGCCATAATTTAATTTCATTGTATTATTTTTTATAACATATTTTATTATGGTATTCATTAAAAAAAATTCTAAAGTTATTTAAATAGGCAGACAAAACTTCATCATTTATTATTGTCAATAACGTAAATGTTTAATTTTTTATAAATTTTTGTAAAATAATCACATAATTTTTTATATCACTTTTATTTAAGCAAATAGAATAAAAATGATATTGAAACAAGTTCTTTGTACATTAAAAAAAAGTGAAATTAAATCTAAACACTGAATATTAGTTTCTTCCCATCAAAGTTTCCAAAGTTCCCAAAATTCCCATGTTTATTCCCCTGAAGCAAAATTCCCGGGTTTTTTACATCTCTAGTTGTTAGGGCGGTTTCTGTTTCTTTTACAAAATGTCGCCAAAACTCCAATACACTGTAATAGAAGGTCTGTGAACACTTTGTAATCACTTCTTGAATGACTATAGCAGTTTATCGCTAAACAAACTTCCAAATACTAGTTTACTTAGCTGAAATTATGAAATATAAAAAAATAAGTTACTCTAAAGTAACGTAAGACGATAAAAAAAGTGTTTGTGGTTTGTTTATCAGAGAAACGCGCTGGGTACATGTGGCAACCCTAAGGCAACAAAATGCCTGATGCGCCAGCTCGTATATATAGGAACCTTAAGGTGTTGCCTTAAGTGGAACTAGGAGCCTTAAGTTGAACTCCCCAGATTTGTCCCCAAAAATTTCAGAATTCCCCCAAAAAGTTCCCACAAACGTTTGTTCCCCAAAATTGTCCCCAGAAGCCTCAAAAATCCCCAAAATGAGGACAAAATCCCTAATGTGGCATTGGCATCACTGCTGAAAGCGGCTGTAAATTTGCTATCACAATTTTGATCCTCCGCAAAGCGAATGGCCTCTTTGTTTTGAGCTATAAATTCCAGACTGAATTTGGTGATTGTTTTTCCAGAAATTTGTTTAATTTTTAATAATTAATTTTGAAGCTATAACGTGAAAAAAAGTTAACAAAGTGTCTTTTTGCACTTTATAAGTTCAATGTGAAACATAAAAAGTTCTAAACAAAAAACTGTTTTAGAAAAACAAGAAAAAAATTAACAGTTGTGAATTTTCTAAATCTAAATTCTGAATAATAATAAATCATTAGATAATGAGTAATTTTCATAACAGATTTCTTCACAGAATAACATGCTTTTTGGCTGTCGTTGGCAGAGAAATTGTACAAGGTAATTGGTAAAGGAGAACTCAGACCATGCCCAGGGCCCGACTTAGCCCGACCTGGAGCCCCGGGGCAAGCCTATTCTGGGGGGCCCCCTTGCACTGGCATAAGAGCTTTTTAGGTTGCAGAATTTCTGCATACGCCTGTAAGGGGGCCCCTTCTAGAAGGGGGGCCCAGGGCATTTGCCCCGTATGCCCTGCCGTTAGTCAGGGCCTGACCATGCTATCAAAATTCTTTTGATTTTTAATTTATTTAATTTGTTTTATTTTTAAGCATAACTTGCAAACACAAAATCCTGGTTGTGTTAGTATTGGATAATGGAAGTAATTCTCTAAAAAAATAAATAAATAAATAAATAAGAGAGAGAGAGAGAGAGAGAGAATTAAGAATATTTTGTTTCTGCTTTTTTATTATTAACTTTTAAAACCCTTTATACGTGACACTCAATATGAGTTTTTTCAAGTATTACTCAATTTTATGTATTTTAAATAAATGAACTACTTTCTTTCAGGTAGATCTCCAGATTTCTAGTTATAAGTTTTTGTGACATTTATTTAATTTATTAGACGTTCCCAAATTTCATTTAAACTTGAGTTTTTTTTTTTTTTTTTTTTTTAAGGTAAGGACACCAGTGTTCGTCACCCTCACAAAAGACATGTTAAAATAACCGTTAATTAATATCTAGAATTTAAATCAGCTCGAGCTAGATTCTCTAGTTCTAGAGAATCTAACGCGAGCGGATTCAAATTCATAGATGCTATTAAACGCTTATTTCAACATGTCTTTTGAGTGTGGCAAACTCTAGGACAAATTTTAAGGGGGCGAACACTGATGTCCTTACCTTATTTAGGCTATTAATTGTATTTCATGTTGCTTGCATAAAAAGAACATATGATTTATATTTCTTTTTTCGCCAGCTTTAAAAATTTGTTTTAAAAAGTTATTTAAAGAATAAAGTTTTAATTTTGTATAAGGCTTTTCTCTAAATTTTTCAATATGCCAATTTTGTGAAAACTCTTATGCCTGATATTTAACCCCCACCTATAGCTTTTCTTTGTTAGAATTTGTGACTGTAATTAGATATATGGTTTCAGATAAAAAATCTTTATAATCTAATTTAGACATAAGCACGGTGTGCGGAGAAATCATATCATTATTCTGAGATAACCCTTTAAAGCATATTTCACACATATGGTTTTTCAGAGTATTTATACATAAATGGTTGTTTCGATAGCTTTTTGGAGAAGACCTTTTAGAACATACTTGATATACTTATGGATGTTTTCCTGTGTGATTTCGCAAATGTTTATTTAAGAGATCCTTTCGCGAAAAAGCTTTAGAACACACTTCACAAACGTACTGTTTTTCTGTATGAGTGCGTAAATGGTAATTCAGAGTATGCCTTACAGAAAACCCTCTAGAACAGATTTCACAGACATATGGCTGTTCGCCTGAGTGAGTGCGTGAATGCGTAAGTAGATTATACTTTTGAGAGAATCCTTTAGAACATATTTCACACACATACGGCTTTTCTTTTGTGTGAATGCGTAGATGCTTTTTTAAATTGCTCTTGTCAGAGAATCCTTTAGGACATAGTACACAAACATAGGGCTTTTCTCCACTATGATAGCGAGAATGGCTTTTTAGAGAATTTTTTTCAGAGAATGCTTTAGAACAAATTCCACAAACATATGACTTTTCTCCTGTACCAGTATGAGTACGTGAATGTCTAATTAGAGCACTCTTCTGATAGAATCCTTTATAACATATTTCACATTCATACAGCTTTTCTTCTGTATGAATACGTAGATGTCTATATAGGTTACTTTTGTTAGAAAATTCTTTAGAACATAGTTCACAAACATGTGGCTTTTCTTTTGCATGAATTCGCAAATGTTTATTTAGATATCGTTTTTGAGGAAAACTTTGAGAACACTCTTGACAAACGTATGCTTTTTTCTCTTTAAATGTGAGTAGATGTCTATTTAAAATTCCATTTTGGGAAAATCCTCTAGAATCCATTTCACACACATATGGATTTTCTCTTCTGTGAATATGTAGATGTGATTTTTCAGGAAAAGTTTTAAGGACACATTTCACATACCTAATGCGTTTTTCCTATGTGAAAATGAAGCATACATTTGAAATTAATTTTGCTTCCACAGAGATATTGCATTTTCAAAAGCAGTTAGGAAAAGATAGAAAAAAAAAAATAAAACTCAAAGAGGATAAAAATTAATGATAAGAATTTTCTTCTTTCTAAATTAATAAGTCATTTAACATTACATTAAATGTTACTAACATTTACATTAAAGTGGAGGCGTTTAATTTTTCAGTGTCACACGAAAGCATGATGAAAAAATCCTATTTCAATAAAATGTTACAAATAGAAAATGTTTATTTATGTATTTCTCAAGTAAAACTTTTTATTTTGTGTTTTTTAATATCAAAAATATTTTGAGTTTCTCAATAATTAAAAAAATAAAAAGGCTTTAAAAAAAATTCTTTTCAAAAATTCTTAGGTTGATTGATTGATTGGTTTTTTTTACATCGCACTATTGCTGCGTAATGGGCAATCAAAAATTCTTAGGATTGTAATTATTCGGGGATCGAATTCTCAACCACCGCGTGACGCTCTAACCAATTAAGCCAAGAAGCGACAAACGGAATAGCTTTTATTTTCTTTAAAATGTAGGCACATTGTTTATTAGCGTGACAAGAAGATGCGATGACAGAGTTAATTTTATATTTGAAAAAAAGAAAAAAAATATTCTAAAAAAATATTTATTGATGTATTTTTTACTTAAAAATTTTTATCTTGTGCTTTCTTACTATATAAAATATTTTGTGTTTTTTAATATCTAAAAAAAAAACTCTTCAAAAACTCTTAGGATAGTGTGTAGTCAACGAAAACTTTTCTTTTATCAATTGACACCTTTTCTACTAATTATCTGCAAAAGTTAACACGTTGGAGCTGCGGGGATCATACTCTCGACCACCACGTTATTAATGAACGTTCTAACCAACTAAGTCAAGAGCAACAAACAGAATAGCTAATACTTACTTTAAAGCGGAAGCGCTTTCTTTATTAGCGTGACGCGACGACAAAGTCAATTTCAATAAAAATCTTCTTATAAGATGTCTAATATTCACTCAAACTTAAAAACCTTTGATTTCAAAAATTAATTTTAGAAAATTAATTAACAGAATTGTTTTATTACTCTTTGCTTGGTAGATAAATAAAAAGTACCTGTTATACCTTAATTTTATACATTATGTTCTAAAACAATAACAAAAAGGTAAAAAAAAAAAGAGAGAGAGAGAGAAAGAAAGAAAAACAATTCTACTATTTAACTCAGTTTTATTCGGAAAAAAAAGAAAAATTGATTTAGAATGTTCACCAAGCATACGGAAAGCGAACCGTTATGACTTTCTGTTGATCCGGACTTTTATTATAAATATTTTAGAGGTAAAAATAAAACGTAGCAAGAAACAGAAACAAGTCTTCGCTCATAATACCGAGTATGTGGATGGTATTTAAGCATTATTTTTATGTAAAATCTTTTATTTTCATCTGAAATTAAGAGCCTCTTATTTTAACTTTATAAAATTAAGGTACATAGTACATAGAATTGTCTTGCTTGAACTTATGAACTAATAAACTACTTGTATTTAGTGTATCATAATATTCTATCAAAGGCCTACTTGTGACTCAGAAATGAAACTAGTTAACCAAATATTTAAACGTTTGGAATTTTTTTCAACGTCTAAAGATCTTTTCATTTTTCCTTTTCTTTTCAAAGCGCCACTTTGATAGACACGTTTCATATGTTGACACAGTTTTGACGGTGCTTCATTGGGTTAGTGTAAGCTGACCAGATCAAAGTCGTTTTATAACAGAGAAGCGTTAAAATTTGCTATAATTATTTAATTACGGATGTATTTTTCTATTCCTATTAAATAAGGACTAAAAATAAAGCATTATTGATTAATAATTTACTTTCTACAATTTTTTAAAACTTAGAAAAATGCCTTCAAAATAAAGGAAGCCCCCAGAAATTGAGGACATTTGGTCAGCTTAGTTTGTGCGTTATTGCCAACAATTGGATTGGCCAGAAAATGCTATCGTGTTTTACTAGTTGCAGGTAATTTTACCTATCAGTTCAAAACAAGTAAGTAGAATGCGTCATTTATTGTTTTATTATTTAGTTAACCTCTTGACAAGAGGTAAACTAAATACCACAAGAGGCTATTGTGGGACAAATGCGATTACTTTTAACTAGTGTTGCAAAGGCTGGAAAAAAACCCGTTTCTTCCCCGGGAATAAACCGGGTTTTTTGGGAAGGAAATTTTGAAAATACCTGGAAATTTTGAAAATTTCTGAGAGTTTTGAAATAATTTTATGCATGGACACATTTTTTTTATTTTTATTATTTTTAATGATTTCCTATTTAGCATATTTAACTGTAACTGTGAAAAGCAACTCAACTCTTCTTCCTTTTGCAGATACAAAGTCAATTATTTATTATTATTATTTCATAAATAGTCATTAAAATAGAAAAACTATTTCTTATATAATTTAAGTAAAATATTTCTTCAATGTTAATAAAATTGTGCATTCATAAGGTAAATAATTTAAGCACACTCAAATAATACATAGCAATAAAATATAAATATACATTTTTTTCTTTTGAAATACAAAGGAAAATATTTTTTAAATGCATAAAGGAATAATTATCATTGTTTATTTTTAATTTTGTAAATACTGATGTAATATTAGTTTGTCTTAAATTTTTAATTAATTTTGTTTACATTAAAATTTAATTTCATAATAAAGAGAGTTGACTGTACTTGTTTGTGAAACATTTAAAATGAATATTTATTGAAAAACCTTGAAGAAAAAAAAAATCATTCAAAATCATTGCAGTTAAAATGATAATTTTAGTTAAGTAAACTTTTAAAGCCCTTTCCGATCACGTAATATTACTTAAACTGAATTTTTAAGTTTAAAACAGAACATACGTAATTTAAATTTATTTATTTTGCCAGAAATAATTAAAAAAAAAGACTAAATTTAAAAAAATTGTCAGTTTGTTTCTTTTTTGGAAATATATTAAAAAGTATTAAGCAATGGTTGCAATGAACAGAAGCAGTATTCCCTGAAAATAAAACTGCTCCTACATTTAAAACTAGTTTATGCAATACTCATTGACATTTTAAGTATTATGTACATGTGCGTTCAATGCGTTAGCCCTAACTTCCATTTTGAAAGTGAACCATTTTTTGTACTTTTAAAATCCCCAATATTCCCTAAAGTTCCGGGTTTATTCCCCAAAAATCCCGGGTTTATTCCCCTCTTTCAAAAACTCTGGGTTTTTTTGCACCCTTCATCATCTAGTTGTGATGTATAGAGCCCCTAAATAAAATAATAGGCCGGCGCATCACCGCCATTTTTTTGCCTCCGAAGAGGACAGCATTCCCGCTTGGCGTCCTCATCGCTTCCCTAATGATTTTAAGAAATCTTAATCTGAAGCTAATCCGGTCAAGATAAGAGCAATAAACAACAATAATATTCCTAAAAACACATATTTTTCACAGTACATTCTCAGGATGTCATTTTCTTCTGAGGATATCCTATGGATGAACTGGGGTAAGATGTGTTGTTAGGGCGGTTTCTGTTTCTTTCACAAAATGTCGCCAAAACTCAAATACACAGTCTCCGAACACTTTATATTCACTTCTTGAATGATTATAGCAGTTTATCGCTAAACAAACTTCCATATCATCGTTTACTTAGCTAAAATTATGAAATATAATAAGACGATAAAAAAAAATGTTTGTCGTTTGTTTATCAGAGAAACACGCTGGGTACACGTGGCAACCCTTTGGCAACAAAATGCCTGATGCGCCAGCTCGTATATATAGGAGCCTTAGTGATGTACCGTAAACAAGTCGGAATGGATAACGTGCATTTAAAAGATTGCATTTGGTTATAAGTTCTAAAAAGAAAGCAACGCATTGCTTGTAAAAAGTTATGTGATACGTTGGGAAGAGAATTTGTAAATGCTCAGACAATCAAAAAATGATTTGTGAAATTTCCTTTCGGAAATTTCAGCCTCAAAGAAAATCATCGATGTGGGCGGCCATCCAAGGTCAAAAAGGAAATTTTGTAGTCCAAGTGGGAGAATAATTCACATCTATCCACTAGAGAAATTGCAAAGGAACTCAGTATTCACCATGCGACTGTTGAGGAACACATCAGACACAATGGATTTACCTTGAAATAGAGTAGTTTGGTTCCACATAGTTCGACTGAAAGGAATTTATCTGATAGTGTGAGAATCTGTTTATCTCCCCTTCTTAGTCACAATGTAGAGCCTTTTTAGAGCAGAACACATTTATAAAATACATGCTGGACTATAAAGAGAAAAAAAAGGTTAATAAATATCTGAAACATCCGCTACAATTATTGTAAAGCCAGATCTACATCAACGGAGGTGATGTTCTGCATGTGATAGGATAGAAGATGGATCTAGTGTGTTACGAGTTGCTTGAAAAGGGGCAAATGATCAATGCGAACATTTATTGTACCCAGCTTTATAAATTACATGCAGCTAACAAGCAGAAGCGGTGAGTATAACGAACATAAATGAAATTCTTTTCCATAAAAGTAATGCAAAGCCACACACTGCAATGATGACGCAGCAAACCTTGAACAGGATTGGATGAGCTGGAACGTTAAAGCTCCTATATATACGAGCTGGCGCATCAGGCATTTTGTTGCCTTAGGGTTGCCACATGTACCCAGCGCATTTCTCTGATAAACAAACCACAATTTCTTTTATCGTCTTACGTTACTTTAGAGTAACTTATTTTATTATATTTCATAATTTCAGCTAAGTAAACTATGATATGGAAGTTTGTTTAGCGATAAACTGCTAGAATCTTTCAAGAAGTGAATATAGAGTGTTCACAGACCTTCTATTACTGTATATTTGAGTTTTGGCGACATTTTGTAAAAGAAACAGAAATCGCCCTAACAACACAACGTACATCCATAGGATATTCTCAAAATAAAATGACATCCTGAGAATGTTCTGTGAAAACAATTTGTTTTTAGGAATATTTTTGTTCTTATCTTGACCGGATTAGTTTCAGATCAAGATTTCTTAAAATCATCAAGGAAGCGATAAGGACGCCAAGCGGGAATGCTGTCCTCTTCGGAGGCAAAAAAAATGGCGGTGATGCGCCGGCCTATTATTTTATACAGGGGCTCTAGGAACGTAGATGAAATATGAACATAGTATATATGTATTATGTGGGTTAAGAAAAAGAAAATTTTCACAATTGATTATTGTTAAAAAAACAAGATAATTAAGTTTGAGTTCGTCATTTTTTTATATTATATTTAAAATAAAAATATTAGGTGTGCCGAAGATTGCTGTTGCTTTTTGAATTTAAAGAAACTGACCACGGAAAGTTTCCTGGACAGCATTTAAATAAGTAATAAGAAAGTATTAGGTAAAATATATGTATTTTTAAGAAAAAATTTCTGGTTCCATTTTACTTTTTCAAAACAACACGAATTTTGGGTACATCTAACATTATACTTAGTCTCATTTTAAAAATAAGTATCTTTTTTATTTATAGATAGTATTATTGCAGAAGAAAAATTATTTGCCTGGATATTTTGTAAAGGATTTTTTTATGAATCTACCATATAGGCAGTTTTTGGAATTTATTGCATGTAAAAAAGAGAAACTTTTCCAAATGGGTTCTTCCCACCGTCGTCTGCTCAATCACGTGATAGAGGAAAACGAATAATGGAGTTCTGAGAATCGAATTCAATTAAATATTGTTCTTAAGAACAAAAATTTTAATATTTAATATAAAATAAAATAAAAGTAATATTGTGCATTTGTAAACAGTAGATTAATTGTATTTGTAAATATAATAATTAAAAAAAAAAACATTTTATGTGTTTATTTATTTTTACCTATAAGAATCGATTTTTGTATATTGTAGTGTAACTGTAACATTAACTGATCTAGCAATAAATAGCTTCTTATGGAATGTTTATGGATTATAATTTGAAATTTTAAAATGTTTTCATTTAATTTAATTGCATAAAGGTGTTACAACAAGTTAATTAACTTAGTTACTGGTCTAAATGGATTTACGTAGTACGATATTGCACTGTCACTGATTTAAGTACCAAAAATCAGAGTATTTAAACATGTCCTCATGAACATCAATAACAGGTATAAACTAAATGATGATTGTAAATCTATTCAGCAAACAAAAGAGGATGAATAATGATATAAAATGGAATGAAAATGATTATGTTTAAAAAAATAACAGAGATTGAATACGATTGATCAAAAATAAGAATAGAATATATGTTATTTCAGCAATCGCTCTAGATAAACAAGACTTCGTCTGCTATTTGTTTTTCCTCTATCATGTGACCTCTGACGTCAGGTGGGAAGAGTCCATTCACCTCAAAGATTTGATACGAATCAAAAATACCTTTAATTTTATTTAGGAAAAAAAAAAAAAAAATGTCTGTAATGTGTATTTGGAAAATTAACTCCATAAACAATTTAAAAATAAATATTACTGATCCAATGTAAAGGGAAAAAAACTGTATATAAGAGATATATCAATAATTTTTCTGCATTTTTGTTATCGTGAGTGTGATTTTAATCCGCGTTTGTAATGATCGATAGCACTTTCTCAACTGCAGTTGTTAGTAAATTATAATAGCCACGTGCATTTATTATTGTTCTTTCTTGTTGTTCTATCATTGTTTCAGCGTGAAAGCTATCAGTAGTGTGATAATTTCACCTTAGCCCACCAGAGGGCGAGCATTTCATTACAATCGCGGATCCTCAGTAAAAATAGGGGTACATACAAATGAAACACTTCCGGTTGCAGAGCCGCTTGCAACGGAAGTTTCAATACAAACGGAACATATCGCTTGCAAACTGACAGCAAACCCACTTGCAAATCTGCAAGAGCTTTGCACCTCTCGTAAGTCAACTTGCAGTTGCAAATGTGAAAGATGGCGAATTATTATTTTGAAGAAGAATTAATCAGTTCTTCATATATATGCATCATATATATATATATATATATATGTGTGTGTGATATTAAATCAGTTCTTTAAGAGACAAATAAGATTTATTTAGTTTGGAATAATGGAAGTTTATTTACAGATATCGGATGGATTCGTAATCGAACTACATTTCAATTTTTTATTTTCGTTTCTGTTTATATTATGATATATGCACATATATGTATGTTTTCTGAAGTATTATATTATTGCAGTTCATTTTAACTGGTCAACTGACTTCAAATATTCTTTTTAGTTCCAAGTGAATTATCTGTTTGAAGAATTTGATATGATTAATTTTAATCAGTTATTGTTTTTTCTATGAACAATTTTAATACATATTTGTTCAATCTTCATTGAAATCTAAACATTTATTAAATTTATTACCTTATAATTACATGGTTTGGAGTGAGTAGATGACTAAAACTGCAAAAGATAGAAAGAAGGGAAGAGTTAATGTTGCTTTAGCAAGAGTGTATACATCTATTGAAAATGCAGTATGTGGTAAGCTCGATATCCAAATATCAACTTTCATTATTAAAAATCAAAATCATTAAAAGTTCATAAGCTGTGAGAGTAGATTATATGTTACTTACAATTGCATACAACTGATTTAGTATTGATGGTATTAGATATACTTATTTTATTTTCTCTCCCAGTTATTTCTGCACTTTTAACCAATGTGTATAATATAAAATTATTTAAAATGCTACTTAAATTTGCATTGAGAGAATCAACAGCAATATAGTTATTTTATATTGTCTTGCTTATTATAACTAAAATCTTTCATTAACTATTTATATTTTTAAATATTGGCAATAAAAATACATTGAGAGTATTGATTTTAGTTTTAAAATTAGATGATTATGCATTTTATTTTTTAAATGTGTGGTTAAGAAAAGAAGATTTGAAGAGAGAAACATTGAAAAACATTTGTAGCTTTTTGAACTAACATCTGAATGGGAATTTATGTGTTATGTCAGTTTTACTATTTTGGCATAACATATTAAGCTCTTTTTCGGATAATGATGCTACAATGTTATAAATGCTGAAGTTCAAATGGAGTTCTGTTAAAGGTAAGATTTAAATTAAAAGTTTTATTATCAAATGATAAATATTTTTACTTAACTGAGAAATGTTACATTTTATGTTATGCATGATAGCAACACCAATTCTATGTGATGTTTATATTCATCTAAGTATTATTTTATTTATTTAAATTTAAGTATTGAAAAATAAGCAAAATATTAAAGTAGTGTTATAAAATTAATTTTTATTCACCCCTCAATTATTTTATTTTATTAATATTATATGATTTATATTTTGAATACCATTCGATAAAGACTATTATAAAATTTCTGATTTTATAAGACAGAAAAAAATATTAAGAAGTAAAAAGGCTGATAATTTTATTTTGTAATTTTTTTTTTTTTGTTTTTCTTTTTTATGATCAAGAATATGGTAACTCTTCAGTCGAATGAGTATGTTTAAATATCAATGCATCTTGAATTAAAAATCTCGCTAAATGAAGAACCTCAGTGTGACCTGATGAAGAATATTCCAGTTTATCGAACAACTATCCGAATGAGAATTTGGCTGTTATGTCAGTTTTATTATATTGGCATAATGTACTAAATTCGCTTTCAGATTGTTCAATGAAGCACAAAACCTTGAAAAGTGCTTCTTCTTCTGAAGTGAAGCAGTCGTCTACTTGAAAAATATACTAAGGCATATGAAGGATTATGGTTTTTGTAAATATAATATACTTTTCAAAATTTTATAGTTTTTATTATTGAGTGAGTATTTTAAAATATGAATAAATTTGCTTCAGTCTTGAACCAGATTCTAGCAGGTGAATGTCGATCTGATCAATGAAGAATGTATTTTTTCTTAGTTTTACGAATAAACATCTGAATTAGAATTTGTTATGTCAGTTTTAACAGATTGACAAAACAAGTTCTTTTACAGATTAATTAATGATGCATAAATACTGAAGTTTAATACACTGCTGTTAAAAGTATCATTTATTTCATGGATTTACTTTTTTATTATCAAGAATGATAAACAATTTACTATAAATATTTACATAATGTTAAAAACGCCAATGTAAAAAAATGTTAGAACGAAACTGCAGTTTCTGTAGCATTAAGCGTACCTACCATCATCAGTGTCAAACCTGATTGAGCTGATAACGATATACTTAACGCTTGCTACTGAAATTGCAGTTTGGTTTTAGCATTTTTTACATAGGTGTTTTCAACATTGTGTAAATCATTCTGTTCAATGTCAAGTCTGGTTATATAAGTAATTTATTTTTTTAATTATTATTATTATGCTGTTTTATCACCACTAACTATTTGGTCAAATATTGAATATTCTTCAAGATAAATAGTAATTATGTAGCTAGCTGATTACACTTATATTCAGGTGTCATTATCTTAATTTTTTACTACTACTACCCTATTACTGTAAGTAATGGAAGTATTGTGTTCAGTTCAAAAATTCAATATCGAGTTTTCACCTGATTTACATGTTTTAAGGTGTCCTGAGTCCAAAAAAAGTTTTTAGCAATTGGTCAGTATGTGTGTGTGGAATCTTCTGACTATCATTTTCCCGAAACTTTTGATGAAAATTCGACGATTAGGAACCAGGAGTGGGGCTTTAAGTCCATATTTCAAAAACTGTTCTAATGATTTTATTCAAAGTTGCTGTTTATACACTTGATTAGATGTTCTTTAATATGAATGAGTTGGTTAGTTCAGGAAAATTGATAGGTGTCCTGTATAAATATCTCAATTTCAGGTCTCAGAAGTGCATGCCTTTAAAAACAGCTGTACGGATTTTTTTCAAACTTCTCATATTAATCTCTTTTTAAATATCCTTTTGTATGTAATTGTTATTTTTGGGTCAACAACTGAGTACGCCAAGTTTTGGTAAAAGTCGGTATCTAAAAAGCGATTCTAATGACTTTCTTGAAAATTGTTGCATAAACCCATTAGATATCCTTTCTCATGTATTACATAGTTATTACAGGAAAATTAACAGTTACACTGATTAGGTAGGTCAGTTTTAGATCTTAAAATTAGTGTTTCAAAAATAAAAAAGTTTAAACTGATTTTTTTTTCTCTTATTTTTTTAACTCGCTATGTAAATTCTGTTTTATATGCATTTATATGAGTATCAGCTTTCTCGTACTGGAAAATTTTCAGATGTCTATTTTATTAGGTCAGTTTTATGTCTTTTGATTATATTATTATTATTTTTGTTCAACTTTTTGAATAATACCATTTATATTTAGTAATTTTTATTTATTTATTTTAAATTATGAAAATTATAAAAAATTACTATTCAGAAACAGTGGTTTACTTCAATGTAGAAAATTCTTAGAAAATATTACTATACCTAAATAGTAGTGTTATGCTGAATTCACAGCGAAGAAAATTATTAACTGTTAGTCTTCTTAATAAACATATAAGCTTTTTAAATAACAGTATCTTGTTCCGGGGTTTGAAAAATGACACAAAAATGCAGCATTTGAGAAAAATCAACTTACAAATAACAAAGTTTATAAAAATTGACACAAATGCCTCTCACGTGGATAAATTGTGAGACAGATGTTATGCTTTGCATGCATGTTGGGGCACTTCACACACATTAAAAAAAAAAAAAATCAAAGCAGTGTTTCGGGACTGCCAATAGAAGTGAAAACTAAGTAACTTCTGAATTGTACCTTCGAGCTATTAGATTATTATTTTCGATTTGTAAAGAAGTGTTTATGATCTGTATTATATGATTCGTCACAATATTTGTAGCTACCCAAATTAAATGAACTAAGCCTTATATTAGGTAAAAATATTGATTACTTATGAAATTATTTTAATTAGTAGCTAAGATACAAAAGAAAACCGATTCAGGATACCCCAAAACGCATAAATCAGGTGAAATCTCAAATTCCACTTTCGATAATATAAAAGAACTTTAAAATATCTTTCGAATGATGTATTAAAAATAATTTAATCATAATTAGAATTTGAAATTTTAAAATATTACAGCGCCATCTGGTGGTAGAAAATCTACTGTTTGATTCCAAATCAACAAAGCTTTCTAATGATCTATTACTTTTGAAATTATTTTAATTAGTAGCTGAAATACAAAAGAAAACCCATTCAGGAGACCTCAAAACGTGTAAATCAGGTAAAATCTCGAATTCCACTTTCGATAATATGAAAGAACTTTAAAATATCTTTCGAATGATGTATTAAAAATAATTTAATCATAATTAGAATTTGAAATGTTGAAATTTTAAAATATTTCAGCACCATCTGGTGGTAGAAATTTCTGAAATCTACTGTTAGATTCCAAATCAACAAAGCTTTCTAATGATGTATTACTTATGAAATTATTTTAATTAGTAGCTGAGATACAAATGAAAACCCATTCAGGTCACCTGAAACTGTGTAAATCAGCTGAAAACTCAAATTCCACTTTCGATTCTCATGGAAAGCCTTCGCTGACGATGACGCAAGTTCCATGATTTTTGTTCACCCAAAAGTGCTCAACGCACCTAAAGAAGTTTTCACTTCAAAAAACACAAAAAAGGTAGGGTTAAACAATAAAAAAAATGTAAAATAAAAACTTGAAATGAAAGACACAAAAAATGAGAAGAAAAAAAAAGGGGGGGGGATTTAACAAATAAAACAATAAAAAGAAAACAAACTTTCACAAAATTACTTACTTGGTGCAAGAAGAAACAAAGATTATTAAAAAAAAAAAAAAACCTCCATAGAAGTGACGTAAAAAAAAAAAAAAAAAAAAAATGTGAAACTTTGAATTAACACCATAAAATGCAAGAACTCTCAGAAGCCCTTTTGTGTCAAAAGAAAATACGACCCTTTCTCAGGCGAAGGTTGTGCTTACTTTCAGCCTGAAACATTTGTTGCGAGTTCTTGCATTTTATGATGTTTATTCATTTTTTATACTTATTACTTTTAAATGTCAGTTCTGTAATGTTATATATTATCTTCTTCGATTTCTTCACTTCTCTTGTTTCAAAGAAGAAACTACAATAGATAAACAAGCCGTCCAAATTTAGTACCTTCAAATCATTTTTACCGAGTGTTTCTGATGATGGCACCGTTAAGTAGCCGAAATATATAATGGAGCTCGGAATTAGTAAGGATTTAAGTAAGGTAACATTATTGATTATATTAATAATCCTTCCTCCAACATTTTTGTAATGTATTTATAACATTTAATTATATATAAATTTGTAACATTTTTGTATTGGAATGGCGTTTACATGTCTCAGAACTTTCTCATTGTTTTTCTGCTTGGCAGCCCAGCTGAATGATGCTTTTTTTTTTTTTTTTTTTTTTAATGCATTTTTCAGATTTAAAAATTATTTTTTGAGTTATTTTACTTATTTTTTAAATAATTGAAATTATTTAGAAAAGTAAATTGCGTATGACAGTAACAGTACAGATATTCATACACAACGAATTAGTGATATTCAATGATTTTTTTTTTCTTTTTTACCATATTTTTATTAACTCTTATTCTTGTTTGCTTGTTTTTTTGTTTGTCCAGTACAAATCTTGCAATCGATTTTTAACTAACTTCCCGATTAGCTAGACATTTAAAACTTTTAGAATAGCTCAGATCACTATGACAATGCATTTTTTTTAATACCTTTAGCCAATTGTTTTGGCTCCCCGCTACCTTCATTAGTGTTTATATGATTCAACAGAAAAATTATTTAACTAACTTCCCGACTAGGTAGACATTTGATACTGTTAGAATAGCTCAGAACACAAAGACAATGCATTTTTTTAATACTTTGAGCCAATTGTTTTGGGTCCCTGCTGCCTTCGGTAGCATTTATATGATTCAACAATCATATTATTTCTCGATTAGCTAGATATTTCAATCTTTTAGAATAACTCATAAAACGATGACATTTTACTCGCTATATAAAAAGTTTTTTTTATTTTGTAATTATTATAAAGCTCGTGAAGTGAGCATACATGTGAATATTAACCACGGCAATGGTGGCCTATCCAGGAGAGGGGGGGGAGGGCTGGTGGACTGCAGCCCCTCCTGAAATTTTATGTATGTATAAAATAAAGGCAATAAGCTGATGGGATATCCTTATAGCGCTTTTTACATAATACTATGCATTGGATTGACCTTCCGTGCAAATATTGAAGTTGCATTCATAATGAATATGATTTTAATAATTTTCATTATAAGTATTGAAAAATACATATTGAACGTTATAAACAAATAAATAATAATTTTAATCAAACTTACCTGATGGACTGTAAGATGACATTCAAACTTACCTGATGGACTGTAAGATGAACTCCTACTAGAGTAAGTAATTCTCTGAACAACCATAGCCCATGTGTTTACTTAACAATGAAATTTAGAAAAATCAGGACTAAGTAATATTTAATCACAGAATTAGACTATTTTCCTTAGTAATATTTACATAGAAGGATAAGCTAATACATGGCCTTATGACAAAAAAGGACAGTGCACAAGATTATCCCACCAGTATTAAAAAATAGTTTTTAGAAAAAATATTTATATCCAATCTTTTTGAATAATCAGAGGAAAAATATGAAAATGATTAATACAAAGTTGTATCATGGTCTGTTAGTAGTATATCAGAGTATTTCTGAAATTCAAATAAATTATTCTGGTTATTTATACACTATTATCCACATTTAAAATGGTTATAAATTATACACTGATATATAAAATAGTGATGTCTAAAAAATTATAGCGATCCTCAAAAGTCACAAATAAACAAAAACAAAAACCCACTGAATTTTCCGAACTTTCTGTCGAATATTGTTCGATTCGTGTATTCTTGTTTCCTATTGGTTTATCATTCATCGCAATCGATAATTCTTGCAAGTTGACGTCACCGCCTGCAAGCGTTCCAAATGTATGACTATTTGCAATCCACTTGCAAAATTTACGTCATCGAAGTTGCAAGCGGCTCATTTGCAAGCGTTCCGTTTGTATGTACCCCATAATGTAAATAAGATATATGCTGTAAAAGATTTTCTGTAAAAAAAAAATCTAAATACATCATTATAAAAATCATTTATTAACATTTAAAGATATTATAACGATAATAATTATTTAAATTATCATTATCATTCTAAGAAAAGACCATTTATTTGTGATGTATGTTCAATTAAATAGTTTGTAAAAAAAAAAAAATATATATATATATGAATGCAAATTTAAACTCTCATGCAAATAAAGCGGGACCCGAATCAGAATTATGTTTTAAAGGATGATCAAAAATGGCACATCTTCATATAAATGCAATCATTCACATCCTAGAAAAATCATGCGTGTATAAAGTGCGTTCTAAATTGTTTTATGAAAAGAACATCTAGATAAACAGCTACGCATTCAAACAGAAGAAAGTCTTATGCGTGTGAAATATGCTCTAAAGGATTCCCTTTGAAGAGTAAATTAATCAGACATTTACGCTCTCACATAGGTGAAGAGCCTTACGTGTGTGAAATTTGTTCTGAAGTTTTTTTCTCATAATCCAAATCTGAATATACATTTCCGCACTCATGCAGGGGAAATGCCATTCGTTTGTGAAGTTTGTTCCAGAGAACTTTCTAATAAACGTCATATAAATAGACATTTACGCTCTCATAAATCAAAAAAGCGTTATGTCTGTAAAGTTTGTGTTAGAGAGGATTCTTTAATGAACATTATTTTCCTAGACATTAGAACATTCACACAGGCGAAAAGCCACATGTGTGTGAAATCTGTTCTGGAAGATTTTTCCAAAGGAGTAGTTTAATTAGACATTTACGTATTCATACAGGAGAAATGACGTACGTTTGTGAATTCTGTTCTGAAAGATTTTCTGATAAAAATTATCTAAATAAACATTTACGCATTCATACAAAGAAGAAGCCATATGTATGTGAAAGTTGTTCTAAAGATTTTTCTCTAAAGAAGCATCTAAGTACACATTTGCGAATGCATACAGGAGAAAAGCCGTATGTGTGTGAAATATGCATGAGAGGATTCTCTAGACAAAGTGATCTAATTAGGCATTCACGCACTCACACAGGTGAAAAGCCACATGTCTGTGAAATCTGTTCCAGAGGGTTTTCTGAAAGAAGCAGTCTAATTAACCATTTACGCACTCATACCGGAGAAATGCCATATGTTTGTGAATTATGTACTAGAAGATTTTCTCAAAGAAACAATCTAATTAACCATTTACGCACTCATACAGGAGAAATGCCATACGTTTGTGAATTTTGCTCTAGGGGATTCATTCAAAAAAGCCAATTAAAAAGACATTTTCGCATTCATACAAAGGAGAAGCCATATGGATGTGAAATTTGTTCTAAAGGTTTTACAAATAAGACAAATCTAAGTACACATTTGTACACTCACACAGGAGAAAAGCCACACGTTTGCGAAATTTGTTCCAGAGGATTCTCTATAAAACCTAATTTAAAAGCACATTTACGCTCTCATCAAAAATTAAAGCCATATGCGTGTGAAGTTTGTTCTAAAGGATTCTCTACAAAATCTAATTTGAAAACACATTTACGCACTCATCAAAAAGAAAAGCCAAATGCATGTGAAGTTTGTTCTAAAGAATTCTCTACTGAACTTGATCTTTCTAGACATGTGCGCATTCACACAGAAGAGAAGTCAAATGTGTAAAAAATGCTGTGAAGGATTCTCTCCAAAGGGTGATCTAAATACGCTTTCATACACATGTAAAACCACAAGTGTATGCAGGGCCTGATTATCCAAACGGCTCAGGAAGCACAAGCTTCCCCTCTAAAATTTAAGAGGGGGTCCCATAAGGATTAAAAACATGGTCTTGAATTTTTTGTTTCATATATTCACACAGAGATTGAATTTTTTCTGAGAAAGATATCTAAAACAAGACAAAACACTCTCTATTTCGGGAAAAATCTACTAACCTCAAAAATGTGAATGTTCTTAATTAAAAAGTTGTATGTTTTTAATGTTGCGTGTAGAAACCACCCAGATGTATGAAAAAATAATAAGCACACACTATTTTTTTGGTCTATAGCATTTTTATATTACAATATGTAAGAGGAAAACAAGACTTTCCGAAATGAAAATCGGCGTAAGTTTAATTATGTTTAGCTATATAGACATTACTCCTATATATCGCAATGAAACAATACATTGCCCTGTCCCACCATTCAACAATCTACTTCATGCTTCCACCCAGTGCATCTCTTTAGCTTATTAATTGCTTTAACAATATTATTTGTAAGAAAGATGCAGGTTTTCAACATTTCCCTTATTATTACGTTTCTTAAAGCATGTAAAAGACCCAGCAACTTTAGAAATATCCAATTTTTGAGCCGACTTTTCCTCGACGAAAACACCGTAGAGTTTACAGTAAACGGGTGAAAAGTTCGATTTAGGGAGGCATACTATTGTAACAGTCGCAGCTATCGTAATCGTAGATCACAAGTCCTGGAATTTGCGATCGGCTCACAAATTATGATACTATTGTAACATTTGTGACTATCACATATGGCAACCCTTCGATCGCAAATTTGTGATTTCCGGTAACTGGCAATTCGATTATTTTAACGATTGGCTTCACTGATTGGCTGATATGTAGGTGTGTCCGGTGTGCCGTGTGCAATATAATGTTTATATTTACAAACATTTGAAAAAAAAAAAAAAGAAAAATTATGATATGTTTACCAATTTTTAAATACGAATGAAGTGATTGATTACATTTTCATTTTAATTTCATTTTTCAGTGAAAAGTGTCTTTTGTGTGATGTATAAGTAGAGAAAAAATATATAAAATAAAACTATATATTAAAATCCTAGTTAAACTTACACATATAATACTTTTCCTATTTTCGTAATAAAAAGTTCATTTAAGAGTGTTTTATTTATAAAATATTTTCTCTTTTATTTATGTATTTTGTAAAAGTCCTACACAAAATGGGAAATAGAGTCGTTAGTCTAATTTTTTCAATATAAACAAAGTGTCAAAAAGTAATTTTGAAGTTGTTTAAAAGCAAGATATTTAAAAATAATTCCTTGTAATCTTGCATTTTCTAACATCAAAAAGCAGCTTTTGAAAATTTGAATCTAATTAATGTCTTTATACATCTGTTATCTAATATATATATATAATTATATAATCACTACAACTATTATTCTACTGATTAGTGTTTCAAAAAGTTATTTTTTAGTTTGAAGTTGGTTTTTAAAAAGTATATAGAACATTATTATTAAAGAAAGAACCCAGTCAACACAAATTCATGTAAATTAGGTCAAAGTACATAATATGATATGTCCATATTACAGCTAGATTTAGATTTTTCACCAGATCTTGTAGATATTATATTGAAGTGTATTTTTATGTAATAAGTGTCTTTAAGCCAAAATAAATAAACATGTGAACATAATATAGACATGTCCATTTTAGTTCATATTACATCCAAAAATTATCTATATTATTTAAAGATTTATGTAAACATAGATGATGGCAGAATGAAATCAACAGCGAGTGCTGTTTTTCTTTTTCTTTTCTTTTACTTTACACTGTGACATTACATATTAGTCTAGCAGAGCTATGCAGTGGGCAATTGGTAAAATCTACCGAAAGAGCCTAAAAGAAAATTTAAAAGCTTTAAGCTTTATTTATATTAAATATATTATAATTTAAAAACTTTATATTTAAAAAATTATCCTGAATTAAGCTAAGGGGAAAAAAACTTGATTTTTTTTTTTTTTTTTTTTTTTTTTTTTTGCAAAACATTAAATAAATAGTATTAAATATATTTAGATTTCCTTCTCTGCCAGCATCCATGTACGTAAATCAGTTTTAGGTTGATTTCTTTAGAAATTACAATCACTTTTTTTTTTTTTTAAATCTATATATAATAGAAATTTTGTCATCACAGTAACTTCCAAAATAATACTCCAAATCGAACCAAAATTGGACAGCGAACTTATCTTACAAATATCTAGGATGAGTTCATTAACGATGGTTGCTGTGCTATAATTTTATTTTCAAGAGTTCACTTGAAAATTACAAATCCACATTGTGAAAAGTGTATTTAAGGTTGGATTTGCTTGAATTTTGATATATGCATAGGCCATTTAAGTGTCTCAACCAAGTTTATTAATGAAATTTATCCGCTCTTTTCTTACGAAAAAAAAACCCGGATACCTTAAATTAATTAGGGCTAATTGAAAATTTATTATTACAATAACTATTAAAACACTGAATTAATCAATCAATTCAAGCCAAAGTTGGGTAGTGAACTTATATAAATGTTTTGATGATAAGTTCACTGGACAACTTGCTCTGCCATTTTGTTTTCAAGTTGCAGTCACTTGAAAATATGCCATCATGATAACTTTTGAAATACTAGGCTGATTTAAACCAACGTTGGAAAGTGAACTTACAGTTCAAATATTTGGAGTAAGTTTGCTGTGCAACTTGTTCCGCAAAGGGATCTTCTCATTCAATATTTGAGTTTACCGTAGCATTCGCATGAAAAAGATTTTTCTTTTCTTTATGTAAATACAAATGCAGTATTAATTTTTTTTTTTTTCTTTTTAACCATATTACATTTACAGATGGCTAAAAAATTGTAATCATCATTTTAAAACTTTTTTTTTTTTTGTTTTGTTGCCAGTGAAGAAAATAACACATCTCCCCTCGCTTTTTTTTTCTTCCTTACTACAAAATTTTAAATAAAAAAATATTTAACAGTTTTTAATTTCTTTCTCACTCATCACACATTTATTTAAATCAGTTATTTTATTAATTGATTCTAAATCAGAATTATTCACAGATTCTAATCCCCTATACCAACTAAGTTATCTGGCAAACATCTAAAATATTAACTCGTTAGAAAGATGAAACCTTTTGACCTGTTCGATAAATATAGACACAGTATTTAGTACTTTTTCTTAGGCTTTATTTAATGTTTGCTGGATAAGAATGAACAGTTTCATTATAACTTAACTCTGTGTTTTATTTGTCAGATTACATTTTTATAGTCGAGTGCAAGTCAGATATTGATTTGGTAGTAATTTTTAGAACACTGGCAAATTGTGCCATAGGACAAACCTTTTTTAAAAGGCCACCTCTCTGAAGGGCCAGTTTTCTATAAATCAAGATAAATGTGTGAAAATAATTCGTAGAAAGTTTTCTGAATTTACTGTAAAATTAGAAACTTCATTTAGAAAGATTGGAGTGTAAGGTTGATTTTTCACGTAGTTGGTAAAAAAAAAAAAAAAAAAAATCAGTCTTCCACTACAATATTTGTAAATGAAATTTCATGGTTGATGTATTATTGAATATCTATATATTAATTTGACACGTGTTTTGTCTGTATCCACTAAATCGAGAGAACAGCTTGGTGTAAAAATTTGGCTGAGGTGTCTAAAAAAGATCTTGGTCTGTAGATGTGTCATTAAAAGAGAAAAATAAAAAAAGTTGAATGGTTCTCCACCCTGGGGGCAGGAGATAAAAACATGTTTGCGAGCTTAACTCAGCTCCAAATTACTTCACGGTGAAGAAGTTGTACATGTGGGGACTAGACTCGAATACTATAAAATCAATTTCTGTGATTTTGGAATTTTCGATTTTAAAGAGGAAAAGTAGATTTTGGATATACAACATACTACGCCCCCTGGTGGAAGAAAGTGAATTTTGCGTAGCATTTTGCAGCCACTGGTAGCGGAAACATGAGTCAAAGGTTCGTTCAGTTCAAGGTTAATTTTTGAGAATTTTTTCATGTTATTAGCGGCTTGCATATACGCTGCCGCAGGCACCATGGTCTCAAGTTCTGTTCGGTTTGAGGTAATTTTTTTTGTTACAGATGATTATTTTTTTCGCGATGCTTTCATTTAAAGATAGAAATTCAAACAAAATCGAGTTAAAGATATGAAATCATAGAAATTTAAGGTTATTATCATGGGCCTGGTCAACGCCGGGTGGGTTCGTTCAGTTCCAGGTTAATTTTTGGGAATTTTTTATGTTAGTAACGGCCCGTGTGTGCACTGCCGCAGGCACCTGGGTCACAAGGCAGAGTATTGTTCGCTTTGAGGTAATTTTTTTGTTACAGCTGATTATTTTTTCGTGATGCTTTCATTTAAAAACAGAAATTTGAATAAAATCGAGTTAAAGATATGAAATCATACATATTAAATGTTCATTTCTATTTATAAGAATTTTTCCGAATTTCTTTTTGTAAGTGAAATGTCATAACTTAGATGTTTTAACTTGAAATACATTTAAATAATGATGCAACAATGTTTGAAACATTACAGTCAATAAAATAACTTTTGAATTCAATGGGTTCCAGCTAGTAATTTCTAATTGGAAAATTTGTGGTCTAATGGAGTTGTGCTACGAAAAATATTCTCACTTGTTATATCTGTGTTTGCAGACTCGGTGACCTTGCCAATGGATATTATGTGAGAAATGCCGAGCTGGTTATCAGCCTGGGTAGCTCACTGGAAGCAGATAACCCGGGCTTGATTCCCGGCTCCGGTATTTTTCACATAGTTTGTATAAAAAATCAGCCTTACACTCCAATCTTTCTAAATGAAATTTCAATTATCTATATATTAATTTGTAACGTGTTTTATCTGTATCCACTAAATTGAGAGAATGGCTAGGTGTAAAAATTTGGTTGAGGAGTCTAAAAAAATGTCTTGGTCTGTAGATATATCATTAAAAGAGAAAAATATAAAAAGTCGAATGGTCACCCCCTGGGGGGGGCAGAGGTTAAAAGCATGTTTGTGAGTTAACTCAGTTCCAAATTACTTCACGGTGAAGAAATTGTACATGGGGGGGACTAGACTCGAATACAAAAATATCAATTTCCCGGGGGAGGGGGGATTAGTTTGAGAGGAAAATCCGGTCTAAACCCACACTTGTAGCACTTCATTTTAAAGCTCTTGAAATTTCATGTTGATTGGATATGTTTGAATACAATATAGTGTGCCTCCTGGTGGTGAAAAATGGAACTAGGTGATTTTGTAGTAGGTCCTGTCATGTTACACCTTATTTTAAAGGTCTTGGTATTTCCTGACTGTTGGTGATGTTCATAGAGAACACACTGTGCCCTCTGGCGGTGGAAAGTGCAACTAAAGGATTTTGTACTTGACACTACCCTGTGACACCTTATTTGAAAGTTCTTGGAAATTGAAGGAGATTGGTGACAAAGGTCTTGAAATTTCATGTTGATTGGAGATGTTTATATACAATATAGTGTGCCCCTGGTGGTGAACAGTGGAACTAAATGATTTCGTAGTAAACCCTATCATGTTACACCTTATTTTAAAGGTCTTGATATTTTCTGACCGTTGGTGATGTTCATACAGAACAGATTGTGCCCCCTGGCGGTGGAAAGTGCAACTAAAAGATTTTGCAGTTGATAACATCATGTGACACCTTATTTGAAAGGTCTTGGAAATTCAAGGCAATTGGTGGTTTGTACACAACATAATATGCCCCCTGGTGGAGAAAAGTGGATTTTGCAGCGTGTGCGTAGCATGCCAGCTATACACTGCCACAGCCACAGGCAGCGGAAACACGAGTCAGAGGCTCATTCGGTTCAAGGTTAATTTTTGAGAATTTTTCATGTTATTAGCAGCCCACGTATAAGCTGCTGCAGGCATCGGGGTTACGAGCCCTTGTTCCGTTCGGTTTGAGATAATTTTTTTGTTACAGATGATTATTTTTTTCATGATGCTTTTATTTAAAAATAGAAATTCAAACAAAATAGAGTTAAAGATACCATACAAATTTAAGGTTATTATCATGGGCCCGGGCGGGTCAGATAACATGTAGTCTTAGTATTAAACGATATAGAAAATAAAGAGAGCTTGTTTTTTTGGAGTCAGTTTGACGTCACACTGACAGTACATTGTAGAAAGTGATGTCATATAGAGTATTTCTATTTGTAAGCATTTTTCCAAAAAAATTTTTTTAAGTGAAATGACGTAAATTTTTTTAGACGTTTTAACTTGAAATACATTTAAATAATGAGTTTATTAATAACAGTAATATAACTATATAAGTTATACAAATAACAGTTTTAATAATTTCACTAAATTAATACACTATTGCTTTCAATATATCATTACACCAGCACAACGATTCAGCTCCTGGTTGCAAAGCACATGCAAACGAGGAGCTGTCTAGACCAATTCCCTAAAATGGCTCAGCAATTTAACACCAAGTTGTGAAATATACATGGAGAAAAGTAGTGTAACTTTCCTAATAGTGTATTGATTTAACACGGTGTCTCAAAATGTGGTAAGAGAAGCGAGAATGAAAACTCTGAGAGTTTGCTTATATCGTGAGTGGAATCAGAGCCCGAATCTAAAACCAATTTTTTCATCAATTTTTTTTTTTGTAATTAAGTTTCAAAGTTGAAAACCATGTTGCCAGTTAAAATATACTGGTTGGCTATGGTAACCAGGTGACCGTATTTCACGAGCCAAGTTAATACTAAAGTATAAATTGCCAGCAACAGCATGTGATTAATATGAAAGTACCAAATGGCAATTATAACACTTAAATTAAAGGATTATGTGTCATTCTTGAAGCCACTTGGATTCTAAAATATGCAAATATTATGGTGCAAAAGATGTGATTGTGATGCAGAAAAAGACTATTTTAAAATTGGATGCATTTTTAAGCAAAAACAGCTAGTTCCATTAAACTGATCAGCATGAAAGTTGCCTCTGACACCATTTCAGTATATTCTTATATAAAATGACCTGAATCCGAATATGATGCCCATTTTGCCCTATCACCCACCGTTTTTTAGGAATGGCCCCTATTATTTATCATTTTTCAGTGATTTTATGGCTATGAATTTGATTTCAAGGAGGGGAGAGGATTATTTTAACCATTAAATGCCTTCTGAGGGGTTACAGAGTTGGAAAATTCTAAAACATTGACATTTGCGACAAGGGAAAAATTTTGGGGAGGAAACTGAAATTATGCATTACATATCTTATATTTTTTTAATCTGTTATTAAACTTTATATTTTTTTGCTTTTAGGTGTTAAATTATTTTTAATTCTTCGAATCAAATTCATGGTCATAAAATTATCAAACAGGGAAAAAAATTCAGAGAGGAGGTGGTGTATCTAGAAAACGGTGGGTGACTAGGCAAAATGGGAGTCACATTCGAATTCAGGAGATCATTTCACATAAGTTGAGCAAGAATGGTATCAGATCTCGAATTTTTTTTTCTTTTTGCAGAGCAGTGTTCCCTCCTCTCCCCCCCCCCCCCCCCAAACAAAAAAAAAATCATTTTACACACAAAGTTCAAAATGTTAAAAGTGAAAAACAACTCTTGTGAATCAATTCACCAATAAGTAAATCAAAATTATGCGTGCCCTCTATACAAAGCAAAACCCAAATTTATTTGACTTTTTTTTTTTTTTGCTTTAAAAGTGTATTGTAACAACAAGTTGTCTTTTAAATTCCAATGCAACAAGTAAAAAAAAAAAAAAAAATCTAAATTAACAGCAAGAAAATTCATCTCTTCCCCCCCCCACCTCTCCTTAAATCATAAAAAAAAAAAAAAAAAAAAAAAAAAAAAAAAACTATTTAAAATCTTAAATTAAGCAATTTATTAATTAATTCAAACAGTGAGATAGCTGGATTACAAACCTTTTAATTTCAATGTAACTTAAAGCACAATAAATTATTTTACCTATAAAAGAATAACCCAGAACTATTTCAAAAATAACTCAAAATTTAAACACATAAGATATTATTAGATCCCCTACTGAGCAAAGCATTTATTTAACTCTACATTACATGAAGATTTAATTAGAAATAAAAAAAAATTATGTAACATTTTCTTACTCAATGTAGCACCTTTCATAATAAAGTGTTTTAAAATTTAAGTGGGATAGCAGTATCAGAGCCCAAAATTTCAACTTATATTATACTCATTGAAAAAAAAACTACTCGCCACAAAATATGATTATCTTACTCTATTTTTTACGTATAAGGTAACCAGAATTTTTTATTGGTAAGAGAGGAGAAAATATGCAATGTCTTTTATTCAAAACATTCAATTTTGAAAAAGAGGTCATTTTAGATGACACAAAATTGAATGAAAATGATTATAAAAACCAATTCAAAAGCTACTTTGCACAAGTGGTGGAAACATTTTTATCTCAAATGATGAATTTGAATCAGTATACCATAATTTAAATTAATAATATATGGATATGTTTACATTGCTATCTTTAGAAAAGAAAACTCCTGTCAATATCAGTATTGCAAGCATATTTTCAGCATATACAACCTTAGGTAACGATGATGCAGGAGTATAAAATGATTATTTTTCATTTCCTAATTAATAAAATGCAATGTGTACCCAAATTATCCCATGCTTTTGAATCATTACTTACATTGAAACTATTAAACATAAATGTTTCAATTCAATAAAAAAATTAAAGTAAACATAATGTATAGTATACACCTAAATTTGGAAAGTTGAAACTTTAAAGAATATTTCTGAATTTTAATGCTTAAAATATTGTAGGAGTTAAAATATCTCAGAATGTAGGAGTTCCAATAATCTTATAAATAAGAGACTGTATATAAATTTTGTGAATAAAAAAAATTACATTAATGAATTTTAGCATTTCATCAACAGCTTAAAAGTTCTAGAAAGTAACTCTCTCATAATCTACTTTTAGATACAAAATTAATTCCCCACATATAGAGTTTTTCTTTTTCATAATAAGAATTTTAACTCTACAATTTAAATAATTTTGATGAAAATCAATTTAGAATTTAGGTTTGTAGTTGTATCAAGCTGCTATACATTATTTAATGACTTCTGTGATAAATTAGGGGTCAAACTACTTAACATGCAAAATCACTAAAACTTCCTACTTGTCTACAGAAAGAATGGCGAGGAAAGACTTATTAATAAGTATATCATATATGTATTACTAAAAGAATTCATTTATACCTGTGAATGATATTTAAGGAGTACTTAACGCATTCAGTACCATTAGTGTAATAATATAGTTTGACTTTTTTAACAAGGAACAAACGATACAAAATAATATACATACAGTTAATAATAATAGTAATAATTATTATTATTATTATAAAAAATCAGAAATATGCTGTTCATCTCACATTATTATATAATTTACTTCGATTTTTTAAATAATGAATCATAAATGAACAATATTGGACGTTTTCTTGTTTGTGCGATATCACGTTTAATGAAGTAAATCTTGTCATTTTAAAATTATACAAAGGTTTTAATTTCACTTTCTGTATCAATAATAACACTCCACACACAAAAATAAATAAATAAATAAATATTTTATTTCTCATTGATCAACCCTAATATCCGCCATCTTACTTGTGAGAGGTTTGTGAGAGCTTACGGGAGAACGCAGGCAGTCGCAAATTTTTATGTCAACAATCACAACTTTACGATCCAATATGGCCGATGGCGTTACATTTGTATCAAAATTACGACTACGATCCGACTTGTGATCTACGATAGCTGCGATTGTTACAATAGTATGCCTCCCGAAAGAAGACTAAATTCTGACGCTTATCACTTTTCTTGGCGCGAATAAAATACACAGTGATTAGATTTAAAATTCCCTTTCATTTGTGTAAAATATCCCATTATTATTTCTATTTTGATCTTTGTTACAACTATTGTCATAACGCCATACGAAAATAAAAACGATTAATTAAAAATTGACGACTTGACTTTCTGTCGTCATTCGACGTCATGATGAAATCTAACCTATAGGAATCTTAATTTATCCCCCAAATAAAGGACTATTGCCAATCAAAGCGCAGCTTTTCCAAACGAACAAAGGGAAACTCCGCCTCGTCCATTCTTATCATTTAACGGTAAAATAAACGTGCTTAACCATAATATTTCTTCTTCAAACGATTCCCGTGTTTCGCCATCTTGGAAATATGATGTATCAAAATAGCACATCCTGACTGTAGAGCCCCTAAATAAAATAATAGGCCGGCGCATCACCGCCATTTTTTCGCCTCCGAAGAGGACAGCATTCTCGCTTGGTGTCCTTATCGCTTCCCTAATGATTTTAAAAAATCTTGATCTGAAGCTAATCCGGTCAAGATAAGAGCAATAAGCATAAGCAACAATAATATTCCTAAAAACACATTTTTTTCACAGTACATTCTCAGGATGTCATTTTATTCTGAGGATATTCTGTATATACTGGGATAAGATGTGTTGTTAGGGCGGTTTCTGTTTCTTTTACAAAATGTCGCCAAAACTCAAATACACAGTAATAGAAGGTCTGTGAACACTTTATATTCACTTCTTGAATAATTATAGCAGTTTATCGATAAACAAACTGCCATACCATAGTTTACTTAGCTAAAAGTATGAAATATAATAAAACAAGTTACTCTGAAGTAACGTAAGACGATAAATAAATTTTAAAAAAAAATTATCGTTTATTTATCAGGGAAACGCGCTGGGTACATGTGGCAACCCTAAGGCAACAAAATGCCTGATGCGCCAGCTCGTATATATAGGAGCCTTACTTGATTGAATAAGTCTGTGGAAAAAAATTTTGTACAGACAATTTTATCAAGACAGCTCTGAAAAAGTTGGACAAGTTCGTTGCTCGCTATCACACAGGGTGTAGAGACAATTTTTCCGAAAAATCGGTGCTGATCAGTGGTTGGCTCTAAAATCGCATATAAAGTCGTTGTGTCTGATACGCGCTTTAGTGACTCCACCGGTGCCAAAAAGGTTGTGCTTTTGGCCTTAAGGCTTCTATATATACGAGCTGGCGCATCAGGCATTTTGTTGCCTTTGGGTTGCCACATGTTCCCAGTGCGTTTCTTTGATAAACAAACGACAAACAATTTTTTTTTTGTCGTCTAACGTTACTTTAGAGTAACTTGTTTTATTATATTTCATAATTTTAGCTAAGTAAACTATGATACTATGGATGTTTGTTTATACATAAACTGCTATAACCATTCAAGAAGTTAATATAAAGTGTTCAAAGACCTTCTATTACTGTGCATTTGAGTTTTGGCGACATTTTTTAAAAGAAACAGAATCCGCCCTAACAACACATCTTACCCGAATACATCCATAGGATATCCTCAGAATAAAATGACATCCTGAGAATGTACTGTGAAAAAAAATGTGTTTTTAGGAATATTATTGTTGCTTATCGCTCTTATCTTGACCGGTTTAGCTTTAGATCAAGATTTCTTAAAATCATTAGGGAAGCGATAAGGACGCCAAGCAGGAATGCTGTCCTCTTCGGAGGCAAAAAAATGGCGGTGATGCGCCGGCCTATTAGTTTATTTAGGGGCTCTACTTGGGCTAGGTTCTCTTATAGATTTCCACTCCACCCAAACTTACGACCTTGTGTAATCAATCAGCTTTAATATACATATGTAACATCACTGCTCAAGCCATTATACAAATTGAAGTGTCATTGTAGCTCTAAACTTACCATGCGCTGCAAATACAGTCGCAGCAAAATTATTGAAGCACTAGTGAAAATTCTTACTTGAAAGATGAACACTTAATACTGTTTATTAAATTCACACAATAAACTGATTGGGAAGAAAATCATATATATTTTATTCATTTTTCCAACTGAGTGAAAATAATGCCTGGACCGGGAGTCGAACCACGGATCTTTGACTTACTAGGTCAACGCTCTACCAACTGAGCTATCCATGCCGACAACCGGTGGGCATTACTCACTCAGACATCCTTAATGCAGAAAGATCTGGTCTATCATGTAGATGGCTCAACAGAATTAGCCGCAGGTAATGGAAAACACCATTAAACAATGGGAGGAAGAAATACAATTTATTAAACTCGATGTCTGAGTGAGTAATGCCCACCGGTTGTCGGTCTGGATAGCTCAGTTGGTAGAGCGTTGACCTTGTAAGTCAAAGATCCGTGGTTCGACTCCCGGTCCAGGCATTATTTTCACTCAGTTGGAAAAATGAATTAAAAAAAAACCCTTAATACTGTGTTTGTTAAGTAAATATTTGTCGAGTCATGATCATAGTCTTATATTGTTTATAAAAATGTAAGTTTTTGATAAAAATTAGCGATCAAACCAGGCCCACCTTATCCATTGCGATAAAAGGGCTGTAGCCCAAGGCCACCAGATATTTAAGGGCAAGTACTTTTTTTTTTTTTTTTTTTTAAATGTGCATAAAGATAACTTTTTCCGGTCTAACTCAAAATTAATCAATCAATTTTATTTTAATATTATTGCTTTAAATATGTTGTATTCAATTTGCCTCTTATTGTTTTCTTTTTCAAACTAACAGACTACAAGCATATTTTCAAAAAAGAAGACCTGGGTCACACTTCTCTCTCTGTTCAGGAAAAAATTTTAGTATGCATTCTTCTAAAGACTGTTTGTTTACGCTAGGAACTAGTACTGAGGGTCTAGGTCAGGTGAGGGTCTAGGTACTTCTGTCAGGGTTCACTTTATGGGATTCTAATCCATATTCATAGGTGTTTCAGAGAAAACTGTAAAAAATTAAAAATGTTTTAGGTCAACGAGAGAAACCTCAAAGTTACTATTAATTTATGAGTTATCGTTGCACGAACTCTATAGATTTTTATTAACTTGTGTTTTTTTTTTTTTTTTTTTTTTTTTGCGGGGACACAAAGAAAAATTCTTTATCATTATGGACCCATAGACTTAAAGTATTTGAAATACAATGGCTTTTAAATGCCTTGTTCGATCGATCTGAAATGTGGTAGGAATGTTATGGGTCACCATTACACAATTTGTGTAGATTTTGATAACTGTAGGGCTTATAACTCATTTATACGGACATAAAGAAAAATGAATAACAGGAGTCTTGGCGTTGGAATATTAAAACCCGAATAAAGTACTATGTCAGAAATGCCAAAGAAAAATATTGAAAATGCATACAGCTGTTTCGACAGCCTTAAGCGTGTCGTCTTCAATGCAAAAAAAGTGCCGTCTTCAGTGCACTGCTTTTTTGCACTGAAGACGGCACGCTTAAGGCTGCCGAAACAGCTGTATGCATTTCCAATATTTTTCTTTGGCGTTTCTGACGTAGTAGTTTATTAGGGTTTTAATAAAGAAAAATTATTTTTCACCATGGTTTATGGACTCAAATTATTTTAAGTGCAATAATCTAAACACCATATCTAACTGAGGTAAAAACTTATAGGTATGTTATAGGTCCCGTCGTATACCCTGTACAGATTTTGACGAGTGTATAACTTTTAAGTCTTTTACGAAGAAGAAACGTAATCCGTACGTAAAACGTATCTTTACTGTCTACAGCCTCATAGTATTTGAAGTGCACTAGCGTATAAACGCTATTCAGTTTCGATAAAAATAGGTAACCACTAAATAGGTCATATTTGTAAGAATTATATATACTTTTATGGTGTAGAACTTAATTTTTTTACAAAAACAATAAGTAGAACTCTTATACATTGTGGTGTATGGACTTAAATTTATTCAATATTGTTTTAATAATTTTAAATTATTTAAAGCATAAAATAAAGGATAATTGTTACATTCTATTAAAACAGGTCCGGACTGGCCAGGTCGGCGATTGCCGAGGGCCTTCGTCCAACGGGCTACTAAAGCCACACCAAAATAAATATATTACTTTATAATTAGTTACACCAGAATAATGTAACTATTTATTTTCCCATGGTCTTAAGCATTTACAATCAATTTTGACTTATAGGAGTACTTGTAAATAAATCATTTGCAATTGCAAAATTAAAATTTTGCAAAGGATTTGCAAATACGCATTTATTCGTAACGCTTGCAATGAGTGAGATCTGCTTGCAATTATAAATGATTGCGATGAACGATAAACGAATAGGATACAAGAAAACATGAATCGAACAACAACCGAATGAAAATTCAGTAGTTTTTTTTTATTTCATTCATTTTGAAAATAAATTTTGAATGTTGATATTATATAAATAGTATATAAAAGATACAAATCTGTTGTATATGTTACCAATAAACAAATAGTTTTATAAAAGGAACAAATGTAATTATTTCAACTACTTGCAGTAAATTTTAAATGTAATAATTATTAAAATTTAATAAAAAGTTTAGCAAATTTTCTAATAATATATGTAATTTTTTTTTTTTTTAATTACAAATATATTTTACAAAACTATTTGATTTGATGAGAGTTTTGAAATATAGACTGCAATCCTTTCTAAAAATAAAATTATAATTAATCTGTAGAAGTTACAATTAAAGGAAAGAAAAATCTATTAAAAATAACATTTTATTTATTTTTTTAATGAAATAATTGCTAATCTGCATAAATGAATCTTGATTTGACTTTAAAATATATGAATAATAGACCGTGTTATTGTACACGCAGTATCAAATAAATCTTAATATAATAAATATAATCTTAATATAAATGAATAATTAAAATAAATCTTGTATACAAGATTTTTTTAATAGATTGGAAGGGGTGGATATGACATGTATTGTAGATGATAAACAAATAGTTTAAGCTGTCTGAAAGCATATCTAACACTTGTTACAATTCCCAACATTAAAAGAAATTACAATATATAAAAATTTAAGTAATATGACCAATGACTGATAAGAAATATCGATTATCAATGAAAAGGGAAGGAATATAGAGTATTATTTTAATGATAAATATATGAATATACAGTCGGTAAAAAAAGTGTCCGAACACTAGCAAAAATTCCTATGTAAAAAGGTACACTTCATACGGTTTTGTTATATAAATCCTTATCGAATAATGTTTTTACACTGACTAAGAGCAGGATTCTACAAGGATTTAGTTAACAAAACCGTATGAAGTGTACATTTTTTACATAGGAATTTTTGCTAGTGTTCGGACAATTTTGTTACCGACTGTACTTATAAATTTTGCAAATAAAAACTACTTTTTTTGTTTTCTTAGTCTTTACCATCTTTCAGGAAGGTTGCTAATCCCCTAGCGTAGAAGTTTTCATCCTTGGATTCGAAATATTTAGTAACAACTTCCATGTAGAAAGAAGTAATTTTTTTCCTGTCAGATAATTCTGAAATGGACCAGAATAGATAGCAATCCTATGGAGTTATGTCAGGTGAACATGGTCATGTTCCAGCTCCGGTATGTTCAGAACACGACATTTCGGGCATAGACGTATCTACGAAAGACCCAGTGGTGCCAGATGGTCGAAAATTATTTTCCCAAACAGGTCTTCAAATTTCCCCAATTCAGGGTTTTTTTCAGAAAAAATCCCCAACTTGATTTAAAAAGGGAAAATAAAAAAATTTTCAAAAAAAAAAAAAAAAATACCAACCAGATTTAAGCCATAGAAGGTTCAGATTCCCCCCCCCCCCATGAAAGCAATTTTTGAAAAAAATCCCCAAATAACAATAAAGCTATTGAAAGTCTCCAGCCGTAAGGATAAATCATTACGTTGCCAACACTGACAGAATTAGAACTCCTACATAGACAGGCTGACGCATCCGCCATTTTCTATCCCACAAGACCAGCTGACTATTTATTATTGGTGGTTTTTCTGCAATAAATTGCACGAATAACTCCAGTAAAGGGCACCGCCTGTTTATATTTTCTTCTAATTCAGAAAGAAGGAAAAAGTGGATTATAAATTGCGGATGTAACTCGTGGATACCCGGAGCAGGAGCATAACTTTGTAGTGTAAGATTTTCCTTATTTTCAAATTATTTCATTTTATTTTCAAAGTTGTTTGACAAATTTAATATAAATGCACTGTTTTTTTAAGTTATTGTTTTAAATTCTTTTAAAATTAACTTTAATATTACATTTCTTTTAACGTGAAGGGTTGCAGTTTTGAGAATGTTGGCGATGTTCTTAAAATTGCTAACTTGTTTGTTTCCTGATAAGAAGTTCTAGCTCACTTGATCTGTATAGAAGTTTAAAGGCGATAACCACGCTAATCAGGTAACCTAGTTTTTTCTACTGCCAATACTTTCCCAGACGGGAGATAAAATGGCGGACACTGCGCCAGCTCTTATCATATCGGAGTCTTAGACAGAATGTTGAAAAACTCCCCAGATTTGTCCCCAAACATTTTAGAATTCCCCAAAAAAGTCCCCACAAACATTTGGTCCCCAGAAGCCTCAAAAATCCCCAAAATGGGGACAAAATCCCCAATCTGGCATCACTGGAAAGACCACGGATTAAAAGAGTAGAGGATGTATTACGAATGTTACGGAAAAGTAGTAATTTTCATCTTACAGATAGAGGGCGACCAGATCTCAAAAATTCACCAATCAGCGCGTTTGTTTACATTTATGGCTGTTCATTCGCGGAAATCGGATGATGACTGAAGCCAATAGCGGGCTTTCACTTTAATCCGATAAGTTTCAAAGATACTACATCAGGTGGCGATCGAATCGCTTTCCTACACTCGGCTGAATGGACCTTATGCAGGAGTGGCAACGGCTGCGGGTATTTACCTATCTCAGCAACTGGTATTGGCTAATACAGAAGTAAGTAGACAAAAATTTCAAGTTCAGCGATTAGCGTACAGACTTTTATATACCCGCAGTGACGTATGATGCATAACGTCCATTAATGCGGAAAAGAAAGCTCCGGTTCCAAAGCTCGCTCCCCTATCTCATTTTAATTCCTATACAATCTTTTTCCGCGCGAAAGACGTACAAAATATGGACGCAAGTTTAGGCACATAAATTGAATAAGAATTCGCAACTCTAGCACTCGAATATGCCCTCTGGTGGACAAAAGTCTAAGTTCGTGTGTCGGAAGTTCATTTAAAACCCCATTGATACAAATGCGTTAAGTGATTATATTGAATATCATTTTCTAGTAAATATTTAAAATTTTGATTCATATTAACATAAAATAATAGTTACTAACAGGTACTTGAGTGCAATTCATGAGTATGTTATTGATTTTGTACTAGCATCGGTTAATTTCCAAGAGTAAAATATGCCTATCTGTGCAGTGTTGTAAACAGTGGATACATACTTTTAAAATCGACCAAAATGTTAAATTATCGCATATGGTAAAAAAGAAAAAAAGCCTTCAGGTTTTTTTTATTTAACGAAGTCAGATGCCTGAATATATTGAATACAAATGGGTTTAATTAAGAAATATATATCATGTTATACGAGGGTTGTAAATTAAATAATGGCAACTTGACCTTGAAACTCGCAGAAGGGCGGGCATGCGCAAATAGGATATGGAAGCGGTGAGGTGGCGCTGTTGTCGATGTGTAGAGTGCAAAAAACAGTCGATCTGCTAAGAAGGGTACTTGATGTGTGGCGTTAAAGTGAGGAGTTTCGTTTCCATCGCTCTAAAGCATGTTTTCAAAAGGTGATCAGCGTTCGTGGCTTAAAATCGAAATTGCCCGTGGCAAAAATGCAACAGAATGTTATCGAGTATTAGTGGAAGCCTGTGGCACAAAGGCTTTACCGTATAGGACAGTAGCACGATGGGTTCAAGCATTTTGTTCGGGTCGGAATGAGACTGCGGATTTGCAACAAGAAACATGCTTTAGAGCGATGGAAACGAAACTCCTCACTTTAACGCCACACAACAACTACCCTTCTTAGCAGATCGACTGTTTTTTTGCAGTCTACACATCGACAACAGCGCAACCTCACCGCTCCCATATCCTATTTGCGCATGCCCGCCCTTCCGCGAGTTTCAAGGTTAAGCTGCCACTATTTAATTTACAACCCTCGTATATTCGAATACTCTCACCTGTGACAATTCTCGTTCGTTTTACCTTCTAAGAACGGCGCATATGAAATAGAAACGTGACCCCTGAGTACGGGAAAGTTTTCAGAATTTTCCCCCCTTAGTTCAGGATTCGGAACTGCTTTGAAGCTTTCCTCTCTTTATACTGATAAAAGCTGGGCGTGTGCTGGAAGCAAGGGTTGTTGTGATATGCTGCAAAATATTTCAGGGGTTGTCAGTGATCTTTTTTATCAGCATTTTGTTATCCAAAATAATATATATATCGTAAACATTTTTATTTCGGTAATTAAATTTTGGCTTTTACAAGAAGAGTGGATCGAACCATAGCGTATATTTGTAATAATATTTATTTCAATTATTTTAATATTGCTTTATTTTACATACTTATTTTCAGATATAATAAAAATTAAAATAAAATAAATCGTGGAAATATTTATATATTTATATATATATCATTATGTGAAATAAATTTATTATACATTTTAGTTTTCACTAAAAAGAAAATATGTGGATTATTTTTAAAAACAATCATGAAACATATTAATGTTTTATATTACTTAATATATATATACTGTAATAAGATCTATATTCAAAAGGTCGGTATTCCACAAGGAGGATGTAGCTCGAGTATGTTAGCTGACTTATACCTTTACCATTATAAACAGGGATTATGTATTGAAAATGTCTATTTTTACCGATACGTTGATGACATAATAATTTTTTATGTCAATAATTTTTCGCCTAATTTATTTAAATTTGAATATCCTTCTCACCTTACCTCAACTTATAATCATCTCAACAATAACTGTATTAGTTTCTTAGATTTAAAACTTAAACTTGATGGTAGTAAAATTTATACCGATATGTATGACAAAAGACAAGATTTTAGTTTCAACATAAATTTATTTACACAATTTACCTCTTGTCTTCATATCTCTGTCTACAGAAATATTATTCTCAATCACCTCTTTCGTATACATAATCTTTGTTCAGATAGGTTTAAAAACAAAAATATCTCTCACATAATTAATGTTGCTACAAAAATGGGTTATCCTAAAAAATTTATTTATTCACTTGTTTATCAAAAGGGTCTCTGTCTAACACACACAAAAAAAAAAAAAAAAAAAAAATCAGGTGGATGGGTGGGCAGAAGTTTGATTAAGGAGGAAGGGTGGTGTTGTTTGGCTGGTTGGCTGGGTGGGTTTGATGCTGAATAAAATTTATAAAAAAAAAAAAAAAAAAAAAAAACGTGGGGGGATTGCTGTAAGTTACATTCTTATTTTTTCTGGTTGATTCTATGTATTTTGAACTCTTTTATTTTTTCTGGTTGATACTATGTAATTTGAACTCTTTTATCATTAAATTTTACAATGTGCTTCTGGCTACTTGAGGCTTCCCTTGTTAAGTTTGAACACTCCATCTATTTACATAACAAAAATAAAATCTTATAAATATTAATTAAAAAAAAAAAAAATCTTTTAAATTTTAATTTTAAATTTTAATTTATGATGACCGCATTATAATGCTTATCCTTATAGTTGTGCTCTTTGGCATTTTTGCTTGTAATTATGTCTTCTTAAAACTTAACACTTAATAATTTGACTTCAAAATAAAAATCTTAAAAATTATTTTAATCTTGCTGTTAATACTTCTAAATTATATTAATCTTTCAGTCAATACATCTTAAATAAAAATCTTAAAAATTATCTTAATCTTGCTGTTAATACTTCTAAATTATCTTAATCTTTCAGTCAATACATCTTAAATAACTGACTTAATGTTATTAAAGCTAACCGAAAGATGGCGCTTGTACTTAGTAGTCTTTAACCTTCATTCTTCAGTCCTTATCTTAAACGATTTAATTATTAATATTTTTGGTACGATTTAATTTAACTATACTAGTATTAATTTTAACATTATCATTTAATATTTACTCTGTGTATTTTATCTTTAATGTAATTGTTCTGAAGTATTTTTGATTAATCGATATCTGTCGAGCTATTATTTTAACTTCAATTTAGGTTTTAGCATCACCCTTTTTTCCAGTTTGTGTTAACTGTTTTCCATGTGGTTACTCTGCTTATTTCATGTTATTAATTTGGTTTCCTTTAAGATTTTAATTAGTATTTATTTATCCTTTGTTTTAATTTAATTTTTCACTTTTTTCTCATTCTTTATGGGTTTTTTTGCTGCATTGATCGGGGCGTGAGATGATATAAATTGCTATGATTAGCAATATCGTTTTACGAAATCATTGCAGCTTTCTCTGCTTTATGAATTATGCGCCCCTTGATAAGTATATTTCTAATTTTAAGCATTTATATCTAATTGATTATGTGGTTTATTATCTTTTTTCTCTTTCACAAGTTTAATGGTCCTTTTTTATTATCCTTCAGGTCGGCGTAAGTATTTTAAGTTAATATGGTAACTCATTGGTTCCTTATCTATATCGCAACTTTTTGTGTCATTCTTTCCTCTGTGTTAAATTCAGTTCTATATTTTAGTGTGCTGTTATTGTTTTAGCTCTATTAATTGCTAAATTTTAAGATTAAATTTTATTACGTTATCTATTATTTATATATATATATATATATATATATTCAAATTATTATTATTTTTTTTTTTTGTTTTTATAACAACAGCTAAATGAAGGAATGAAAAACATCAAAAAGTAAAAAAAATAAAATAAAAAAATATATATTGGTAATATAAATATTTAAACCCTAAAGTCTAAAATAAATCCCGAATCTAATACTTATTAGAAGATATAAATTTTTATTTTAAAAAAATATAAGAAGACGACTTAACTTTTAAGTCGTATAGGTCATTTATATTTCAACGTATTTATTCAATTTCAGATAAAAAGTACGGCAACAAAATGCTCATGCGTATTTACAACGACAAATAAATAATATACAAATAAAATTAGAGAAAGATATTATTTTAATTCGTATAAATTACTTCATAATTGAATATGAATTATAAATCGGGGTTCGAACCGGAATCCTTTCAACTTACGCCAAAGTTTAGCAACCGAGCTATACGGTTAAAATCTGATGGGAACTGTTTTATCACATGAAAATTGAAAATATTCATATGATTTAGAAAATCCTCTGTCTGTCAAGTCACTTTATTTATTATTTATCTTTTATAAATACTAAGTTTTATGAATCAAAATTAACAGATAGACTTTAAAAAGAAAGCACATACACACATGTTTACTTTTTGATACAATACTTATAAGTTCAAATAGATGAAATAATGATCGGATACTTTTTAGTAAGAGAGAAAAATGAATAGGGCGGGATATATTATATAGAAACAGAAAACGTACTATCTTCAGTTCAACTGATAATAAGTAAATTAATCCTGGAATGCAGAAACTAGCTATCGCCAAAGATCTCCAAGAAAACGCCATCGCGTCCCCTTCCTTTGTGGGAGGATATTTCTCGCTTTCAGTAACAGGAGTGTGACAGATGAATAATGACGTTTGCTTTGAAAGAGGGGTAAAAGACACTGGTACGTGTTCGGAAATGCTTCCTTTTCTCCCATAAAATCAAAGAGATTGAATGAGACTATCTAAACTCCATGGTCTCTTCAAAATTACTAAAAGATCATTTTTGGCAACCAGTTTTTTTTTTTTATGTTTTTTTGGGGGGAGAATAGAGAGAGTTTTATGTTCTGACTTGTAAAAAAAACGAGGAAGTTATTTTCGTTTTAAGAGATTAAGGCCCAGATTCCAGCCAAACACTTACGGCTCGCACCTGCGTTTTTACCGCAAAGTCGCGGACGAAAACGAATTTTCCTAGTCAGGTCAAACAATCGCAAAATTCTCCTCTCGCAGATGCGATTGTCACGTGGTTCAATTTGCGGCCAGAAGAAAGCTATCGTAACACTCTTGTAGTAAGAGAAATGGCGGCCATTACAAACGTGCAAAGCGCTTGGTAAATTGTGTATTCTAAGAGATTTCTATAAGTAGTATTGATTGAAGATAATTAATACTATTATTAAAATATATATTTCTTCTGATTAAAAAAGAAAGAAAAAAAGGATACACGTAAAGCGAGAAATAACTTCTTTCATTTGAAAAGATAGTTCATGAAACGTAGTTAAAATACAGGTATGTGAAATATTTTCAGTATTTTTTGTATCGTATGTTTTATTGTTATTAGTGTTCGCATAACATATTTTTCATGATAAGACAAATTTCAAAGTATTATATTCATGTATTTCACAGTAATGTCTCTTATTGCTAACTAAAGAAATAGATGTTTGCTTCAAATCTACACCTATTATTAAAATTATCTTTTATTTATTTATTTAATTAATTAATTTCGTATTAATTTAGTTTTGTTCCCTCGACAGTTCACTGAATATTTATATAATCATCTCGATATAGATGAATATTTCAAGCATAAGTTAAGCTAAGAAATTTAATCAGATCTATTTTGATTTTTCTTGAAACTTAGTTATAAAACTTTTTATGTCTTTTTCATTTTCTTCTTTGTGCGTGAACAATTTTACTTTATACTAAGAATTGATTTAAATTAATATATTATTATTATTTATTTTTATTTCTTATTCTTCTTTTTTTTTTTTTTTTTTAAAGTTTTCGTATTTATATATTTATATTTTTAAAAGCTTTAAATGCCTGCATTCGAAAAACTATAATTAACTTTATAAAATAATAAATTATTAATATACTTTTATAAATCAATCCCAATCTAACGATTTTTTTTTTTTTTTTTATGTCTTGGTAACAGTTAAAAATAATATAGAAAAAAAGAATTAAAAAATCTTTCTCTTATTGGTTTTTATTAATAATATCAGAATATGAATTACCCATAAAGTTTTGGAGTAATGATAAAATAAATCAGAATTTTTAAAATAATGAATTGATGTTAATAAAATTTGTCTTATCTTGAAAATTACTTTGCAAACTGTAAACATAATAAAACATAATAAATACTGAAAACATTTTACAATACAGCTTTGATAATACTTTATATTCAAACTCTTTTTTTTTTTTTTTTTTTTTTTTTTTTTTCAGATTAATGCCCTGCAAAAAATATTCATTTAATTAAAAAAAAAAAAAAAAAAAAAAAAAAAAATCAACACAAGAGCATATTAAATATCAATGCTTTTACTACAAATAATAATTAATAAAATGAAAAGTACACAAATTTTATAAATACTATTTTTCTGCTTACAAATTTGTTTATTTTATTTATTTATTTAATTTTTTCCTTTTTATTTATCTATTTATTTATTTATTTATTTATTTATTTTGGTCGTAGAACATAATAAAAGGACATACTCACAAATTGAAAAAATATAAATCATTTTACAATTTGGTGAATATGATTTTATTTTATTGAAAATAAATTTTTGAACTGAATCTCCAAATTTCGTTTTAATTAAAAACTAAACATTAGATATTTATGTAATTTGGAAAAGATTGGAGGGGGAGGGGTCTATTTTTAATTTACAAAATTGAAATAAAATAACAACATTTCATCTGAAAATATAAGTTTATAGTATTAACTTGTGTTATAAATATACCATATCATCATATTATGCCATAAAATTATAGAAATCTTACATAAAAATGGTTATTTAATGTTAATTATGCTTTTTTATATCCCCCCCCCTTTTTTTTTTACGTAAAGTAATAAAATGAAAGTTTATAGAAATCAGTGTGCGTCTGGTTATTTAATGATTATTCTTTTTCTATTTTTTCCCCCTTTTTATATAAAGAAAATAATAAAACCTATTGCTATTATTATTATTTATTTGTTCTTCCTATTATAATTTTTTGGGGAATTAGTTAAGGCTATCATGCTTATCTGATGTACACATCGTTAATGAATGAAAACCAAAATAAGTTACGATAAAAACAAATAGAAGCAATCCATATGATTGTCCCTTTAAAACTGTATACGGATTCTCATTGGTTAAAAATGAACAATATCTGAATGAAATTCGAATATTTTCTTCGAATCTTCCCTTTCTTTCTTTCCTGACGTCAGCAGTTGCGGAAATCAGCTCGGTTTGACTTGAATCACTAACATCAGTGCTTTCCCCTTTTCTCTCGCAATCCCTCCCACTTTGTGAGCTGGTTATCGTAAAGTTGTGGCGTTTGACCAGAATTCGGCCCTAAATTGTAGAGGAAGAATTTTAAATACGAAGATTTTTATGAGTATAAATCTTTTTGGAGTTATATCTGCGGATATTTATAATTATGTTTAAAGAGTTATTTTCATTATAAGCTTATGAATTGCATAAGTAAAAGAATAATGATGCTGTGTGATACCTACTATTCCAAGTTATGTATATAGATCATGTAAATAAACTGTATGTGTTCTTTTTAATATACGAAGTTGATGTCTTTTATGGGTTTATCGTAGACATCTGGCGTCCGCGACAGGACTCGGCTACAAGTAAGCTATTTCTATATTTTTTGAGATAGAATTATTTTAAACGAAGAACATTTTATGAAAGAGAATTGATTTAATAGCATTAAGCAGACGATATTTGTTTCTTAATTTATGTGAAGATTTTTTTGATGAATCTAATAACAAGAGCTATTGTTTTTAATGTATATAATTGAAGATTAAGTTTAAAATAAATATTTTGAGTTCTAATATGGAAGCCTTAAAAAAAATTAGAACGCAGCATCGGAGAATATTTACAAAAGCTTGTAATGAATTTGAAAGGGTTGAAGATACATTAGATAATGTAAATAAAATAGCAAAGTTAAAATTAATTGAAGAAAAAGCTTAATTAATGATAGAGTGTGATGGTAAAATTGCTCAACAACTTTGTACTGAAGGTAAGGATGAAAAATTGCTTGAGTCAGAAATTGATGAGTCTGAGGATTATCTTGATCGTTGGCGTATGTTAGGGCAAAAGTTAAATAATTTAACACTCTCAATAAATAATAATGCTGTTCAGAGTTCTGAAGTTCTACCACATAATACACTATTGAACTACCCCAAAATTCAACTACCTACATATAATGGGGACATTAGAAATTGGTTATGCTTTTGGGGACAGTCTCAGAAGATTGATAGAGATCCTAATTTAGACCTTGATGATAAGTTTTCGTATTTGTGCCAAGCAATGGAAAAAGGTAGCGTCTCAGAAGAATTGATTAAGAGTTTTCCACCTGGTGGTGTTAGCTATGCAACAGCAATAAAACAGTTCAAAAATCGTTTCGGCAATGAAGAATTGCTAATTCAAGTTTATGTGAGAGATTTGTTGGCTTTGGTACTGCAAAAGCAAAACGCAGAGATAAAATCATTGAGAAAGCTTTATGACCTGTTAGAAACGAAATTACGTTCTCTTGAAATTCTGGGAGTTACCAGAGATAAGTATGCTTCTATGCTGTTTCCGTTAGTAGAGTCGTCACTACCAGAAGAAACATTAAGAGCATGGGAACGTTACAGATCTACGAATCGTAGGTCGCGTGAATCGGCGTCAGAAGATGGACAAAATTTAATATCAATACAGAAAAATGATTTGGATTCCCTCTTAGAATTTCTACAAGATGAAGTTTCATCTGAAGAAAGAATAAGTCTAGCTCTAGCTTCACAAAATTTCCATTTTGCAAAATCAAAAGTATGTGTAAGAGGAGAGGACAAATTCCATGTCAACAAGAAATTTACAAATAATAAACTCAAGTTTGGGAATAATGTGCAGGTTTCAAGTGCGGCTGATCTTTTTACTTCTACCAGAGGTCAAAAGCAGTGTTTATTTTGTTCCAATTTCCATAGTTCTGAGGATTGTTTTAAAGCTAGGAAAATGCCTATGAAAGAAAGAGAAAATTTAGTTGAAAAGTCTCGTTGTTGTTTTTTATGTTTACAACCAGGGCATTATATTCGCCAGTGCTCTGTAAAAGCAGGATGCTTATGTTGCGGCAAAAAACATCATATTATGTTATGCCGAAGTATGAAACAATCAAATGCAAACGAACCAAAAAGAGAGACAGAGAAAGATGCTCAAAGTGATCAAGCACTTGCCAGTGTATCAAAGTCTCCACGTGTAGTGTTGCAAACCCTATTGGTGATGGTCAGAGGCAATGGAAAGAGGCGCAAAGCCAGAGCCATTTTTGATTCTGCATCGCAACGTTCTTATTTACTCACAGATACAGCTAGAGAGATGAAATATGAAGTAGAAGATTCAGAATATCTTCAGAATTCTCTTTTTGGCGGTAAGAGTACCGGTATGTGTAAACATGACGTATTTAAGTTATTCTTAACAAGTGTTAATGGGGATTACAAGTGCAATTTTACGTACTAGGTCAACCAGTCATATGTGAAACGAAACCTCCTACAACTCCTGAACTTTGTGTTAAAGAACTTTCAGACTTCAGTGTTCAGGTTGAATATGATAATCAAGCTCCTATTGAAATTCTGATCGGAGCTGATGTTATGGGAAAGTTGATAACGGGTAATTATAAGCTTCTCCCCAGTGGCCTCTCTGCAATTGAGACTAAGTTAGGATGGACAGTTATGGGTCGCACGTCAAGTCTACTTTCCAGTGACTGTTCAACTTTGATTTCAATGATGAACAAAGACGCATCCATTAGTGATTTGTGAACTTTGGATACACTTGGAATAACTGATCCTTCGGAGAAGAAGACCAAAGCTGAGTTACAAAAGGCTGCCACAAACCATTTTTTAAGTACTATTGAAATTAAAGATAATCGTTTTCAAGTACATCTGCCATGGTTGGAAAATCATCCCCCACTTCCAGACTATTACGAGCTAGCATTAAAAAGATTGAATAGTACAATAAAGCGACTTAAATCGGAGTCTCTGTGTGAAGCTTATGAAGAAGTTTTCAATGAGTGGCTAGATTGCGAAATTATAGAAGAGGTGGAGAATGAGTGTAAAGAACCAGTACTTTACTTACCTCATAGAGCAGTAATCAAAGAGAAGAGCACCACGAAGATCAGACCGGTATTTGATGCTTCTGCAAAAGTAAAAGGATCACCGAGTCTCAATGATTGTTTATAAAAAGGGCCAAACCTCATAGAGCTGATTCCGAGTATTCTAATGCGTTTCCGCAAAGAGAAGATAGGTGTCACCGCAGACATTCGAAAAGCATTCCTCCAAATAAGCCTTCAGCCAGCTGACAGAAATTACTTACGATTTCTATGGATCACCAGTGACGGGCATATTAAAAAATATAGGCACTGTAGAGTTGTTTTTGGTGTATCGTGCAGTCCCTTTCTGCTAAGTTCTACGATTCAATATCTGCTAAGAACTGTTTTAGAGAAAATAGAGGTTGGTGAGTCCTCATACCCAAAAGATGTCGTTCAAAAACTCTTGACTAGTTTCTACGTAGACAATTGTGTTAACAGCGTGAAGAATGAAGCAGAACGTAAACAGTTCATGGAAGTAGCTACTGAAGTTATGGCAGAAAGAAAATTTGATCTACGAGGATGGGAATTCACCGATCCTAACGCCGAAAGTACAACTGGTTCTAGCGTATTGGGTTTAATATGGAATAGAAAAGCTGACACTCTACGAATAAACACCGAAATTTTCCAAGAGGTGTGTACTGAGGAAGTAACAAAAAGAACCATTTTATCATCAGCTCACAAAATCTTTGATCCTTTAGGTATCACCTGTCCAGTTTCTCTCCTTGCAAAACTTTTGTTACAACGCTTGTGGAAGACTAATATGACTTGGGATCAGAAAGTAGATTTAGAAACTGAGAGAGAGTTCCGAAAATGGTTGAAGGATGTGCCAGTTTTGTCAACAATTGAAATCCCAAGGTGGATTAGATTTGACATTAAAGATGAGAAGAAATCTTTACATGTGTTTTGTGACGCAAGTCGATCCGCCTATGCAACGTGTGTCTTTTTGAGAGTTGAAAGTGAAAATTGTGTGTACATACAACTTGTTCAAGCTAAAGCCAGAGTTGCACCTTGTGGAAATAAGGAGACTAGTATTGCTCGTCTGGAACTTCTCGGGGCTACTATTGCTGCTCGCCTTTCTTCAAACATACTAGAAGATCTTCTTGTAAGAGATGTATATTACTGGACTGATTCCACCACTGTACTTGCGTGGATAAGAAGAGAAGATTCGTGGGGAGTTTTTGTTCAAAATAGAGTAACTGAGATACTGAGTTTGACTTCAAAAGAGGCTTGGAGGTATGTCTCTGGTTCCGTGAATCCAGCAGGCCTTCCTAGTAGAGGTTGCACTGCTCTACAGTTATCTTCGTCGAAATGGTGGGAGGGGCCTGCATGGTTGTTCTCTTCGTCTGATTTGTGGCCCAATGCTGAAGACATGGTTCGAGAAGAGGAAATAAACAGTGAGAGAAAAAAGAAAATTATTTCTTCTATGTTAACTGTTGAAGTAGGCTCACTGCTACATTCTCGTACTAATGACTATAAGAAAACTATCCGAATCGTAGCTTGGATAAGGAGATTCTATTACAACTGTTTCAATTCCGAAAAGAAGCTAGGTGACCTTACTGTTCATGAGATAGAAGAAGTAGAAAAAACCGTTGTGCATCTTATCCAAAGAGAGTCCTTCACAGATAAGAGTGAGAAGAGACTGAAGACTTTAGATACATTTGTTGATGAGGGAATACTTCGATTAAAAACAGCAGTGTTCAAAAGAGATGATATAGCAGAGTTCAGAATGCCTGCGGTTTTGCCAGGAGAACATCCAATTGTGAGAAGTCTTATATTAGAGGAACACTGTAAAAGAGGACATTCTAGTGTGCCATATACACTGAATTCCTTAAGAGAGAGATTTTGGATCCTTTGTGGCAGGAGAACAGTGAGATCAGTGATAAGGTCATGTGTGATTTGCAAAAGGTTTGCTGCCAAAAATATTAAGCCTCCAACTGCACCACCACCTGCAGATCGGGTGCAAGATGCCTGTGTGCTTCAAGTAACGGGTTTAGATTTTGCCGGCCCTGTCTACCTGCGAGATAATTCTAAGGCCTGGATTTGCTTATTTACGTGTGCAGTATACCGTGCAGTTCACCTCGAGTTGGTGACCTCTCTCTCGACAGATACTTTTCTTTTAGCTTTTCATCGTTTTATTGCTCGCAGGGGAAAGCCTTCAGTAGTTTACAGTGACAATGGAAGCAACTTCACAGGAGCAGCTAATATTCTTAAATGTGTCGATTTCAAAGGAGTGTCTCTACAATTAAGAGATAAGAGAATTATTTGGAAAAATTATTCCACCTGGAGGGGAATAATTTTTCCTTGGTGGGGAGGATGGAGGGAAAGGTTAATAGGCATGATGAAGGCTATATTGAAGAAGGTCCTAGGAAGAGCAAGTTTGAACCACGAAGAGATGACAACAGCTCTATGCAATTGTGAAGCTATCTTGAATGACAGACCTTTGACTGCAGTAACTTCAGACCCGAGTCTCAGTGTTCTCACTCCTGCAGATTTTCTGAGAGAGATAAAAAGTAGCACCTTGCCAGACATTAAAACTTCTTCAGACCCAAATCACTTTCGACGAAGATTGAGTTACATTCAGACTATTCGTGAAGCTTTTCGATCAGGATTCCGTCAAGAATATTTAGGAGCACTTTGTACGAAGCAGAGAAATCAACAATTTTTACCTTAAAGGTGGGAGAATCAGTTCTTGTTGGAGACGATGAAAAGAAAAAACAGTCGTGGCCTCTTGGTCGAATAGTTGAAGTGTTTCCAGGTTCTGATGGTATCGTTCGTCGAGTTAAAGTAAAGACACAACATGGAGACCTTTTTAGAGCTATTCAACGGATATACCCGTTAGAAGTTCCTGATACTGACTCCTTTGTTACTCCAGCAGACGTAATCCCCACGGTGAGAGTTAAGAACAGTGCACTTGATAGTGAATCTGCCGGCCGCATACCAGTTGTTACTAGAGCAGGACGTGTAATTAAGTCCCCACAGAGACTTGACTTATGCCTTTAATATTAGCACTATCAATTTAGTTGTAAATATGTATATATGATTCTTATTATTTACTCATCAATTTTTCTTCATTTGTTGTAAAGTATTTAGTTACCCAAATTTCTCAGGCAAAAATGTAATTTTTATGGGTATTTATGATTTTTTCCCTAGTTTTGTAAGTTAACTTTTGGAGTTCTAGGTTAACTTAGGTAGGAGGATGTTCGGAAATGCTTCCTTTTTTCCCATAAAATCAAAGAGATTGAACGAGACTATCTAAACTCCATGGTCTCTTCAAAATTACTAAAAGATCATTTTTGGCAACCAGTTTTTTTTTTGTTTTTTTGGGGGGAGAATAGAGAGAGTTTTATGTTCTGACTTGTAAAAAAAATGAGGAAGTTATTTTCGTTTTAAGAGATTAAATTTTAGAGGAAGAATTTTAAATACGAAGATTTTTATGAGTATAAATCTTTTTGGAGTTATATCTACGAATAATTATAATTATGTTTAAAGAATTATTTTCATTATAAGCTTATGAATTGCATAAGTAAAAGAATAATGATGCTGTGTGATACCTACTATTCCAAGTTATGTATATAGATCATGTAAATAAACTGTATGTGTTCTTTTTAATATACGAAGTTGATGTCTTTTATGGGTTTATCGTAGACATCGTAACAACGCCGTACCCTAGTAATATTTTTCTGCTGGTAAGACAGGTTTACCGCGCCGTAGCCAGAGCCCAGTTTAAGGGGGGGGGGCTGAGGGGGCTGCAGCCCCGTGAACAAGGGGGCCCTAGATGGAGCCAAGAAAACCAGTAAATAGAAAAAAAATGTACTTTTTTTTTAATTCGGTTTTTACAGTCAGAAATTAAAATCCTTGATACTGTTATGTAAAGATATTTTAAAAAGACAAATTTTTGAAAATTTCCTAAACCAAAAAATTTTTTAATTTTTTTTTTTTTAAATGCATTAAAATTTGAAAATTTCAAAAGTCATTCAAGAGATGAGGGGGGGGGGGTAGAGAATAATATAATCTGTTTCCTTCCGCCATGTAAAATTATTAACAAGAGCAAACTCCAAATTAGAGAGAGTTCTATCTCTTCGAAGAACAAAAATGCAGCAGAATAAAATGCAATGTTTGGGAAACTTTCAGCGCGGCAAAGGCTAGGAAGAAGCCAATTTCATTTTTTTTATTCTGTAAAATATATTCATTAAAGTTTTTGATGCAGCAACTTTTCCTTTGGTCGGTGAGTTAGATTCTTTTGTTGTTAATATATATATATATATATATTAAATTGATTTTTTGCAAACAGTTTCAGAGTTCATTTAAATGGTAATAAGAATCTTATTCTAATATGACCATTGTAAAATTTTATGTAATGATGAACATTCATTTTAAAGAAAAAGAAAAATGTGTTTGTGTGTGTGTGGTGTGTGTGTGGGGGGGTGCTCCGCTATTATCACAGCCCCGGGCCCTTAAATGGGTAAACTGGGCTCTGGCCGTAGCGAAAAGGTTAAGTTTATATTATGGTTTTAAAAATTTAAAATACCTCAAGCAAGCTCAATGAAGTTATTTTCTGAATCGGCAGTGTAATCGAGTAATCTGTTACGAAAATCTTAAGACATATGTTTGTAATTAATACAGTAAAATATTGCAATTCGGTGCAAAAACGTTTGGTTACATATTCGCAATAAAAAAAAAAAAAGAAAAAAACTACGGTACTGGATTGAAAATTTGGCATCCAGAAGATTTTCTAAAGCAATATGGAAACCTATTTAACACATATATAAGTTATACCTTCCTATTATTATTATCCTATTTGTTTTTAATGTTAATATAGATGAGACTAGGTTTTTTCATTGAAACTCCAAAGTATTCTGAAAATATGTAAATTGTATTGTTGCTTGTCATATTTCACACATTTTTTGTTTAATTAATTGGATAATTATTATTATATTTACTTGCAAAAATCGACATTTAATAAAATTATATTTTTTATTTACATTTTGAGTTTACTATACATAAGTTTATTCTTTAAAAAACTTAATACTGTAATATTACTTGTACAGTCACACCCCCCCTAAAAAAAAAACGCTACCCCTCACCTAATTTCGCCGTAAATTATCGTAGGAACTTGCGGCTGGTACATATCGATCTGTAATAACGTCCAGTTTTTAATTGTGTAGTTAGATTTTGCTTAAAGGGTTATCTACATATTAAAAGACGCATAAAGTTCTTTTCAATGTCGACCCCTTTTTTTGACCTCATATTCAGATTTCTGAGATCAAGGCAGTTCGGAAAACTTACCTATTTATATACTTTAAATTAATTCTAAAGAGACTTACACGTGAAAATGTGTTAGGGGACCGTCTATACATTTACAAAAAATAAATCGTGATCTACCATCCAATATACATTATTTATTAAATTTCACACCTGAAAGAAAGTTTAGAAATGTTAATTAGAAAGTAAAAAACGATTCAAATTCGCAGAACTTTCTATGTTAGCTAATGAATTAAAAGATTTTTATTGGTTTCAATTAATTAAACATTGAATAGTTAAATACATCACTTTATACAAAGAAAATTAAATAGCTTGAATCATATGAACCCTACAAAGTTAAATTACAAAAATCTAGATACCGAGGTAAAAGAACAATAGTAATAATGATAATAATATTAATAGCGGTTAAAAAAAAAAAAAAAAAAGGTGTTTAATATTTAAGAAAAAGAATTATCTACTTCTTAAAAGCATAAACTGTTTTATTTAAGGGAGAAAAATTTAAGTTAAAATACATTAAAAGAAAAAAAAAAATATATATATATATATATATATATATATAAACAATTAAAATCTACTAACTAACAATTATTATCTACTTCTTCTTGGGTATATTTTTATTTTATGCAGTAAGCCTTGCATGAAAGTGTTACTATAAAGTTTTACATTTAATTTTTGGCGTACAAACCAACAATAGATAATATACAAAAATATAGATAACAAGATTTAAACTAAAATCTGAGAAAGAATATTTAACATTTTCGCGACCACTGACGTAGTTTCACGTCATTTTGAAATCTGTAACTCCTTCAGTGGGCGTTTCTTTCACAATTTGTGTGTTACGATATTTCTTAAGAATATTCCTTATATTCATATTTATATACACAAAATAGTATGAATACAAATACTTTCACTAGAAAAAGTATAATTATTATGTATATCCATATGAAAAGTAATATGGTTATAGAAAGAACGGTTTCCTATTACCTAGAACGAATATTCCCCGTTCTGCTGTCGTATACTGTACTTGAATTCTTAATTTTAAATGTGTAAAATCTATATCTTTAAAAGTAATAAGACATATTACTTTGTTTTAAATTCTTTTTCCGTGATAAATGTGAAGCCAGTTTTACGCCGTGATTAGAATAATAGAAAATAAATAATATTGCGCTTTGTTTCAATAATAGATTTTAAAAGCTTTAAAAAAAAAATACTACTTTATTATTCAGTATTAAAAAAACATTTAATAAAAATTTTAAATTTTATTATGTTACGTCATTCGATAAAATTTAAATAGCATAAACGGTAGAGTAAGCGAATGTGAAAATGTCACAAGAAGATTAAAACAGAAAATTTGTTTTAAAAATTCTCATAAAAATTAATGAAAATCAATTATATTAGTTTAAAAAAAGGAAAAAACAAAAGTATTGTTCACTGCGTATTGCTCTTTCAAGAAATAGTCCTCGTCTTACCGCGTTTTTTTACCGTCATGATACTTAACTTGAGGTGCACGAATCCTAGAATATTCAAGTTAAAAACAAAAGACAAAAAGGACAAAATAGAATTTTAGCAGCGAGAAACTAGGAAACGTTATGTAATATTTAAGAACACAGACTTAACATTTCAGAATCGAGTATAAACCTCTTTGCAACGGAAGCCATGCCTTTACACAGTTTTTCTAGAACTTTACAATATAAAACAAAATTATTTTATATACTTCCAATTAAATCATTTAAATTTTGTCTTCAGCATTCAATGTAGTAAATGCCATTGACATTTATGCAAACCAGCGTCACATATAGAGTCATATACGAGTATGCAAACTAGTTTTTTTTAATACTGTTTCCGCAATATAGAGGCGGGGCTTCATTTCTTTTGGAAATCTTTCCCAATCTCTTGCCTGCATTGCGATAATTTTATAAAAAATAAGCCAATTTGTATAATAAACATAGAAATGTTCCTTAGAAAACAATTAGAATAACATAAAGGTAAATTAAAATAGTTTTTCGTCAAAATGTATAGAGATATTGACTCACAGAGGATACAAATTATAACAAGTGACGCCCCCCTAACAGCAGTAAAAAATGAAATATCACTGTAACTCAAAAAGTACTGTTAAGAACGAGCTGTAAATTTGGAAACCCATGTTTTTTGATGATGCCGGTTCTATTTATGCAAAAATTAACATAGGTCATAATTCATAATTTTTTCAAATATGAAATTATTAATAATTTTTATATTTCAAAAAAAAAAAAAATTATCAAAAATATGCGTGGAATATGTTTGGGTCACTTCATTCTATCATATAAAAAAAAAAAAAACAGAATTTGAATATCATAATTATTTTGGAAGATATGAATTAATGTTTGTCACATTCATTTAACATTAGCACCCTCACAGTTTGACAGCTTATAACTCTGTAAACAATTGAGCAAAATATATAAACTATACCATTTTCCGCGATGATTTTGTCCAAAGAATTCAAATAAATAATAAAAAATGGGGGTTACCATTGAAAAAAATGAAGTTGATGACAGTTTTAATATGTAGACGACCCTTAAAGCAAAATCTAACTATATCATTATAAACTAGACGTTATTACAAATCGATTGGTACCAACCACATGTTTCTACGATAATTTTCGGCGAAATTAGGTGGGGGGTGGCGTTTTTTTTTTTTTTTTTTGGGGGGGGGGGTGACTGTGCAAAATTCAAGTTACTTTCTTTAAAATCCCTGACCCTTTATTTTTTTATCCACACCAGAAATATTCTTTGTGGTGTGGATATGCAATATAAATGAATTTATAAAATGTGGAAATTCAGTTTTTATTATGAGCTGAATAAAGAGTATATCTATGCCGCTGAGTTAGCATCCAATTGGAAAGGCTTCAATAACTCCATCGAGGAAACACCCAGTAAAACTTTATTGTTGGATGGCTGTTAAAATAAATACAATAATTGATTATAATTTTATGTTGGGAATAAAAAAAAAAAAAATCCAATTTCTTTAGATTTGTTATTCAGCAATCCACAAGAGTGACTTAAGCAAATTTTTTTTTTTTTTTTTTTTTATTTTTTTAAACAGTATTTGAAAATGAAGATTTGGTTAAGTGAAGTGTATTTTGTGAGGTAGTAACTCATTCTTAATTTTGATTTTACAATTTATAATAACACTTGGCATGCAACTGATTTTCAACAAAAATTTATTCACTCTAAATGTAATGTATGTAAAAATTCTTTAATAATTTTATATTAGAATAGAAATATTTTCAATGTAATATTTTTTATAAGAATTAAGATATTAACATCATAGGATGCATCTGTTATTTATACCATTTCTAACAAGTAAAACTAGATTCTTTCTAAAGGAGTTTTCAGATTTTTAAAATTTGATACCTTGCACAATTTTGTAAATATTTCTCACGAAAAATTCGATAATTTTACCTTTAGGTAAAATTGCAGCTTCTCTTAAGATTTTTTTTTTTTTTTTTTACTTTATTTTACCTTACTTGAATTTTCTAAAGAAAACTCATCATCATACAAGAAATTTTTAGGCTTGGCTCATAAAATAAAATCCTCTTTCCCTAAGAAAATCATAGAAAAATAATCACTGAGTGAATTTATTCAATGGTAAAAGTGTTGAATAATGGGTTTATTCAATGGTTTTCAAATATATAAGAACTTTTATCACATATGTAATTTTAGAAGAAACATTCCAAGTTAATAATTCTAAAATTTACATTTTCTAACAGGTGTTAGCATATTTTTCTATCATTTTATTAGAACTCAACTATCCCATTATTCAATATACATTAATAGCAATCTAAATAACATTTGTGAAATTAAAGGCCGTTCCCACCAAGCTGCGCCAAAACGGAGATTAGTAAAACGGCCGTTAAAATAAAACTCCGATTAGGAATTCTTCTGTCCCACTAAGATAAGCTCCGGTTAGTTTTGCCGCGGCTAACTAACGGAGGGATTTTCGAAAGGGATTTTAAAGAGGTGCTGTGATTGGTTCTTTGGGAATGTTTAGTAATACTGTCATTGGCAGATTAAGATGTGGTCAAAGTAGGAAATAGGCAGTCGTTGTGTTTACAGTGTTTTGGAAATCGGAATAATCACGGATTAGTATTAAAATAATGGAGAGATAATCGAAAAAGAGCAAAAAAAAAAAAAAAAAAAAAAAAGGAAAAGTGAATGCTGTCTCTGGAAAGGTGAAAGAAAGCATTTGGAAAAAATAACAAATGCGTTCACATTTTATATATAGGGGGATAACTCAATAATTCATATTAAACAGAAAGCACAGTAAAGCTTTTAATTAATATTAGAATTGTTATACATATATAATATAATGAATTCTGTGAATTAAAAAAAAAAAAAATAGTAGTAACCTTTCATTTAAAGAAAAGCTACAACCACATTTAAAAAATATATATATTAATTGATTTTATAACTTAAATTTTAATTATATGTCAAGAAACAAAATGAAAAATATCCATGTAATGTTACTTGCATTATGTAGTGTCTTTGTTGCTTCATATGCAGTTTGGATATCATGCAGATGCTAGCAGAAATTTTCTATCTCAACTGCACTACTTCTAGCTATTATATCAAGAAAATAATTTTGCAATACCCATGATAATGTATGAAATTACCATATGCATCGCAAATAGGTTCACCTTTTTTTTTTTTTTTTTTTTTTTTTTTTTTTTCTGTTTGTTTACCTCTTATTAGCCAGCATATTTCATTGCTTTGCTAAAGTTGTTTTCTATTTCTATAGTTATCAAACTTCAAAGCTTTGTTTAAATGAAATAAGGAAAAAGATAATTTACTTATAATCAGAGATACTTTTCTAAGAAAATCTGTATAATCAGAATATAATATAATCAATGCATTATTTATACCGATTTTTATAGATATTTTCATTCACAAAAGGGTCAAAAAGGTTGCTTGATGTACCTATCAAGGGCAAAGTACGCAACAACAAATTTATATTAAACCTGCAAGATATATTATTAATATTCTACTTAAATTTGAGATATTAATTGCAACTTTGGAAAAAGAAAGTGTTTTTAAATGTGGCTGTAGCTTTACGTTTTATGAAAAGTTATTACTATTTTTTTTTATTTTTTCAAATTTGCAGAGTTGATTTTATTTTATAATATATATATATATATATATATATATATATACACATGAAACACAAACAGTTCCTCAATTATAGCACAATTACCCCAGTTACAAAACACAAGCAGTACCCCAAGGATACTTGCATCCAGTACGTATGATTTATCGTGGAAAAGAAAAATGGGGAAGTAATATGTTATGATAGTGAAAAGATAATATAATGTCCTCCCCCTAAACAATATTGTGTACGCAGAGTCAATCTTATTGTCTAAGTTGTAAAAAAAATAAATATGGCTTCAAAATTATAAAAAAATGACTCGTAACTCCATGCATTTTGAAATTTATATCGATTATTATCGACCTCTAAATTGCGTTCATAATATGAAATTCAGAACTTTATGTATTTATTTATTTGTATTTTTCTGCTCACACATTCATTTTAAACACAGTTTGTTAGCCCACCAGCAGCTGAGCGGTTCCGCGCTCAAAGCTGTTAGATGGGAGGTGCCGGGTTCGATCCCAGGTCACACTCATCGACCTAGTCGTTTGGATTTTTCCGTGGTTTCCTCCAAAACTCATGTAAATACAGACTAGGACCCCTTAGAAAGACCAAATGTAGGGCATCCCCCCTATAGACCTAGAACATTTGCGGAGTCAATCGGCCTTAAAATCGTACAACGAACTACAGTTTGTTTCTAAGTAACAATGAAAAATCCTCACCCATTTTTTTATTTCTGATGAGAATCCTATTACTTAAATTTACTATCATTTTCCTTCATATCATATTTTATTCATATCATATTTCATAGTTCTATATAATTATTTTTATTATTTTATATTTATAATATAAAGAAAATTTAGTACATTTATTAATATTTTTAACGAAAGAAGGAAAGAAAAGTTGTTAAAAGTTAAAAAATTAGCTGGACTTTGAAAATATTAAAAATAAATTAGTCAATTTAATAATGGTGGTTAGATTATAAGATTTAATGAAACAAACAAATATAAATGAAACATATTCTTACAAATATAAATCAAACAAAAATCTAAGTATGTAAGTAATAAAACCAATGATCATAAAAGTATATATCAAATTAAAAGAAGAAAATGCTAAAAATACTAACTGTAATTAAAAAAAGAAAATGTTAAAAATACTAACTGTAATTAAAAAAAGAAAATGCTAAAAATACTAACTGTAATTAAAAGAAGGAAATGCTAAAAATACTAACTGTAATTAAAAAAAGAAAATTAACATTACCTGGAACATCTTTTTTTGTGAAATGAGTGTTTTGATTCTGATTTAAAAACAAATTGTATAAGAAAACTTTCCATACAGCATAGCATATATTATCAAATCATACTATGCTGCTGGCAGGTTCACTTAACTTTGATAGGTACAATTTCGTGTCCAACACAGAATTGGAAGAAGTTGCTGTTGATTCCACTTGATCTTCTAATTCTTTCTACCTTCAATCTGCGCTGTTTCTAAAAGATCTCCGATGTATTTTTCATGTTAACATTTGTTATCATTTACATTGCAGAAATGTGAAAGTGAGACCAGTATCCTTGCTTTTCATAAAATTAAATAAAAAGCATTCTTCCAGCTTTTCAATATATATATATATATATATATATATATATATATATATATATGCAGCTTTTAATACAACTGAAGTGAAATAGGGTAAGGTGGGGTAAGTGGGCCACACCCCCTGGCATTTCCCCAGCTATTGACTAAAAAAAAATCTGTTATAATATTTTTATGTACCTATCCCAATAGATGTAGAAAACATTATGGCATCGTTTTCATTTATGTGTGTGATAAGTTACAAGCCTTTTTGTGACGATTTTTAAATTTGCAGTCCTATCGTAATTCGCGCCATCGTACTAATTATTTTTTTTCTTCCAAACCGTTCATGATCCAAACCAAAACTTTATATATTTTGAAAGTGTATAAAACACAGAATCTTTTTGTAGTATCGTGTACTCATGACGTTAATAAGGTTGAAAAAAAAATTGGGGGACACACTTGCCCCGCGTTTGGGGTAAGTGGGCCACCACAATGGCGGGGTAAGTGGGCCATCCACCCCAACTCTTTAATATAGTTAAAAAAATAGTCATATGCACTGATTTATATGGTTTACTTCTGAATGACTCCACCAGTAGTGATTCATGTTCCGAAGATGAACTATCAATTATCACCCACTATCACAGAACTTAAAAATGGGGATTATGGCCTTCACTGTTAAAAATTTTTTTGTGAATTTACAGAGAATCTATTGGTAATTAATTATATTAAGTCTTATGTAAATTTACGGAGGATTAAAATCAGAGATTCTGTCAAAATATAGAGAAACTACACTGTAAATTAATCATAGTCTCTGTAAATTTACATAGATCAAAATATTCAAGTCTCTGTAAATTTAAATCTGTGAAACATCATAGTCTCTGTAAATCTACATATGCAAAAATATGCAAGTCTCCGTAAATTCGATCATGTAAAAGCATATAAGACTCTGTAAATTTACCTTGTAAAAATAACCACGTCTCTGTAAAATTACATATGGTAAAACATCCAAGTCTCTGTAAAATTACATACGTAAGAACATCCAAGTCTCCGTAAATTTCGTATATAATATTATGAAAATCTCAGTAAATTTATCCATGTAAAAATACCTAATATCTGAAGGCCCCACCATTGGCTGAGAAGCTCTGCTCTCAACGTTTGAAGGCGGAAGGCGCATGGTTCGATCCCAGGTTGCGATTTTCGACCTACCCATTCGGAATTTTCCGCGGATTTCTCCAAAACTTGTATAAATAAGGGATAAGACATTTTAGAAAGACCTACACTTACGGCAATCCCCACAGGTCTAGAAACCTAGCACATCCAATCGGCTTTAACTAACGCCGATTAAACATTAGTATGTTTACAAGCGTATCGAAGACACTCTAAATTGGCATATTACTTAAAATAAATTTCATTATTATTAATTTATAAGTACAAAAATATCCAACAGTAAGTTTATATTCATGAATATTGGTAAGAATCTGGTAAATAAGTTACATAAGTACAGATTCTTATACAACTTAAAGAAAAGAAACTTAAAGTTGGATGTTTTTGCACTTGTAGATTCATAGCCTTGGGATTTATTTTAAATGCGCGTCAGTTTAGAGTGTTTTGAATATAGGCTTCTAAATATACTAATATTATTGTGGTGCTAAAATCACATTGGTTACTCCAGAGTTCTAGGCCTGTATAGAATGCCTTATGTGTAGGTCATTCTAAGGTGTTCTATCCCTTATTTACAAAAGTTTTTAAGAAAACCTTTGAAAATTTCGAATGGGTAGACTGAAAATCTCAACCTGAGATCGAACTTCGCACCTCCCACCTTCAAACTTTGAGATCAGAACTCCTCGGAAATTGATGGGACAAGAAGTCCGGACTTTAGTATATATATAGACATACTATTTATTTTTTATCAAAACTACATTAAAATTCAGAGGTATAAAATTGGTTAAGCTTGTATTACCTTTGGTAGGATTTGTATTGATGCGCTTTAACAGGTTTTTAACTACAATTTTTATTAATGTTGTGGTACATTTTGCATCCATTAAACTTTTAATAAAAATTTTAAAAAAGAAGCTAATTTATATTATGGTACTTCTAATAAAATGATCAGAAATAATTGCAAAATATATCATATGTTTGCTTAATATTGCTCGGTTATATTTAGTCCATACCAAAATAAAAACTTAATTCCCTCATTTAATATGACTCAATAGTGAAAGATCTCACAGGTCTAAATCTAAAATTTTGATTTGATAATTATGACATATTGATGGTTTTTGCTCGGCTGAAACCAAAACTAGATTTTACTCTATCACATACATATATTTATCAATACAAGGTGCGCTATTTTTTTCATGACTCTTCTACCAATATAAATATACGGTTACTTTTATAGTATGATTCCATGATTAATTACAATTAATCATGGAATCATACTAGAAACTACCGAAAAAGAAGGTATTGTGTCGGTAGACACCCTGTATTTGCAAAAGCTACGTGTAACAGAGGAAAATTGGCTTCATTTTCGGCTTCAGCACATTAGAAATATAGGTACACACTAAAATAAATAAATTAAATTTTGCCAACATTATATTTGTAGATCTGTGTTAACAACCTCAGTTTCTTTCATTCAAAAAATACATCCACTTTTTAAATACACTTTAAAAATAAATATTTTAACTGATATACATATATATATTACATTTTGATTAGATATTAACTTAAAACAATTAAGAATGTAATTAAAACACTAATCGTTTAAAATTCATTATGCTCTTAAAAAGGTGTAAACTTTCTAAATTGGGGGGAAAAAAAGAAAGGAAGAAGTACTAAAAATTTGTTAGGTACACTACCTTTCCATAATGACCGCACACTTTCGATTTCAGACACTTTTTAAAGTATTTCAAGAAATGTTAAACAAATCATTTTGAAACTTCAGGGATGTGAAAGGAGGATCGGTAAAAATAATTAAAGTAAAATGAAACCCTGTAATAATTAATGCTTGAAATACGATATGGCAGTAGCATGTGATTATAGGACTCTTTCTCATTAACTTATTAAGTTTATATGTCTCTAACGCATATAATCAGGGAAATAAAGGTTTCTTTAAAAAATTGCAAAAACTTTTTCTTTTTCTTTTTTTTTTTTTTTATAGCAATAACACGCAAAATATGAAAAGACTGTGCAAAGTTATTCTCTTCAAATATATTTACGATGAATGAAGAAAACAAATACTCTAAAAATTAAGTGGTGTAGAAAAAGAGGCGGTAGTAACAATTTGCCGGATTAGGTTGGCAGCTCTGGTCATAGAATAAACTGAATTTCAGCTGTTCCCCAACAAAGAAATTGTTAAGAGGGTTTTCCCAATATTTATTTACAATCACAGAAAATTGCATTACCGTTCATCGAATTAAAATAAATATGTGAGCAAAACTCCTTATACTTTAGCGTTTCTTCGAGAGAAACTGAAGACCGGTTCATTCTTTGGCGAAGAAGTTTTGAGTTTACACAATACTTGTTTGGGTTTTTATATAAGTAGTTTAATGCATTTGGCTACTGAATTATACAAGTGAAATTTAGCTAAAACTTAGTCATGCGCAGTTAAAAATTATTTAGTAAAACTGCTCACATTTCATTAGATATTTAATATTTTTTTCATTCTGATTGCAGTATGTTGTATCTAATGTTGTATATTGGGTTTCCCGAATATAGCTTTGTACTGGATTTAATACCTTGCATGTTATAGCAAAAAAAAAAAAAAAAAATGTTCGACAATTTTTTAAAGAAATCTTTATATCTCCCTGATTACATGTGGTTGAGACTTAAAAATTTATACAGAAAATGAGAATGAGCCCCATAATCATATGCTACAGCCAGACTGTATTTCGAGCATTATTTTATACTGGGTGATGCCAAATGCTCTCATTTTTCTTTAATTTTTTACTGGTCCCATTTTCACTTTTGGTACAAACAAATAACTGAACTACATGAGGTATAACATGTCTTTTACACTCCTGAAGTTTCAAGATGATTTGTTAAGTACTTTTTGAGTTATTTTAAAACGCATCTGAAATCGAAATTGTCCGGTCATTTATGGAAAGGTAGTGTATTAAATGAATTTGAATTTTTAAATACTCACATTGATTTTTATATTAGCTAAAGAAAAGAAATTACTAATTCATTTCCATATAAAGGTCTCTCTTAAAAACTAGGCATACAGTTTTGGTAGTTTATTTAAAAAGTAAATTTGTGCAACGTATTAATGAAATGCGTAACTTGTCACTTAAACCAAGACTGACAAATTTGATGCAAATTTTATTTCAAACTGTAACAAATTTTGAACATTTTTCAATATTCTCTTTTTAATAAAATTGGTTTTTAAAAGTTATTTTATTTGAAAATAAAAATTCTCATTTCAGATCAGATTTCTAATACGTTATCGTAGAACTATAGGAACGTATTAAAAGTTTGATACCTAAATAGTTTTAATTTTTATAATTAATTCATTACAATGTGTAGAATAATTTCCTTAATTATTGTAGTTTCTGGGATATAAATATTTTTAAATAGACGGTAAGTGGAGAGAAAATGTTCTTACGTATTAAATAGTATATAAAAGAAATATAGAGCTTTTAATATTTTTAAATATTAATTTAGGGTTCAGTGCAGATGAAACTCGGGTACTCTTTTGGTTTTCGTCACTAGTTCCATAAATTCAAATCTTTAAAATATATAACTTTTTGTTAAAAGAAACCATTAAATTATTTTAAATTCAAAAAATTTCGACTTTTTTTTTTTTTTTTTTTTTTTACGAAAACAAATTTTAAAACATTTTTTTTTTCTACAAAATAGGATCTAAAGAAGAAACAAATTCTACGCTTTTATACATGAAATCAGCATCCCGGTAATTTACTAGAATCATTGCAAAAAGCTCACTAAGAAGAAAAACATCTTTGCTGCAAAGAAAACATACAATTAAAAATAATTAAAAATAAAACATACTGAATTAGATTAAAATTAAACTTTATTTTACTAACATAACACTGATCGTATCTTTTTTTTTTTCTAAATGACATTAACAAAAGATAAATGGTGAAAAACTCTTTAACAGGATAAATATTTGGTATTTGTAAATGTCTCTAATGGGGGTATTTTAGGGCATTTTCTATTTTCATATTTCTTAGACAACTTGTTTCATTTCTTATATCAGGATCAATTTCCATTACAACTAGAAAAAAGAAAAATTATGAAAAATTACTATTGTAGGAAAACACTTCAACTATAAATTTTTAAAACAAAATCTACATCCTATGACATTTTAAGCAAATAATGAAAAGAAAGGATCGTAATTACATGGCACTAAAAAGAAAATTAAGTATACATAAGCGAATTTTAAAGTGTATCTTAAATATTATTACTTACAAACTTTGAATAAACACCATATAATGCAATAAACTCGCAACAATTGTTTCGGGTCGAAAAAACACACGACCCTTCATCAGGCGAACAAAGTAAGCACGAGTGCTGCAGTTAAAGCGGCAAAGGTGCGTTGCCGCTTTGACTGCAGCACTCGTGCTTAGTTTGTTCGCCTGATGAAGGGTCGTGTGTTTTTTCGACCCGAAACAATTGTTGCGAGTTTATTGCATTTTATGGTGTTTATTCAAAGTTTGTAAGTAATGTTTTTTATAACGCCAGTTTTGTGGTGCTTTTTTATTAAATGTATCTTAACTACTCCATCTAAATAGAATCTAATGAAAAATCATCTAAGAAAATAAAAAGAGATAAACATGGTATTTTAAATCATTAATACAGGAAAAAAATCACTTATATAATGAAATCATAAGATATTTAAGCACCATTTTATGAACGCCAGTGTAACAGGAATATTTTTGAAGAATTTTATATTAAAAACAAGTATGAATTGGATTGTATTTGGGAATAAGGCCGATTGACTGCTGTAGGTTCTAGGCCTACTTTGAAATGTCTTTATCCCCAAGAAAAGATCCCCCCCCCCGCAGTTCCTATATGAAATTTTAAAGTTTGCCCCTGAGTCCCCCCCCCCTTTTTTTTTTTCTTTTATCAAATGCCTTAAAGTTTTCAGAAATTCAGAGACATTCCCAAAGTACAAGGAGTAGAGTGGGACTTTGATAACTATATATAACGACATTTTCAAAAAATATTGAAAATAATTTAGACATTTTTAAGTAAGCCTCAATTTATTACCGAAAACCCCAACGTGGGTTGACTTTTAAGGGGTATTAGCCCATATTTACAGGAATTTCAGAGAAAACCTTGGAAAACACCGAATGACTAGGACAGCATGCGCGACTACGTATCGAATTCATCACTTCCCGTCTACCAGCTTCAAGAACAGATACTCCTGTCCCCAAGACCCACTTTTGTCTATTGGATCATTATAGTAATATGAAGTAATACATAGTTCTGCAGCAAATTATTTTTTACATAATTCAATTACGAAATATTTCCAGTTTATTAAATATATTTAAAAATTATTTTCTAAGTATTATTTGGTCTTTAATAATTACATAAACTAATATAAATGCAAATTACAGTAATTTTTTGTGGTCTTAAGCTACAGGTAAATTTTTTTAATTAATATCCTTCTTTATTTCCATTATTAATATTATGATAATTACTTAAATATTCTATCTCCAAAAATTTAAATATTTAATGAAAACACTTTCCGCTGGTGAAGCATTAACTCCACCCCTCTCCTCAAACCCCTGAAAAGAAAGAAAAGATAATTAAAAGTTATAAATTAAATAAATTAATTAATTAAAAATTGAATCACTTGATAAATAAGAATTCTCTAAAGATAAAATCTTTATTTTGTATTTCAGTTTTTAAATTTATAAAATTTTCAATATGTAAACTATTGTTTATACAATATGTAGGCGATTTATTTCAATTCTACTCAAATTCTTGCATTTTGATTTCGAAAATTCAGATAATGTTTCAGTCTTCACGTAGAAGATATAACGGTAAACATTTTTAATGGCATAGAGAGTTGTATAAAGAACATGAAAAAACTTGAAGAATATTAAAATAAAAATTGAAAACAACCGGTAGCAGATTATAAAATAATATCAGAGGTGAAAGTTTTCAGGGGCTATCTTTATTTCCAAATCCCTTCCTCCCCCCCCCCCCCCCCCCCACATTTCTAAATTTTTCCTTACAATGCCTTCAGAATTCTACAAATATCATTTATTATGGGAATAAATAAACATTTTAAATAATAGCCACGTAATAATAACCTTAATCTATTCTTCCAAGATTAATTTTGAATACAAATAGCAGTTTTTCGGGTTTTGTTATGTTATTTAGTTTTTCACCCTTTGAATATGGAAATAAAACTATTTATTGTCTCCTGAGAGAGTGAACTGCTCCTGAATCATCTTTAAACTGTACGACTCCATGAGTGGCCGTGCCATTCTACGCTCAGAGCTGATAAACGGGAAGTGCTGAGTTCAATCCCAGGTCTAGCTCGTCGACCTAGCTGTTCGAAGTTTTCAGTAGTTTTCTCCGAGACTCATAAAATCTGGGCTGGGCCCCCTTAAAAAACATCCCCCCCCCTCAGAGGGCACACTACCCCAGACCTAGGACCCTCGAGTCCTAGGCCTGGGGACTCGCACATAGTTCCAAGCACTCTCTTAACTTTATAATACTCCGAATTAAAAACTGTCCAGTTATTAAAATCTTTCCCTTACAAAGAAGGAAAAGAAAAAAAATGTCTAAGGAAAAGTATTTCTGTCAATGCAAAAACTTGTCTGAAAGTTTTTTGACAATGTGTTATTAAGCAGAATCTATTAGCTATATTTCAGTGAAACTGTATTTTTAAATTGCAGTTGCTCCACAATCGTCTGCGTCCGCCTCCCTTCATAAACATGTAACCGCAGTCTTGGCATGCTTATGATTATGGTATATTCATCCAGGATAATTCAAAAATACAGTTGGATTTTGTACTTAAAAGTAACGTTTTATGTGGATCGGTTATTTTGAGATATAAATTAGTCCGCAACATATAACAGCCTGGATAAAATTTCGTATTAATTTAAACATTTCCTCACTCAATTTGATATACACTCTGTACTTTGAATCCTTAAATATCAAACTGTATTCTGAAAAATATTAACTTGTCAGAAAATTTAATTTGTCCCCCAACCCACCCCTCTATTACCATTGCTCGGCAACAGCAACAATAATTTTCTTTTTCTTACATTGTGGTTTTTTAACTTGTGCATATATATATAGGCATACATATACACGCGCAAGCAGATTTTCAAAATTTTCAGAAAGCAAAATTAATAACATTGGACGGTTTAGAATACACACCGTCCTCCCCTCCCTTAAAAAAAAAAAAAAAAAAAAGAAAAAGAAAAAGAAAAAAAAAAAAAAAACATTAATTAAAAAAATTGTTGGATAAAACTCCCATCTACAAAATCTTTATTTTGTATTTCGATTTTTAAATTTACTAATTTTTTTATTATTTAAACTATTAATTATATAATGTGGAAATGACTTACTTTTTCCTCAATTCCTAATATTTTGATTTAAGGTAATCTAGATTATTTTTCAGTCTTTCAGCAAATGCCAGCAAACACTTTTAATGACAGGAAGAGGCTGTAAAACGAATATATAAGAAAACATATAGAAATTTCAGACGATATTAAACTAAAAACTAGTATGATGTGGCCACCACATGACTTTCTTCTATATAATTTTACACAAAACTTATTCAATAAAAATTACTTATTAAATTATCAAATTCTTTTCAATTATAAATGCAGAAGATTTTTATCTCATAGAATTATTACTAAATGCCGAAAGATGTTTGTTTTTTTCCAAATCAAAAGAAACGACTTTTTTCCAAGTTTTTTTTCGTAAAAAGTAAAAAAAAAAAAGAAGAAAAAAAAATGGATAACATTGTTTTAAATTAGCCCAAATCTATAGTTCAACCATTAGTTTTAAAGGTATTGACGAGAAGGTATTGACGAAAGATACCCATATTGAAGATTTACTTCACCTGGGGGGTACTTAACCCCCAGGGGAGAGCGATGCCCCCACATGCAAAATTTTTTCCCCTAGTTAACTACTACTATTATCAATAATTCATATTAATTTTAAAATAACTCTCATTATGTACATTTATACGAAATTTTGTCCTATATTGTCATGTTGAAAATTTAGAAAAATGCGATAACAGCACCTGTTGAGCGATTGATCCCCAAATCTAATCAGCACCAGTTTATGTCAGGGTGCAACTAAATACCAAGTTTGTTCACATTTCATTCATTGGTTCATGAGATACAGCGTCCACAAAAAAGGGATACAGACAGACAGACAGACAGAAATTTTTTAAAAACTATCAATTCGTGTTATGGATATCCCAAAACGTAAATCCATCAAAAAATGGAGGTCGAAAATTTTCGCGAATCAAATGCTTTCTCTATATTACATGTAGAAGAAAGTAAAAATAACCGCTAATATAACTAACATAAACAGTCATTGTTTTTGTTGATTATTAAAATAGGATAAAAGATTATATAAAATTTAACTTACCTAATTATGAATTCCAAATGAAAACACAAATTGCTTTAAGTTCTTCAATACAGTCAACAACAACAAACTCTTAATGAGTAGATACGAAGATAAACATCCCGCAGAAACAATCTAATTTTCCCAAACGTTCCCTTTTTTCTCCCTTTTTACGTAATAGTACACTGCAATGAAACAAACTATTCAGTATATTTCTGCCTTCAAAACTTCTAGTTAAATAAATCTATATGTATAAATAGGTATTTATTTTAATATAAAAATAATTTTAAGGTTATGTATATATATATATAGTTTTTTTATTTAATGTACCTATCAAAATCCCTACAGGGAAAACGTTGTTTAGAAAAGGGAAATATCTGTAAATTAAGAACTGAGTTTCTTGATTCAATGCTTTTAACAGAGAACTCATGTAAATTTACGGAGAGTCTCAATACTTTTTCTGTACTTTTACAGAAATTTTTAACAGCAAACTGAGTTTCTTGATTCACTGCTCTTAACAGTGAACTCATGTACATTTACGGAGAGTCTCAATACTTTTTCTGTACTTTTACAGAAATTTTTAACAGTGTTGTCCAGTGTGAAGGCAAAACAAAAAAGAAATATTATGTTGGCTTGGTATTAAATGACAGTCCAAACGATTAAGATACAATTGTCATGTAATACATGCACAAAGACACAACTATACGTAATAACTTTTATCCCCCTGAAGCTAATGGTATTCATAATGACAAGGGCTACAAGATGTTGTGCTGAAACTAAATGAACCAACACTTTCCAAGAGACTTTCAAAATACATATTTACCAACGATTTATCAAGATATAATGTTCACTAGCATGCAACACTGCCATAGGCTAGTTTAAACTTTGTAGGCCTAACTTTTAGGCTACTCTACATGCAAAAGTAAAAAGTTGAAAAATTGACATTTGTTGCCTTGTGTGCCAGAAAAAGTTGCTATGGGTGAACTAATGGAGATACTTCAGTGATTTTTTTTTTTTGAAAGATTCAGAAAATCATGTAGATTGTCTCACTTGCCCCACCAAATCTCTACCAGTTATGAGTAAATATATATTCAGGGGGTGGCCCACTTGCCCCACCTTGCGGGTGTGGGCAAGTGGGCCACCCCGATGACCACCCAAAATAATTTTCTTTTTTAATTCATCATTTGCCAATTTGGTTAGAGGTTGCCATGGTTACAGTAACAACATATGAGAGAATGAACCACAAAAGAAATTAAGTTGTTAGGCCTATTACATCCGGTGCTATGTTGAGCTAAAGTCGAATTATGCCAAAAAGGGGTCCCACTTACCCCACCTTACCCTATATAGTATATAAAAATGAGGAAGAATCTTAGCAGACTACTCAAAACTAGCAGCTAAATACAGTAACAAAAGAAAAAAGAAATACAATTTTCATTCGAAAATAAATATACACAGTAATTAAATCTGCTCTGAGCTCTTACTGTTAAACAATACAAATTTATTGAAAAACATCATTTTCTTCTTTATGAATTCGGTTAAAATTGCTAATAGTTTAAGTATTAAACAAATGAAAACATTAAAATCATCCAAGAATTAACATTTAGATAAATAATTGAAGCCGTTATTTTTTTTTATTAAAATCATTGCATGATGTCCATTACTGGTGCATTCACACTCACTCTATTTGCTTTTCACTTAAAAAATCGTGATCAAAAGAACTGAAAAATAAATAACGATAGAAATTTAAAATAATAAAATCACTTACGAAATAAAAATCACAGCTAAAGTAATTAAAAAATTTAAATTACAGATTTAATAACATACAGATTGGAAGATATTGATTCAAAGATACTTATTGCTGAAAAAGTTTGGTACAAAAATATCTTACCTATTTAAAGTTGTTGTGTGAAATATAGCTATGCAGAATGTTCAATAAAATAAAACACATAATACAAAATTTATTTACAATGTAGAAAGTAACACATTTCATTCTTCAAAAAACATTCCATCGCTTTTTTACGTTAATTTTTTTTAAACGTAATATAAAAATAATTAAATACACAAAAAATATTTTAATTATGTGCTGAATAAAAATCAAAATCAGTTCTCAATTCAGTTTTCTGTATATAAGTATTGTAAAAAAATAATGGCAATTCTCTAGCAATTCTCTGCTACTCTTGATTACTTTTTAGGTACTGGAGGAAAGCAGGAAATTATGCACTGTGATGCCTCAATATCATCACGTGTTTTTTTTTTTTTTTCTGTTCTTTTTTTCAACTTTTACATGCCTGTAAACATCTAAAAAAAATAATAATAATAATATTAAGATTCTTATTATTGCTTTGATATTTTTTTATTATTATTGAATTTCTAAAAAAACAACAGAATAATCAAAATGCTTCCATAGTTTGACTATTCATTTTATTATTAAATACTAATTTAGGGCCAATTGTAACTCTGTCGGAAAAATCCTGAAAAAAAAAAATATTTATATATATATAAGCTTAGGGTTATTGTTATTTTTAAAGATTGTAAGCTATGAAGTACATGCAAAGATTTGTAAATTTAGAATAAATTTAAAATACAATAGATATTTCTAAATTTCTATTTTTTTTTTTTAACTTCCTCTTACTCATATTAATAGAGAAAATATTATTTTTCGACAAAATTTTAAAAATTAAATGTTTGTTATATTTACACATTTCAAGGTCCCCTTAATTCGAAAAACATGCTTTTAGCAGCTGGTCTGTGTGTCTATTATCAGCGTATCTCAAGAACAAATTCTAAAAAGAAGTTCAAACTCGGTATTCTAAATCTGTATTATACAGGGAATGCTACATTAAACTTTTTGTTGACATAAAGCTAATGATTCGTGTACATGGACATCCAAGAAAATTCAAACACATTACGTCTATGGGCGAAATTGAAGATAAGTAGAGTTTAACATCTATAAGTTGCAGTAAACCAAATGAAATGAATATATATATTAGGTAGGCATAAAAGCATATTTCACATAGAATATGGTATGAAAATTATTCACCGTTCGTTTACAGGACTACACAAAAGAAATAGAATACAGCGGAACAGTACTTGGAAATTCATGTAAATGCATTTCTGGCCCTGATATATGTTATTAATACAGTATTATATTTAAGTGCACAATGTGGTGCGTACGTAATGTTTAGAAAATATACAGAGGGCTACGAATTATGAAGGGAAAACATTTTTTTAATTAATATGATTAAAGGAAGTGCTTTGTTATAATATTTTAAGAAAGATGGTCAGAAATTAATTCCCCATACCATACTAAGCTTTTAATGCATCTAATTAGACAATGTGACAGTTTTAAATACAATTATAAATTACTTTTTCATTTCAAATTTGTTTCATGTGTAATACGTAATAATTCTTTTAGCATAACATGACTAAATTTTAAAAGTAAATTTACAAATTAAAGGAAAACACATAGAAAAATCTTGTATAGTATGCTAACTCTAATTTTTGGCATAATTATTTTAATATCTGAATATGGAAAATTAAGTATTTATTATACAAACTAAAAACACATTTACCAAAATAAGTAAAAAAAAAATAATAATAATAATATTATAACTTTAAAAATTTAAAGAACATGCTTTTATAGCACAAAATATCTATTTTAGTATTAAACTTCAGGGTAAGAGAAAATAGTGTGAGTGACACACCGTATTATTTACATACATTTAAATCTTTAATTAAAATAACTTAGAATTAAACAAAAACCATTTTTTTAAAAAATCTCCCCTGACGGGGATCGAACGCTGGACCTTCAGTTTCGTAGCGCGGCGCCTTACCTCAACGCCACATCGTTCACGTAGGGAAAGTATTTTTTTTTACAATATAAATTTTTTGTTTGCTTCCAGAGAAGTTACAAACATACATACATACAGGTGAAGCTAATAAAAGCGTGTTAAAAAATCAAGCTCTATAATACTTGTCTTTAAAAAAAATCAAGGTACTTTTAAACAACATAAAACTGTGCTATTCTAGTATCAAATCTCGCAATGGAAACTAAAACGATAAGAATGACTCCTCAAGTTAAAAAATGTTATAAGTTTACTTACCTGCATATCTACAGGGCTGAAAATTTTTTTATTTATCTTCTTTATTCAAATTAAAGATACTAGATACTGCCTGCAATCCCTCATCAAATTCAGTGACTACAAACATCCTAAACAAAAAATATGCAAAATTCGTTGTTTTACTTTCTAGTTTGAAAAAGCCAGAGGGAAAAATTACTAATTACACACACACACACACACACACACAAAAAAAAAAAAAAAAAAAAAATGTATTTTGTAAAAAAAATGTACTGGTTACATTCTTTGTAAACAGGATACAATTTAGTATGATAGGATTTATTTTAATCTATTCTTCCATATAAAGGCATGCAGGAACTAATAAGTACAACACTTTGAATAAACACCATGAAATGCAATAAACTCGCCTGAGTTAAACTGTGCGAGTCTATTGCATTTTATGGTGTTTATTCAAAGTGTTGTACTTATTACTTTAAAAAGCCAGTTCTGTGGTAATTTCTTATTATGCAATAATTGTATTTTCCTCCCTTGCATCGGTTACTAACATCCATTTCTTAAAAGTACTTTGACATAGCTTAAACTTATCAGCCCCTTGTCGGCTTTTAAATTTTTATTGTCATATTGACGATGAAATAAAATGGCTATTGCAATTGTGTCAATAAAGACTTTGGCAAGAAATGTTCGAACTAATTCAATGCTAAATTTAAAATTTCGTAAAGGAGTTCTGAACTGAAACTGTTTCATTTATTTGGGACGATTTTTCTCAATTGCATTTTAATTAAAAAAAAAAAAAAAAAAAAAAAAAAAGAATCTTTGTGCATTTTTTATTTATTTATTGACCTAAAAAAAAGTATATTCACTTATTTAATTATTTTTGTCATCAATTTTTGAAAAATAATTTTAAAATTAAAATGGGATTTTTACTTAATATTTTTAAAATCAATTATCTGAATGAACTGAAAATATGGCGTTAGCTAGATTTTATCCTTATTAATAAGTGTGAAAATTTTCGACAAAATCGTATAATCCAGATAGATACAATGACAGATTTTCAGCTTTATATATTTTAAATAAAAAAGAAAAATGCTTGCATATATTTATTCGAGGTGTAATACAATAAATGGCGACAACGCAAACTTGCTGTCTGAAAGAAATAATCGTACTAAGTTTGGATAAATCTCTACAACTTAATACTTTTAATCAGGAAACAATTCTTCACATTTGGCCCGACAAATTTTTAATTTTAGTACGAAAGTTAAATAAATACATGTTTTACATTTTACTAGCACAAAAAATTATTCCTTAGTATTTTTAAACTATTCTGTAATATGCATTAAGGAATGTTTGAAAATGCAGTAAAGTCATACTGATTTTAATAAATTTACGAAAATTTAAATAAGAGTCAGTATAGCTATCATAAATTATAGCTATGTTTATGATTATTATTCTTTTAGAGTGTTTCTATTTTTTTTTTTTTTTTTTTTTTTTAAATATTAAAAGAAAAAAAAAGTAAATTTTTCCATTGAAATAAATATAACTTTCGTAGAGAATAAATTCTATCTTGAAATATTAATTAGTAGTAACATAAATGTAGGAAGTAAATAAATATAGAATTAATTAATTTATTATAATTACAATTAACACACAAAGAAATTTCTTTAGAATTTTAGCTAAATGCTTAGGCAGTATTTTAGCTTTTTCGAAAGCTAATTTAATTCTTAAAATAAATAAGTAATACTGTTGATTTATATTTCTTAATTTGCTTATTCCCAACTTCGTTTTCCATTTCATTTGTTCTCTGATAAATTACTCAAACTCAGGAACCAAAAACCGTACTTGTGATTTCAGACACATGAATGAAAAGCCGTTTGTACTTAACTTGTGATTTAAGAATCAGTGAAACTTTGTTTCGATTTTAATAACAGAAAAAGAGATATGTCATCCCATGTGCAAAATGAAAAAGTAATTAAAAAGGGGAGTAATGAGCAATACTAAATCACTGAGCAATGCTTCTAAGAAGCCAATTCTGACACACTTTTAAATATTTTTGCATTTAAATTTAACCCTTAAAATTTGAAATTAAAACCAAATATATTAATTATTTATTGCAACTAATAAAATTTCTGATTTTTTTTCATATGAATAAAAAAAACGCAGTTCCATATTAATATCTTAAATTATTGATATATACTGCACACTTTTTTCTAATAGATATGTTTATAAAAATATTCTCATGTACCAAGCAGTTATATAATAATTCTGATATTAAAGCATAAAACAGAGACGAGATTGGCAAAAATACAAAAAAGCTAAAACTGTACGAAAGGCAAAATGTTGAAATGAAATACTACAGTTTTGATGACAAAATCTATTATGTTTGAGTAATGGATATATTTTTAATTTTTCATCTGTACAAAAAAAGAACAAAAGCATAGTATTTCAACTCATATTAGGTATTAATATAAAAATATAGTATAAAATAAAAACACAAAACAAAGAAGCGTATTAATACTTACTTCAGAAATTTCAGGAAGATCCAATCATTTGCTTTGCAGGATCCGCTGACTGCTCGTTGATATTGTCTGTGGATATAAATAGACGCCGTTCATGATTTGATTAGCAAAATCGAGATTGCGAGGTCATAGAAAACGATCTGTGCGTACGCGGGATCAGCAATTGGCGCTCTCAAATGTCTCAAACAGTACATCTCAAGACAATCAACCGTGATATCTCAGAGATGTTTTTTTTTTAAGACGCACTTTGATGTGATGAAGATAAGACGTTGCGATGTACTTCAGACGTCTCTGGAACCTAGTGTACTGTATGAGACGGTTCTATTAACACCCCCAAAAAATATTAAATATTTTATTAATTATCTGTAAAAGTTTAACTTTTTTGAAAATCAGGAATTCATGGGGGGGGGGAAATGCTACGCGAGAAACCACTATTTTAAGAATTTAATTCTGTAAAATAAATATTAAAAAGCATAAGAACTATTACCTGAATATATTTTATTGAACAAAGCTAATATAGTTCATTTTGTAAATATTAAGTGGAAGTATAAACTTTTATATAAAACCTACTGCACTGCAATGCTGCCGGCAGTGGTTCCCACTCCCTTTAAACTTATACTGGTCAGATTATTTATATATCAGGAACATATGAAATGTCCGATTTTCACCAGTAAAATTTTTGAGATTTGGTTCCTTATAAACTTTTTTCATACAGTCGTTAATTATGTATCATTTTAAAGCTAAAACCTTGTCTTTTTCCTCTGATGTGTTTCAAATAAAAATATTGTGATTTGGTGGTAAGTTTATAGCTTTAATCGTAGGATGAATTCTAGAGATTTTAGAGTACTATTTTTGTATGAGTGGAAAAGTAAGCATAATGCTGCAGCAGCTGCCCGAAACATTAATGCTGCATTTGGAAACGGTTCTGTAAATGAACGTACCATTCGACGTTGGTATGCAAAGTTCGAAACTGGGATGAAAGTCTCACAAACGAAGACCGGGGCAGACTAGAGACTGTTGTGGACAATGAAGTTTTACGAGCAATAGTTGAAAAAAATCCAGGCAATACTGTTAGAGATTATGCAGAAAAACTAGGTGTATCTCCTACAACCATTTCACGTCATCTAAAATTGATTGGCAAAGTTAAAAATTTGGATAAATGGGTACTGCATGAATTGAATGAGAATCAGAAGCGCGAACGTTTTAAAATCTCGTCTGCCCTTCTTCTTCCCAACCAAAATGATCCTTTTCTCAATCGAATTTTAACTTGTGACGAAAAGTGGATTCTGTACGACAATCGTAAACGTTCAGCGCAGTGGCTGGATGTTAACAAGGCTGCACAACACTTCCCAAAGCCGAAACTCCATCAAAAGAAGGTTATGGTGACTGTTTGGTGGTCCTCAGCTGGTTTAATTCACCATAGCTTTCTAAAACCAGGCGAAACCATTACAGCGGAGAAATATTGTAGAGAAATCGATGAAATGCACCAGGAACTTACACGTAAACAGCCAGAATTGGTCAATAGGAAGGGCCCTATTCTTCTCCATGATAACGCTAGACCGCATGTTTCAATGATCACTCGTCAGAAACTACACATGTTAAACTATGAAGTTTTAGACCATCCACCATATTCACATGACCTCTCACCTACAGATTTTCACTATTTCAAACATCTCGATAACTTCTTGCAGGAGAAATGCTTCAGAAATCCAAAGGATGCTGAAGCGTCATTCAATGAATTTGTTGCCTCCCTACAGGACGACAACATTTTATGATACCGGCATAAAAAACTTGTTCCTCGTTGGAAAAAGTGTATTGAAGCTAATGGTTCCTATTTTGATTAATAAAACTTGTTCTGTAAAAATATATTCTTTCTTTAAGTAGACTATGAAAATCGGACATTTCATATGTTACAACCTAATACTTTTTCTTAATTTGATTTTTAATATTAATAGTTATATTTATTATAGTTATATAATATTCTAATTAGTTTTTTGCAGATTATCGTGGCAGTTTAATCATCTGTTTATTTTTTGCATTCTGTTTCTTCTTGTTACAAATATAGTATATATATCATACTTAAATAAGTGTTGTAAAATTAAGTTCTAAAAATCTAAATATGCAATGTATACTAAGTGAAATGACAATATCTAAAAATAAGTTATGTCGTTTTTAAAAGACATCGTGATTAATATTTAAAAAATACGTTTCTCAGATTAACGATTTTGTTTATTTTAGCAAAAATAAATAACATTTTCTATTGTCCTTGGATTTTCACGAGAATGCTAACTAAATAAGTATTTCTATTTCCTTATTATTATTATTTTTTTAAACTAATCTTTTTATGTGGAAATGCTGTTGTTAATGTATCTTATATGTGAATGCTAAAAAGCTTCCTGAATCCGCCGTTGTGGTCTGACAGACTGTGTTATAGTGAGTATAAATATATAGTGTACCGTTCGACGAAGAGATTATGTTCGAAAGTAAATGAAAATCAGCAGAGGGCGCAAACATCGTTTCTCCTGCAACGCCGGAACCAAAGTGCTATGTAAACAAAGTTGTTTTTCATTACATTGTAATCAAATCAACCTTTTGGCTGTAATTTAACTTTATATAAGTTACTGACATGGAGATAAAGACAGGAGAAGAAGGTACCTAACGCTGAAATTTTGTGATGTTGTTTTATAATGTTTACAGATGGCGCCAGCGTACAATACTTCCTTCTCTCCAGCTTCCGCAATGTTATTCAATGGGGAAATGTCTCGTTTTAATTATTTTTTTAGAAATAATATCAAGCTGAAAAAAGTTCGATTGAAAGCAAATTTCATTAAATAGAGTATTCTAACCAACATGTTTTTTTAAGAGCCATTTTATACTAATTTTACTTTGAAAGAGAGCTTTTAAAAAATGACGAATCTTATGAACCGAAGCTAGCTAAAACAGACAATTGGGAGGAAGGAGAATGGATGAAATTTTGTAAAGAAAAAAAATAAATTTTTAGGTGCAGAAAACACGAACTCGGACATTATTTCTCTCCTGGGGCTTTTTTTTTTTTTTTTTCTTTTCTTATCACTATCATAGCCTGTTTTACAACTAGGAACGAAGCATTTATTTGAAACATCTGAATTATGCAGTTTTAAGAACTTATAAAAAAATTAAATTGCTTAAAATAAAAAATTTTAAATGTACTCCAGCAAAATTCTATTGAAAACAACACTATATCCGCGCCGAGGTAGGAATTAATGACAAGTGACGCCCTCAATATTTACCAAAAATTTACATCACAGTTTCGTAGCTTTCTCCCATTGGACCTTCAACTCCGATTAATATTACTACGTGGTTAGTGATAACTAAATATTAAAAAAGCTATGTATAAAAATATGCATAAAATAAGTTCAAAAGCCATACATACAAATTTATTTAGAAAAGCAATATGATTAATTGATACAACAAAATGAAGTTTAAAAACATGAAGAATGAAAATTAAACAAAAAATTACAAACACTTAAACTTCTTTAAATGTAAATGAAGTTTACTTTTAAAATTTAAAATACTTTTTGAATAGTAATACAATAAATAAAAAATAATAGTAATAAGTAATTAAAAAACCATTAGTAATAGATGCAATTGTCAAATAGTTTATTTATTTTTTATTTATTCATGAATAACATAGACACGCACATATATATATAAATATAAACGCTGGAAAAGAATTGATTGTACTGTTTGCAAAAGAAATGTTATAATTAAGAGTGGTGAAAAAAGCATTTAATATTCAGTACAAATAAATTTTAAGTAAAATGAGAAAATCAAACTTGAGAGTTAGAATAAAGTACTACAATTTACATTATTTATATTCTTAACTAGACTTAACACAGATTCAAGAAAAAACAGAAAATATTCAACACAAAAATAGTTTAGATATTAAGCTGGTACAGAAACACAGTCACAAAACTGTTCTTGATGCAATAATAACCGGAATGTAATATATGTAATCTATTTCTGATTAAATTAAATTTAAAGAATAGTATTTCAAAATGTGTTGCAAAGGGAAAGCCTTTAATATAATCAGTCAATTTCCCCAACTAAAATTCAAGCTTGCAACTAATATATAAATACTAATATTGATATGTTCATAATAAAAACAATTGACAAATAGAAACAAAGAAAATATATACATATATAACTTACATTAGCTTTTATCCGCTCTTGGAATTAATCGTTCCCATTTCTTTCGCATTTCAATATCATTGGGTCCTTTAAAGTACAAAATTTTTTTCTTGCAATTTGAATATCTACTGCTGCATCCTGGAACAAAGCTGTGACTTTGTCGCTTAGGCCAAGTAATTTTATCATTTTCCATACCTTGGAAACATTAAATATTAATAAACAAAACCTCAAACAAGAAGTAAACAATGCTATCATATACGCACAAAATTTAAATATCCCTCAATGTTTTGCCAAAGAAGGAACAGTAGCGCCGCCTAGATGCAGGATTTTTTAAGAAACTGGTTTTGCATTATTCAAGATAACTTTACAGAAGATTTTTAAAAAGGGGGAAAGGGAGAAGAGAACATTGATATCAGCGCCAAATATGACAACCTTTCTCGTACACGTAAAACTTATTCCATCCAGAACCCAGAGCCAGACTTGTTCTAATTAGGGAGCCTGTATATTGAGGGGGACGACAAGCAGAAGTAAACTTACTAATACGCATGCGCCGCCGCAATTTTTTTTACCAGATGAAGAGAGCGTAAAAGCTGAATGGGGTTGTTATGTTTACAGAATGTCGAAAGTTACAGTCGGTAGAAGTATTCTTCGAGCAACTCCACCCCGTCAGAATTTTTCACGAATCGATTCAGTTGTCGGTTTGAATAATAATTTTTTAGAATTTAAATATATTATTTAAATATTTTATTTTAATAATAAAATTTTTATTATTTAAATATTTTATTTAAATATATTATTTGTTTATCGAATCGTTAAAAAAATATATTCAATATTGGTTCATTTAAAAAATGTCCCTATCCATTTGTTTTAAATTTTATGCAATATTGTCAGATTCAAAGGCATTAGTATTTTCTATCTCAGATTCAAAGACATTAGTATTTTGTATCGTTACAATATTGAGATATTAGTATTATCTATCTCAGAGGCGTATACATCATCTCCCAAATTCAAAGTCTCAATTTGTAAGCATCCAATATTGGCACTCTATCTATCGCAAAAAAATGGGCTGAACGAAGCGTCAAACACAGAAATCTGCCATGAGACGCTTCGTTCGGCCCATTTTTTTGCCCCCTCCAATTTTAAGGCATCAGTTTGTACCATCTAGATCGATCCCCCACGAAGACTTTGATTTTGGACGGAGGGGTGTCTGGCCAAGAAATGGTCTCAAATCTATCTTCGTGCAGGCGAGGGTCGTCATCGTGGTCTCCATCGAAGAACAGCATGGTTCTTTTTATGAAATCCTTTAAGAATTTATCTATGAATACATCAGATTCCCTCACGATCCGAATTCTGATTGCTTTATGGATGCATGAAGTGGGTACTATAGGATCTAGAATCTGGATTTTAGAAGATGTCAGCATGGCCTCGAATCCCAACGACGAGAGTGCATCTCCAAAATGGATCTCGTCTACTGGATACACCCAGGTATTGGCTAAAGAGATGGGTAGCCTGACCCTCCTGTAAACGAGATCGCTCACCTTCAGCTTGGTCTTTTTTTCACGTAAGCATTAGATCGGCCCATCAGCTTGGCCACGTCAGACGCCCTGACGAACAAAAGTCCATCCGCAGAGACTACGAATAGGATTTTAGCATCGAGCTGTGGATGTTCAATAGTGAATAGCATGACTTGATAGCAATTGAAGTCAAAATGATGCAGGCTCTTAGAGGCAGCTCGTATATATACCCGATTCGTGACCTCATTTTATCAAGCTTTACTAAGAAAACAGGATGTAGGACGTCGCTTAAACAGGATGAGGGCTAGCCGCGTGATCTTCTAGAACTTCCTCAAAAACAGGACGTGATAAAATTATTTATAGAATTAGTTTATCGTTTGAACAGGATCTTGCATAAGCTACCGATCGTCATGCGTCACAGGATGTCGATAAGAAATTTACTTGGAATTTAGATAGAAATAGAGATCGCTGCTAGTATAAATACAGGCTGCTGGACGAGACATTTCATTCTGACTACTTTCTAGTCGTGCTTACTGCTCCTCCACAATGATTTTCCAAATATTATCTGAGGAATTCAATGTCAAATTGACATGTTTTTTGTCATTTGACAATCAAATTTTCATTAAAGGTAGAGAGGTGGCTTATTATATGGGTCATGAAAACCCCACTAGAGTACTGAACTTGTGTCATCTGACTGTGACGGACATTGCTCCCGAAGGTTTAAAACTACCACCGTCTTTGGCTAAGACATGCATCTTTGGAATGGAGGATGCTAAAATTCTAATGGACATGCATCCAGGCGAATTTGATTCTTTGTTCCAGGGGCCGATCGAAACTCTATCGCCGATAGAGTGCACCTTCAACCTGAGGAGGCCCATACAAGTTAAGATCGTTTCATAGACCTCTTCAAACGCTACCATGGAGGGTTTCTTGGCCGATTTAAAAAATGTCATGGATGAGTACCTGCAATCAGTACCTATGGATACGTATGTCTTCGGAGAAAGATACGGGGACTTAGAGTAAGGGTATTTCCCCAAAAAAATCAAAGTTTTGGTGTGAAACAAACCCTACTGGTATAAATCCTCGTCTTAAGATCAGGACGAGGTGCAAAAAAATGGGTCGAGCGAAGCCTCACATGACATCTGTCATTGAAGCTTCGCTCGGCCCATTTTTTGCGATAGATAGAGTGCCAACATTGGATGCGTACCGATTTGTACTTGTAAGTTTAAAGGGATATGGCTTCTCTATAAGATAAATATGTATCTTGGTAAAATATACAGACTCGATAGGTAAATTTAAGCGATCTGAGTTTAAAAATTTAATTTTTTCGTTTAAAATTTACATTTTTTTGTGTAAAATTTAAAAATTTTAAAGGCTAAGCTAGATATGTAATATTAATGAATGGTCATTACAATCTGATCTCTAATTTTAAAGGGATATGGCTCCTCTATAAGATAAATATGAATCTTGGTAAAATATACAGACTCGATAGGTAAATTTAAGGGATCTGAGTTTAAAATTTTCGTTTAAAATTTTAATTTTTTGTGTAAAATTTAAAAATTTTAAAAACTAGGCTAGATATGTAATATTAATGAACGGCCAAGCCAGTCATTATAATCTGATCTCTATAAGAAGATTTTCGAGAACTATTGACAGGATGCTCGATAAGCGGCTTCGGAAGCGGATGCCCGGTTAAAATTACAATCAGATCTCTATAAAAAGATTTTTCGAGAACTATTGACAGGATATTATGTAAGCCTTTCCTCAGGAAGCGGACGACCGGTGATAATCAGATCGATAAAAATTGTTCGAGAGACAGGATATTATGCAAGCCTTTCCTCAGGATGCTTAATAAGCGTTTCGGAGAAAATTACAATCAGATCTATTAAAAAAATGTTGACAGGATGTCGAATCGGGTATATATACGAGTGCCCAGCGAGAGCTCTTCAATTGCTAGTCGATCTCTCTACTAGCTGCTTAGCTTCATTTGCTCGTCAATATGTTTTTTCATATTAAAAATTATGCTCATGGCGTTACGTTCAAGTGTATCATGGCTACTGATGGTACCCTGTTCGTCCAGGCTGAGGACCTTGCAATTTACTCGAGACATCCACTCGATCTTGAGTTCGCCGATAAATATGCAAGCCTCATCGTCCGTGATGTGATGGACCCCAAGATGAGCATACCTAAATGGCTCGCTAAGACGAGAATAATCTCCATTAGCGAGGCCAAATATCACCTGAGGGGGTACCTGGAGGAAGAGGTATTCGATGCAATGTTTGACGGTTTGGCATTGGTCAAATATCAGGCCAACTTGAGGCTTAGCTTCAAAAAATCAATTACTGTTAGATTTGTGGAAAGGTCGCGTACTCGATTTGAAGATTTTATTGCCTATTACCAACTGCAGGTGAGAAAATTCTTCGAACGTGGGTAAGAAGACTATGAATTGTACGAAGCTAAGTTGACCGAGCCGTTGAAACTAACTATCAGTAGGCTATGTAATGAGCAACATTTTGACAGCTTACGTTGATCTTCCAAATGAGAGTAAAAAAAATGGGTCGACCGAGGTGTCTCATGGCAGATTTTCTGTCTTTGACACCTCGTTCAGCCCATTTTTTTGCGATAGATATAGTGCCAATATTGGATGGGTTTAATTTGAGACTTTGAATTGAATGCTACCTCTCTATGCTAACTCTCTAAATGAGGGGCGATACTGCATGGACTTAATTTGAGATTTTGAAAAACAATTTAAGTATAATAAAAAAATCTATTAAGCTAGTATTCAAGAGATTATCAGTATAAAAAATAATTAAGACGTAGAAATTTAAGTTGAGACTTTACAATTACATGTATGAAAATTTATAAAGACTCGGTTATGGATGCTGAAAAGTATATGATTATGCAGACAAGTTTGGGTTGTAATTCTATTGCCAAAAAAAGACACAATGACGGTTTGGGTACGCTAGCCATCATTTATATAGGTACGAAAACCAACTGTGAAAAAAAAAAAAAAAAAATTTTTTTCAAGGTCGCTGAGATTTTTTTTTTTCAAAGATTTTTTTACAAAGATTTTTTTCACAGTTGGTTAGAGTAGTTTAACCTAATTAAACTTTTTCTCTACGAGCCAGCTTGACGGTCAACTCATACGCTCTATCTTTTTCGTCAACTTCATAATCTTTCTCTATTTCCTCAAATTTTCTCTTAACCGTAGCAGTCAATTCTTGAAGCATGTCGCCCGATTTGACAGACCATATACCTTCAGCTCTCACACGCATGGAAAAGTTGCTAGGTTTCTCTTCTTCAGTATCCTCATGCCTAGATTCTACCGATGGGGGTGCGTACAAATTCGTATGTTGTTCGCAGACTGCCCTCGCGTATTTGTAATACCCTTTAAGCCAATCTTGTAAATTCATCTCGCCTTCGTTTCGAACTGTGATTTCAAAGGCCATCCTTCTGCTGAACGGTATAATTTTGGGATACGTAGAGGTTATCCGGCCATCGATCCACAGTTTCTGGATACGACTGATCTGGTCGATAGGCATTCGGTGCGTCTTCACAAGTACGTTCATCAAATCATTGAAATCAAACACGCGCCTGGAACTCATGTTCAAGTATTCTGCATTGGGATTTAGAGTAGCCAGATCTTTGCTGGAATATCGATGCGCAAAGTTGTAAGGTGACGCGTAGCCTAGATATTTGCCGACTTCAACGGCTACGAAATAAACCGATGCATCTCTACCAACAGCAGCGAGGAGTGCAGGCTTGGTATCGAAACAAATTTTCAGATACATGATTGCGTTATGAGATGTTGGGTTTATATAGGAGACTGAGGTTGGTTTTATAACAACTTGAAAACGATTTTTTCAATAAACAGAGGCAAAATGTTACTAGACTGGACAGAATGATGGTAGCTTGAGTACGGAACCGCTATTTATATAGAATGAAGACATGCCACAAGTGGGCGTGGCATGTATAAAAAAAAAATTAAGTGGGTGTTGCATGTAAAAAAGAAATTTTTTTTTTTTTTTTTTAAGTTGGTTAGCTGTCATCTTTGATTACCTGCTTTTCCTGAACTGGTCCAGAAAACTTCTTTATAAGCTCATCCGCCTCGTTTTCAATCTCTGTACGAATCGAGTTCAAGTCGTAGCTACAACCCTCGTCCTTTTCATAGGCTGACATTATATCTCTTAGCGAATCGCTCACCATTTCTTGTTTGATTTTCTCAAAGTCTTCACCGATTTCGGAGTACGCAGATATGTATCTATTATAATTTACATAATTTTTAAACTTGTACTTATTGAGAGCTTGTTCGTTAAACTGTTTACGCTTAACCTTAAAAATTTTTCTAGACCTTGGAGATTCTTCAGCGTCTGCCTTCATTACGAATCCTTCCAGCGGACACTCTGCATAAGCGCTGGGATACGTTTCAACTTTTTCGTACAAATCGCCTATCGTTTGGTAATCTAAATCTAAAATTGGTACGTGGGGTAGCTTCACTCGCTGGAAAATGTTCACGGCAACGCTATACATCATAAACGTATCTGAATCCAGTTGGTAGATATCGTAAGCCCGAAAAAAGACTGTCTTGCTACCGAATACGGCTTCGGATTCAAAATCATGATAGGGTATTCTCTTGATGTGGCTTCCGAATACTTCTCCAAAAATGATAAAATTGTCATGTAAAATGTCTTTGATAAGCCGTACCTTTTCCGACAGCGGTTCCAAGTTTTGGTTCAAGTTAAAAACGCGTGCCTTTTCATCTAGCACTACGTTTCTAGATTGTATCCTGAACGTATTCTTCACGTCGCCAATACCAATATTAGAGCCATCCAATTTTTCGGTAGCGATTAAAGGTATGCCCGAATAAATTTGGCTTGTGATCTCGTGGTACTTGATAAGGTCCATCATGAAAAGTGGAATAAATTAGAAACAGGACAAGATAGCGTATTGTTATAAACTGGTCAGACATAGACTAGAAACTATCTAATAAGCTTTTTCAATAAACATGTTAGGCAAGAAAAGAAGACAGAATGAATGTAGCTTGGGTAAGGAGCCGCTATTTATACAAAATGAAGACATAGCACACCCACTAAAAAAAAAAAAATTTTTTTTCACAGTTGGTTTCTAAAGTTACATTTCTTTATCCAATCAAATTCACTGTAGATGGCGCTGTAGTCTGTATTATAGTATATATATATATAGTATATATATTTGGGTGGGTGGGTGTGGAATTTATTTCTTCTACTGTAAGGTCATGCATAAACCAGCTCCCTTATGTCAAAACCCATTTCCTTTAAAATAGGATGGGATAACGTTATTTATACAATATTGGCTTTGAAAACAATGTTTTTATAGACTTTTGTCTGACAAATGACAAGATATTGCAGGTTTTCATGAAATCAGAATAGATCATGGGTTTTTACAGAAAAATCTAACTATCTAGAGTCAATCAATGTACAGTCACCCAAAAAAAAAACGACACCCCCCCACCTAATTTTGCCGTAAATTATCGTAGAAACATGCGACTGGTACCAATCAGTTTGTAATAACGTCTAGTTTATAATGTTATAGTTAGATTTTACTTAGGGGGTCGTCTACATATTAAAACTGACATCAACTTCATTTTTTTCAATGGTAACCCCCATTTTTTATAATTTATTTGAATTCTTTGGATCAAATCATCACGGAAAATGGTATAGTTTATATATTTCGCTCAATTTTTCATAGAGTTATAAGCTGTCAAAGTTTGGGGGTGCTAATGTTAAATGAATGTGACAAACATTAAATCATATCTTCCGAAATAATTATGATATTTAAATTCTGTTTTTTTTATTCGTTAGAATGAAGTAACCCAAACATATTCCATGCAAATTTTTGCTAAAAATACATTTTTTGAATTATGAAAATTATTAATAAATTCATATTTGAAAAAATTATGAATTATGACCTATGTTAATTTTTGCACGAATAGAACGGGCATCATCAAAAACATGGGTTTCCAAATTTACAGCTTGTTCCTAACATTATTTTTTGAGTTACAGTGATATTTCACTTTTCATTTCTGTTAGGGGGCCGTCACTTGTTATAATCTGCATCCTCTATAAGTAAATGCTTGTATATAATTTGACGGAAAACTATTTTAATTTACCTTTATGTTATTTTTATTGTTTCCTAAGCAATATTTCGATGTTTATTATACAAATTGGCATATTTTTGTAAAGTTATCACAATGTAGGCGAGGGATTGTGAAAGAATTTCAAAAGAAAAGAAGCCCCGCCTCTGATTCGCTGAAACACTATTTAAAAAAAAAGACAAATTTGCATATTCCTATTTGACTCTATATGTTACGCTGGTATGCATAAATCACAATGGTATTTACTACATTGATTATTGAAGACAAAACTTAAATGATTTAATTACAAATATGCAAAATTATTTTGCTTTATATTATAAAGTTTTAGAAAATTTGTGAAAAGGCGTGGCTATTTACATTAAGCCTTGATATGGAAGCTATGTTGCTGTTTTTCGATGCTGCGAAATTTACAAAATATATTTGTGTTAATATACTATACAGATAGAAGAATAATTATATAATATCAACAAATCTTTTTTAATCAATATGTTTATATACATTACTGTATGGAAATGTTTATATATGAATATTGTATTTATTTTTAATGAGAGATATAAACACAAAATACTAAAAAAAAAAAAGAAGAAAATGTGTTATAAATTTTTATAAATCAAGCAAAATATATATGCATACTTGCCAACCTAACCGGTAACATTGTTAGTTCCCGCCCCTGTGTGTACAGAATTTAATTTTTAGAGTAATTAACTTCAAATACATTTACGATTAACTCATTGAGCGCCACGCGAATTCTTATGGAAATCCCATTCAGGCCACACGTGCTGCTTAGAAGCGTGTTATGTTTATCGAGTTTCAATAAACCCCATTAGGCCTTAACGATATAATCCTATAAAAATCCTATTTAAAAAAAAAAAAAAAAAAAAAAAAAAAAAACATGAAGTAAATTTTAAATAAATTGTCAGTAATTACTTAAAACTATGTAAGTTCTGTAGTTTTATATCATATTTTACACTGCCGGCTGACTTAGCCTAAATGGAAAGATCAGTGTCAGTCACCGATGGCTGACACAGCTCTAAAAAGACTGATGTGAAAAAAATGTACGGAAAGGGGCGGGACCAGTAATCTTCCGGGATAGGTTGACAAGAATGTATATACATAGAGCAATGCCAGAAAATGTTCTTTATTTTTCATGAACCAGATGAATGGTATTTTTTTTCTGAATAGTCTATGTATTAAATATAATGCTGCTTTAAATACCCTTTAAATGAAAAGTTTTATTACATAAAGTAATTTTCTGGCACTCTACAGCTCCCAAATGACACACAATACAAAACCCCGCCTTTTTCCAGTGTTTAAAGGGTATTAACGTTTAATATGCTTTATATTCGTTTTGATCTTTCCTTCTCCTCCTTATCTTCTTCTTTTTTCCTTAAAAAAAAAAAAAAAAAAAAAAAAAAAAAAGGAGTTATGAAACATTTTGACCTTTTCAAGTGAAGATTTAGATTAAGGGTAGTCAGCCTTTCTACACCCACCGTCCACTTCGGCATCTGTGTTAAAGTGTAGAATTTTAGAACACCCCATTAAGTAGTAGGATTTATTATTTTACATATTAATTTTTTACACATTATAAAATATAAAAGCAAAAGAATATCGTGGAGATTTATGTAAAAGTTTTTAATAATGTCATGAAAAAAAAATAATAATAATTAATTAAAAAAATAAATAAATAAAAATGAAAAAAATCTGTTTTAATATTTTAAAAAAGTCAATTAAAGAAAATGAAAGTACTGCAGTATGAGAACAAACTCCTATTGTCACTGTGAAATGGCCGTGGGAACCAGGTTGAGTGTCGCCGTTTCAGACAATTATACGGCAGCTTGAGTTAAAATAATTTTGAATTTTCAAACAAATTTAAAACCATTCATCTTTTTTTTTTTCTTTTGATAGATATTTTAATATCTATTCAAGCTATTTAATTTTCTTCGTATGAAGTGAACTATTTGATGTTTAATCAATAGAAACCAATAAAAATCTTTTAATTCATAAACTAACTTAGAAAGTTCTGTGAATTAGTCATTTTTTGTATTTTATAATTAATATTTCTGAAATTTTTTTCCGGTGTGAAACTTAATAAATAATGTATACTGGGTGGTAGATCGTGATTTATATTTTCTAAATGTATAGACGGACCCCTAATACATTTTCACGTGTAACTCTATTTAAAATTCATTTAAGGTATATAAATAGGTATGTTTTTCGAACCGCCTTGATCTCAGAAATCTGAATATGAAGTCAAAAATAGGGGTTGCCATAGAAGAAAATGAAGTTAATGCCCGTTTTAATATGTAGACGACCCCTTAGGCAAAATTTAACTATACCGTTATAAACTAGACGTTATTACAAATCGATCGGTACCAGTCAAATGTTTCTACGATAATTTACGGCGAAATTAGGTGGGGGGTGGCGTTTTTTTTTTGGGTGACTGTACATCTTGCTCAAAACACATTACGAGGCATATTGACTACACGACCGTTGCCTGCAAATGTCGAGACACAATGAGGGTGTGGTCACGTTAGCCATATTAAATATAGACAAGCTTCAAAGTCACACGAAAAAAAAAAAATTTTTTTTCAAGGATGGGCGTGGCTCCTCTATATATAGGATCGCTGACGTGCCACCTCATCATTCTATCTCAATCTTTGCCAGCAACGGTCATATCTCTCATCTGTTTCAAATTTTTATAAAATTAGTTTGTCGCTTAAATCACCCTCAAACGATAAAAATCTTCTAGAACAAATTTAATTCTGTTGGCAGGATATTATGTAAACCGTTTCTTCAAAAACAGGATGTGATAAAGTTTTTTATAGAATTAATTTGTCCTTACGTTGGAAAGTATTGAACACCCTACCACGTTGGAAAGTATTGAACAACCCTCGCGTCTCTTGTGAGCTTATATGCAACTACAACCGATCCATGACTATGCCCGATCCAGCTCCAATTTCTAAACCAGCACCTAAACCAGCCCCAACTCTCATTTCCAAACCAGCACCTAAACCAGCTCCAACACTCATTTCTAAACCAGCTCCAGCACTCATTTCTAAACCAGTACCTAAACCAGCTCCAACTCCAGCACTAATTTCTAAACCGGCACCTAAACCAGCTCCAACTCCAATATCCATACCCTCTTCAGAGAAAATCTATGTTAAAGTGTCAAAGCCAATAAGCCCGCTGCCGAAATCTCCAATTCCAGAAGACCCGTCCAAGGTAACAACCTATCGTACCTTGACGCCTCCACCAAAGATTGATTTCGTGAGACGACCTAAATTAAAAACTGCTGGATTTGAAGATCCGAGAATTCGGAAACGGCATGGCATAGTCGTTCTCAAGTCGAATGTCAATCTGAGAGATGGCAAATGCTACAGCCTCATAAAAACAGAGGCCAGAAAAAATTACAGTTGGGTTTAAACCCAAACGATTTATAAAAAAATCGGGTCGAACGAAGTGTCTCATGGCAGATTTCTGTCTTTGACACTTCGTTCGACCCGTTTTTTTTGTAATAATTATATTGCCAATATTGGATGCGTACCGATTTGTACTTTAAGATTTTGAATGGATATACGATACTATTATAAATGAAGTCTTGGAAATATAAATTTATATATAAACGATTATCAACCAACTTAAAAAAATTTCAAGATTGGTGAAAAAATATTATTTTGAAATCAAAAAATATAAAATCGAAATGAAAAAAATAAACTTAGAAAAAATTTCGTGATTGGTGAAAAATGGCAAAGTCCAAAAAAAATATTATCTTGAAAAAAATTATAGAAATATAAAATCAGCCATGGTTTATATAGCCATGCCACACCCACTTGAAAAAAAAAATTTTTTTTCAAGGTTGATTGATTAGTTGATTGACTCTAGCTAACCTATATATATCATGCTAAAGTATCTACACTATCATTGTCCAGCAATGTTTATCTGTTTCAGCGTCTATAAAAATCTTTATCGCATCCTGTTTCCGTGTTCAGCGACATCTATAAAAAGCCTTATCTCATCCTGTTTTCGTAGAAAATGAGTTATGCAATATCCTGCATCCTGCCTTCAGATTGACTATATAAGCTCTAACATTCGATCGAATAGCCATTCTCTCTTCGGAGCTTTGATCTGCTAACATGTATAAAAATCAATGCTCTATAAAGAAACTTAAAGCCGTTAACCCGCTGCGAAACCGTTTTGGAGTTATCAAATTGTTTCCAAAAAACCTTTCATCTTCTGTTAAAAAATTGGAAGAGTATCCACACTTTCAAACCATCATGGGTGAAGGCAAAATCCATGTATTCTGTCACTACATGACGACCAATTTCAAAATTGAATTTAAAAAACGTACTCTGACGGACAAGATCACGAATACGATTCCAGCAATAGGCAGAGAGGCCAAGACGAACTATCCGCTGAGGCCTCAAGAGATTAAATGGAGCACTCTGATGAACCGATTCAGAAGACCCCCCCCCCCAGCGAAGCCAACAGAGTCAACGCTGATATGCGAATTGGTTTCAAGTGCCCCAATAACCAATTTCTTGTAAAATCTTATTTTACGTTTGGTCAGCGAATCGTCGGGGAAGGATGTGCTCATATCATCCAAACTCTAACCGTGCCATTACTGTTTTACGTGAGGCATCCTGGCGAGACACGAGTCAGAGCGGACAGCAGATACTTCGCTGGCGATAAACTTCATTACTACGACCGATTAATATTGATAGCTGACTCGAGTTACAAGGTGCCTGCTGGGACTACCTATATTTTATTTACGACCCAAAAGAATTTCTTCAGTTTGGACATTGTGCCAGAGAGTTTACAGCTGGATTTCGAAACCAAAAACCCTTTGGAAGAACGAATAACGAAAATATGACGTACCCGTACCAACACCCATGATATGTCATATAGATGATGAAGAAGACTCCCCCGTGGAAATGAATACGGAAGGTATTCAAACATCTCCCGTTTCTAGAATTACATCTAAATATTTTCAAATCTCATCTCCAATCTCAAAGCCAACATCTCCAATCTCAGAGCTAGAATCGTCCCAAGAACCAGAATTGTCCCAAGAGCCGTCCCAAGAACCAGAATCATCTCAAGAGCCAGAAATCTATTTGCCAACAAACCCTCCTGTTGTGTTGGACAAAAGAATAATAGTGGTAACTACAAACTTTGCAGAACAATACAAGTCTCTGATCTGGAAAGAATTGGCAGACCCCCCCAACAACAACTTCGTACGCCCCTACGGGCCTGATCTACCTGGACTTGACCTGAGAATTGCATCGGTAAAACGTAAGGCCGAATACGAAATGAATTCCAAGCGTATAAAGAAATCTAAGCCATCTTTCAGGGACACGGACACAAATACAGAACCTGAACCTGAGCCAATGTTTAAATGCCCACTACCCGTTGGAAATCCTGAGCCAGTTTTTAAACGTCCAGCGCCTATTGAAAATCCTGAGATATGTCCCATTGAAAATCCTGAGATATGTCCCGCGCCTATTGAAAATCCTGAGATATGTCCAGCGCCCATTGAAAATTCAACCGTGCAGCCTGTTCCCATTGAAAATCCAGCAGTACAGCCTGTTCCTATTGAAAATTCAGCCGTGCAACCTGTTCCCTTTGAAAATCCAGCGGTACAGCCTGTTCCTATTGAAAATTCAGCGGTGCAGCCTATTGAAAATTCAGAGTATTATTGTGGATGGAACCCAACAGTCCATAGTGGATGGCCTACTATTGAAAGCTCAGCAGTGCAACCTGATATTGAACTTGATGATCTCGATAAGATACTATGCACGCCCCTATCCACGCCAGCTGAAACACTAGACTCGTTAATGGACGATCTTATGACGCCAGGCACTATGCAGTATACGATGGATGACTTTGACGGACCGCTGGTAGAAGAGACTCAGTTCGAAATGCCAGGATTCGAACTGCCAGACTTTATATAAAAATAAAAATATTAAAAATTTAAAAAATTTGGGTCAAACGATGCTTCTTCATGTTTAGATTTGTCATTATGACTTATCTTTACGATGGAAGCCTCGTTTGACCCATTTTTTTTAAATCAAAATGCTACCAATATTGGTATTGTAAAAAAAATAACTTGTAAATTTTATCAGAACAATAAAAATATTTAAAAAAATTTGGGTCAAATGAAGCTTCCTCATGTCTAGATTTGTCAGTATGACTTATCTTGACGATGGAAGCTTCGTTTGGCCCATTTTTTTTAAATCAATTTGCTACCAATATTGGATTTGTAAAAAAATAACTTATAAAATTTATCAGATTAATTAGAAAGTGACAAATGACAATACTTTATAAAAGTCCATCTAAGTCAAGGTCACATGAAAGAAACCAACCAACCAACTTTGAAATTTTTTTTTTTTTTCAAAGTTGGTTGGTTGGTTTATTTCAAGTTTGTTGGTTAGTTAATATATATATATTTTTTTTTCTCATTTATCAAGATTAGGTTTTCAATTTCATCCTGGCCTTTTCCGCGTTTTGTCCAGGTGCTAAGTTTCAAAAGTCTCGTGCTTCAGCTATGGCGAATCAGGTGCCATGACAAAACGTAGCAATTGGATGTTTTAAATCTGACCTTAAACTGAATTTGGCAATTTGTTACAGCAGATTTTAATCCATAACCTTTTACCGTTTATTGTTACCCTTTAAAATTTGTCTAAGCTATAGTAGTCTTTCAATTTTGACCGTTCAAAAGTATCGTTTAAACGTGGATCAGCTATGCAAGAGGCTATGATAAATTTGAGTCAGGCTGAGCGTTCCCTGTATCTGAAGCAGGTGCCATGTCAAAACGAAGACATATGGCTTTGACATGGCAATTGAAAACGGGGCATCGCTTAGCAGGCGTAGAGAGAATCCGTAAAAATTCAAAATTGAAACCGGCTGGGCCAGTCATGACAAACGTAACCATTGAATTGTAGATGCTGGGCCATGCTTAGCAGGAGACAGTAGCAACCCATATTGTAAAAATAGTATTAACGAGATCCAATGACAAAACGAATAGCGTAGAAAGTAGCATGACAAATGAAAAGCTTAAAAAGTAGCGGCCCCGTGTCCAAATGTTAGTCTATGGCATCAGATTCATTTTAAATGAAACCTGTTAATATTGATCGCGTGTCCATCCAAGAGGCCTTGATAAAAATTGAAACCGGCTGAGTGCTTAAGCTGAAACAGGTGCCACGACAAATCGATATGTACGCTTGAAATCTGAAAGACGTAGAGAGTAGCAGCCCATATTGTAAAAATTTAAAATTATAAACCTCAAAAGTGGATATATATAGGAAGGGTCAAGTTTCAAGGTCACAAAAAAAGAAATTTTTTTTTTTTTTTTTTTTTTTTTTTTTTTTATTGAGAGTGGGTGTGGTCATGTGACTAGTAAAAAACCATCGGATCTATTCGGAGCAAAAGTGGAATAACGGAGATTAATTTCGGAGCTAAAAAGAAGAACCCAAATTGTCTCCCAAACTGGCTGAACCCCGATTAGGTATTTTTGGCTTGAAATCTTAGCTGACCTGAGTTTGGTTATTGGTAAAATAAATTAGCAGATTTTTCTGAGGCCCAAATGAAATTCTTTTAAACTATTTCTGGCAGACGATATTTTTATTAAGAATCAGCCATGGATAAGGAACATCCCCCCATCATCCCCGAGATCTCTTTAAGGAGAGACCGTGCAATGTAAAGTCAGATCCGGGATAGGGGCGTGCATAGTATCTTATCGAGTTCATCAAGTTCAATATCAGGCTGCACCGCTGAGCTTTCAATAGTAGGCCATCCACTATGGACTGTTGGGTTCCATCCACAATAATACTCTGAATTTTCAACAGACTGCACCGCTGAATTTTCAATAGGAACAGGCTGTACCGCTGGATTTTCAATGGGAACAGGCTGCACGGCTGAATTTTCAATAGGAACAGGCTGTACTGCTGGATTTTCAATGGGAACAGGCTGCACGGCTGAATTTTCAATGGGCGCTGGACATATCTCAGGATTTTCAATAGGCGCTGGACATATCTGAGGATTTTCAATGGGACATATCTCAGGATTTTCAATAGGCGCTGGACGTTTGAAAACTGGCTCAGGATTTCCAACGGGTGGTGGGCATTTAAACATTGGCTCAGGTTCAGGTTCTGTATTTGTGGCCGTGTCCCTGAAAGATGGCTTAGATTTCTTTATACGCTTGGAATTCATTTCGTATTCGGCCTTACGTTTTACCGATGCAATTCTCAGGTCAAGTCCAGGTAGATCAGGCCCGTAGGAGCGTACGAAGGTGTTGTTGGGGGGGGGGGTCTGTCAATTCTTTCCAGATCAGAGACTTGTATTGTTCTGCAAATTTTGTAGTTACCACTATTATTCTTTTGTCCAACACAACAGGAGGGTTCGTTGGCAAATAGATCTCTGGCTCTTGAGATGATTCTGGTTCTTGGGACGGCTCTTGGGACAATTCTGGTTCTTGGGACGATTCTAGCTCTGAGATTGGAGATGTTGGCGTTGAGATTGGAGATGAGATTTGAAAATATTTAGATGTAATTCTAGAAACGGGAGATGTTTGAATACCTTCCGTATTCATTTCCACGGGGGAGTCTTCTTCATCATCTATATGACATATCATGGGTGTTGGTACGGGTACGTCATACATTCCATCTATTTTCATTATTCTTTCTTCCAAAGGGTTTTTGGTTTCGAAATCCAGCTGTAAACTCTCTGGCACAATGTCCAAACTGAAGAAATTCTTTTGGGTCGTAAATAAAATATAGTGAATCTGAAGGCAGGATGCAGGATATTGCATAACTCATTTTCTACGAAAACAGAATGAGATAAGGCTTTTTATAGACGTCGCTGAACACGGAAACAGGATGATATAAAGATTTTTATAGACGCTGAAACAGAGAAACATTGCTGGACAATGATAGTGTACATACTTTAGCATGATATATATAGGTTAGCTAGAGTCAAGCAACTAATCAATCAACCTTGAAAAAAAAAAAAAAATTTTCTTTTTTTTTTTTTTTCAAGTGGGTGTGGCATGGCTATATAAACCATGGCTGATTTTATATTTCTATAATTTTTTTCAAGATAATATTTTTTTTGGACTTTGCCATTTTTTACCAGTCTCGAAATTTTTTCTAAGTTTATTTTTTTCATTTCGATTATATATTTTTTGATTTTAAAATAATATTTTTTCACCAATCTTGAAATTTTTTAAGTTGGTTGATAATCGTTTATATATAAATTTATATTTCCAAGACTTCATTTATAAAAGTATCGTATATCCATACAAAATCTTAAAGTACAAATCGGTACGCATCCAATCTTGGCAATATAATTATTACAAAAAAACGGGTCGAACGAAGTGTCAAAGACAGAAATCTGCCATGAGACACTTCGTTCGACCCGATTTTTTTATAAATAGTTTGGGTTTAAACCCAACTGTAATTTTTTCTGGCCTCTGCTTTTATGAGGCTGTAGCATTTGCCATTTCTCAGATTGACATTCGACTTGAGAACGACTATGCCATGCCGTTTTCGAATTCTCGGATCTTCAAATCCAGCAGTTTTTAATTTAGGTCGTCTCACGAAATCAATCTTTGGTGGAGGCGTCCAGGTATGATAGGTTGTTACCTTGGACGGGTCTTCTGGAATTGGAGATTTCGGCAGCGGGCTTATTGGCTTTGACACTTTAACATAGATTTTCTCTGAAGAGGGTATGGATATTGGAGTTGGAGCTGGTTTAGGTGCCGGTTTAGAAATTAGTGCTGGAGTTGGAGCTGGTTTAGGTACTGGTTTAGAAATGAGTGCTGGAGCTGGTTTAGAAATGAGTGCTGGAGCTGGTTTAGAAATGAGTACTGGAGCTGGTTTAGGTGCTGGTTTGGAAATGAGAGTTGGGGCTGGTTTAGGTGCTGGTTTAGAAATTGGAGCTGGATCGGGCATAGTCATGGATCGGTTGTAGTTGCATATAAGCTCACAAGAGACGCGAGGGGTGTTCAATACTTTCCAACGTGGTATGATGGCATAGTCGCAGTCAACTTGCTCATCAGTCAGAGAGTCGAAAGAAAGAGTAGCCATTTCAAAAAGCAGAGTGTCAGAATGAATAAGCTGAGGCGAGAGGCCGGTATTTATACTCTGGCGAGCGGATGCATGAGGTCTGATAAGCGGTTCTGAGAAACGACAAAAGTAATACTATAAAAGGCTTGACCGGATGACCTTTTATAGATTATCGCTTGGAGAGGATGTCCTGTTCCTATCGGCGACACACGTTCTGTTTTGAAGGACAAATTAATTCTATAAAAAACTTTATCACATCCTGTTTTTGAAGAAACGGTTTACATAATATCCGGCCAACAGAATTAAATTTGTTCTAGAAGAATTTTATCGTTTGAGGGTAATTTAAGCGACAAACTAATTTTATAAAAATTTGAAACAGATGAGAGATATGACCGTTGCTGGCAAAGATTGAGATAGAATGATGAGGTGGCACGTCAGCGATCCTATATATAGAAGAGCCACGCCCATCCTTGAATTTTTTTTTTTTCGTGTGACTTTGAAGCTTGTCTATATTTAATATGGCTAACGTGACCACACCCTCATTGTGTCTCGATATTTGCCAGCAACGGTCGTCTAGTCAATATGCCTCGTAATGTGTTTTGAGGAAGATGTACATTGATTGACTCTAGATAGTTAGATTTTTCTATAAAAGCCCATGATCTATTCTGATTTCATGAAAACCTGCAATATCTTGTCATTTGTCAGACAAAAGTCTATAAAAATCTTGTTTTCAAAGCCAATATTGTATAAACAACGTTATCCCATCCTATTTTAAAGGAAATGGGTTTAGACATCACGGAGCTGGTTTATGCATGACCTTACAGTAGAAGAAATAAATTCCACACCCACCCACCGAAATATATATACTATATATATATACTATAATACAGACTACACCGCCATCTACAATGAATTTGATTGGATAAAGAAATATAACTTTAAAAACCAACTGTAAATTTTTTTTTTTTTTTTTTTTTTTTTTTTTTTTTTTTTTAGTGGGTGTGCCATGTCTTCATTTTGTATAAATAGCGGCTCCTTACCCAAGCTACATTCATTCTGTCTTCTTTTCTTGCCTAACATGTTTATTGAAAAAGCTTATTAGATAGTTTCTAGTTTATGTCTGACCAGTTTATAACAATACGCTATCTTGTACTGTTTCTAATATATTCCACTTTTCATGATGGACCTTATCAAGTACCACGAGATCACAAGCCAAATTTATTCGGGCATACCTTTACTCGCTACCGAAAAATTGAATGGCTCTAATATTGGTATTGGCTACGTGAAGAATACATTCAGGATACAATCTAGAAACGTAGTGCTAGATTAAAAGGCACGCGTTTTTAACTTGAACCAGATCTTGGAACCGCTGTCGGAAAAGGTACGGCTTATCAAAGACATTTTACATGACAATTTTATCATTTTTGGAGAAGTATCCGGAAGACACATCAAGAGAATACCCTATCATGATTTTGAATCCGAAGCCGTATTCGGTAGCAAGACGGTCTTTTTTCGGGCTTACGATATCTACCAACTGGATTCAGATACGTTTATGATGTATAGCGTTGCCGTGAACATTTTCCAGCGAGTGAAGCTACCCCACGTACCAATCTTAGATTTAGATTACCAAACGATAGGCGATTTGTACGAAAAAGTTGAAACGTATCCCAGGGCTTATGCAGAGTGTCCGCTGGAAGGATTCGTTATGAAGGCAGACGCTGAAGAATCTCCAAGGTCTAGAAAAATTTTTAAGGTTAAGCGTAAACAGTTTAACGAACAAGCTCTCAATAAATACAAGATTAAAAATTATGTAAATTATAATAGATACATATCTGCATACTCCAAAATCGGTGAAGACTTTGAGAAAATCAAACAAGAAATGGTGAGCGATTCGCTAAGAGATATAATGTCAGTCTATGAAAAGGACGAGGGTTGTAGCTACGACTTGAACTCGATTCGTACAGAGATTGAAAACGAGACGGATAAGCTTATAAAGAAGTATTCTGGACCAGTTAAGGAAAAGCAGGTTATCAAAGATGACAACTAACCAACTTAAAAAAAAAAAAAAAAAAAAAAATTATTTTTTACATGCAACACCCACTTAATTTTTTTTTTTTATACATGCCACGCCCACTTGTGGCATGTCTTCATTCTATATAAATAGCGGTTCCGTACTCAAGCTACCATCATTCTGTCCAGTCTAGTAACATTTTGCCTCTGTTTATTGAAAGAATCATTTTCAAGTTGTTATAAAACCAACCTCAGTCTATATAAACCCAACATCTCATAACGCAATCATGTATCTGAAAATTTGTTTCGATACCAAGCCTGCACTCCTCGCTGCTGTTGGTAGAGATGCATCGGTTTATTTCGCAGCCGTTGAAGTCGGCAAATATCTAGGCTACGCGTCACCTTACAACTTTGCGCATCGATATTCCAGCAAGGATCTGGCTACTCTATATCCCAATGCAGAATACTTGAACATGAGTTCCAGGCGCGTGTTTGATTTCAATGATTTGATGAACGTACTTGTGAAGACGTTCCGAATGCCTATCGACGAGATCAGTCGTATCCAGAAACTGTGGATCGATGGCCGGATAACCTCTACGTAGCCCAAAATTATACCGTTCAGCAGAAGGAGGGCCATTGAAATCACAGTTCGATACGAAGGCGAGATGAATTTACAAGATTGGCTTAAAGGGTATTACGAATACGCGAAGGCACTCTGCGAACAACATACGAATTTGTACGCACCCCCGTCGGTAGAATCTAGGCATGAGGATACTGAAGAAGAGAAACCTAGCAACTTTTCCATGCGCGTGTAAGGTGAAGGTATATGGTCTGTCAAATCGGGCGACATGCTTCAAGAATTGACTGCTACGGTTAAGAGAAAATTTGAGGAAATAGAGAAAGATTATGAAGTTGACGAAAAAGATAGAGCGTATGAGTTGACCGTCAAGCTGGCTCGTAGAGAAAAAGTTTAATTAGGTTAAACTACTCTAACGAACTGTGAAAAAAATCTTTGAAAAAAAAAATCTTTGAAAAAAAAACTCAGCAACCTTGGGAAAAAAAAAAAAAAAAAAAAAAAAATTCACAGTTGGTTTTCGTACTTATATAAATGATGGCTAGCGTACCCAAACCGTCATTGTGTCTTTTTTTGGCAATAGAATTACAACCCAAACTTGTCTGCATAATCATATACTTTTCAGCATACATAATCGAGTCTTAATAAATTTTCATACATGTAATTGTAAAGTTTCAACTTAAATTTCTACGTCTTAATTTTTTTTTATACTGATAATCTCTTCAATACTAGCTTAATAGATTTTTTTATAAATACTTAAATCGTTTTTCAAAGTCTCAAATAAAGTCCATACAGTATCGCCCCTCATTTAGAGAGTTAGCATAGAGAGGTAGCATTCAATTCAAAGTCTCAAATTAAACCCATCCAATATTGGCACTATATCTATCGCAAAAAAATGTGCCGAACGAGGTGTCAAAGACAGAAAATCTGCCATGAGACACCTCGTTCGACCCATTTTTTTACTCTCATTTGGAAGATCAACATAAGCTGTCAATATGTTGCTCATTACATAGCCTACTGATAGTTAGTTTCAACGGCTCGGTCAACTTAGCTTCGTACAATTCATAGTCTTCGTACTCACGTTCGAAGAATTTTCTCACCTGCAGTTGGTAATCGGCAAGAAAATCTTCAAACCGAGTACGCGACCTTTCCACAAATCTAACAGTAGTTGATTTTTTGAAGCTAAGCCTCATGTTGGCCTGATATTTGACCAATGCCGAACCGTCAAACATTGCATCGAATACCTCTTCATCCAGGTACCCCCTCAGGTGATATTTGGCCTCGCTAATGGAGAATATTCTCGTCTTAGCGAGCCATTTAGGTATGCTCACCTTGGGGTCCATCACATCACGGACGGTGAGGCTTCCATATTTATCGGCGAACTCAAGATCGAGTGGATGTCTCGAGTAAATTGCAAGGTCCTCAGCCTGGACGAAGAGGGTACCATCAGTAGCCATGATACACTTGAACGTAACGCCATGAGCATAATTTTTAATATGAAAAAACATATTGACGAGCAAATGAAGCTAAGCGGCTAGTTGAGAGATCGACTAGCAATTGAAGAGCTCTCGCTGGGCACTCGTATATATATCCGATTCGACATCCTGTGAACATTTTTTTAATAGATCTGATTGTAATTTTCTCCGAAACGATTATCAAGCATCCTGAGGAAAGGCTTGCATAATATCCTGTCTCTCGAGCAATTTTTATCGATCTGATTGTAACCGGTCGTCCGCTTCCTGAGGAAAGGCTTACATAATATCCTGTCACTAGTTCTCGAAAAATCTTTTTATAGAGATCTGATTGTAATTTTAACCGGTCATCCGCTTCCGAAGCCGCTTATCAAGCATCCTGTCAATAGTTCTCGAAAATCTTTTTATAGAGATCAGATTATAATGACTGGCTTGGCCGTTCATTAATATTACATATCTAGCCTAGTCTTTAAAATTTTTAAATTTTACAAAAAAAATTAAAATTTTAAACGAAAATTTTAAACTCAGATCCCTTAAATTTACCTATCGAGTCTGTATATTTTACCAAGATACATATTTATCTTATAGAGAAGCCATATCCCTTTAAACTTACAAGTACAAATCGGTACGCATCCAATGTTGGCACTCTATCTATCGCAAAAAAATGGGCCGAGCGAAGCCTCAATGACAGATGTCATGAGAGGCTTCGCTCGACCCATTTTTTTGCACCTCGTCCTGATCTTAAGACGAGGATTTATACCAGTAGGATTTGCTTCCCACCAAAACTTTGATTTTTTGGGGGAAATACCCTAACTCTAAGTCCCCGTATCTTTCTCCGAAGACATACGTATCCATAGGTACTGATTGCAGGTACTCATCCATGACATTTTTTAAATCGGCCAAGAAACCCTCCATGGTAGCGTTTGAAGAGGTCATTGAAACGATCTTAACTTGTACGGGCCTCCTCAGGTTAAAGGTGCACTCTATCGGCGATAGAGTTTCGATCGGACCCTGGAACAAAGAATCAAATTCGCCTGGATGCATGTCCATTAGAATTTTAGCATCCTCCATTCCAAAGATGCATGTCTTGGCCAAAGACCGTGGTAGTTTTAAACCTTCGGGAGCAATGTCCGTCACAGTCAGATGACACAAGTTCAGTACTGTAGTGGGGTTTTCATGACCCATATAATAAGCCACGTCTCTACCTTTAATAAAAATTTGATTGTCAAATGACAAAAAACATGTCAATTTGACATTGAATTCCTCAGATAATATTTGGAAAATCATTGTGGAGGAGCAGTAAGCACGACTAGAAAGTAGTCAGAATGAAATGTCTCGTCCAGCAGCCTGTATTTATACTAGCAGCGATCTCTATTTCTATCTAAATTCCAAGTAAATTTCTTATCGACATCCTGTGACGCATGACGATCGGTAGCTTATGTAAGATCCCGTTCAAACGATAAACTAATTCTATAAATAATTTTATCACGTCCTGTTTTTGAGGAAGTTCTAGAAGATCACGCGGCTAGCCCTCATCCTGTTTAAGCGACGTCCTACATCCTGTTTTCTTAGTAAAGCTTGATAAAATGAGGTCACGAATCGGGTATATATACGAGCTGCCTCTAAGAGCCTGCATCATTTTGACTTCAATTGCTATCAAGTCATGCTATTCACTATTGCACATCAACAGCTCGATGCTAAAATCCTATTCGTAGTCTCTGCGAATGGACTTTTGTTCGTCAGGGCGTCTGATGTGGCCAAGCTGATGGGCCGATCTAATGCTTACGTGAAAAAACGACCAAGCTGAAGGTGAGCGATCTCGTTTACAGGAGGGTCAGGCTACCCATCTCTTTAGCCAATACCTGGGTGTATCCAGTAGACGAGATCCATTTTGGAGATGCACTCTCGTCGTTGGGATTCGAGGCCATGCTGACATCTTCTAAAATCCAGATTCTAGATCCTATAGTACCCACTTCATGCATGCATAAAGCAATCAGAATTCGGATCGTGAGGGAATCTGATGTATTCATAGATGAATTCTTAAAGGATTTCATAAAAAGAACCATGCTGTTCTTCGATGGAGACCACGATGACGACCCTCGCCTCCACGAAGATAGATTTGAGACCATTTCTTGGACAGACACCCCTCCGTCCAAAATCAAAGTCTTCGTGGGGGATCGATCTAGATGGTACAAACTGATGCCTTAAAATTGGAGGGGGCAAAAAAACGGGCCGAACGAAGCGTCTCATGGCAGATTTCTGTCTTTGACGCTTCGTTCGGCCCATTTTTTTGCGATAGATAGAGTGCCAATATTGGATGCTTACAAATTGAGACTTTGAATTTGGGAGATGATGTATACGCCTCTGAGATAGATAATACTAATATCTCAATATTGTAACGATACAAAATACTAATGTCTTTGAATCTGAGATAGAAAATACTAATGCCTTTGAATCTGACAATATTGCATAAAATTTAAAACAAATGGATAGGGACATTTTTTAAATGAGCCAAATATTGAATATATTTTTTTAACGATTCGTTAAACAAATAATATATTTAAATAAAATATTTAAATAATAAAAATTTTATTATTAAAATAAAATATTTAAATAATATATTTAAATTCAAAAAATTTATTATTGAAACCGACAACTGAATCGATTCGTGAAAAATTCGGACGGGGTGGAGTTGCTCGAAGAATACTTCTACCGACTGTATTGCCTCTTTGGCGACGGTTGCGTTTTTCCGCATCCTCGTTTCATCTTTGAATGAAAACTAGCTCCATAATTGTATATTTAATTTACTTCTAATTGAATTAAAATTCCGTCTTATCAATAAGGAAAAATGAAAAATGAAAAATAAAACGAACTTTTTTACCAAAAAAAAAAAAAAAAACCAAAAAAAAAAAATGTATTATTATTAAAAAGTATTCATATTTATTTGTCTGTTGTAAAAACGTGATATTAATTATTTGGCCTCTCCCTCTTTTTTCTTTCTTAAAAATAATAAAATAATAATAAATAAAACTCAATTAAAAACATTTATATTTGAATCATATTAACTATAATTATATTTTTATTACTACATTTTTGTTTATAAGATAAAACTAATAATAATAATAATAATAATGCATTTGATAATTAGAAAAAAAATCTTTAAAGTTTTTCTAAAGTTCCTTTAAAGTAAAAATATATATATTTTTTTTAACGATATTAAAAAATTAATATTGTTATTATTAAAAAAAATAGCATGTATTAAGAATATTTCGTTTTCAGTCTGTGTTTTTCACTCTTAAAATAAATGTATGCCTCTCCCCCCACCCCACCCCACCCTACCCTACTCATCTCTCTTTCGCTCTTCTTCTTCTTCTTTTATTTTCTTTTTAAAGTTGTGTTTAACGAATTAACAACATTAATTTAAATATTTTAAAAACATTTTTTCACGCATGAAAATAGCTTATTATAAGAAAATAATTTTATTTCCAATTTATATCATAATACTCCCCCCCCCCCCCCATGAAAAAAAATAGTGGTTGGGGGGATGGCATTCTGACAGCCTTTTGTTTTGTGACTGGAGTGATAGAATTAACCTTGAAACAAGAAAAGAAATTGAATAATGATAATTGAAATATAATTACAATATGGATAACAAATATGTAACAAGGAATTTGGCAAGTTGGAATACGGCTGAAATATATCAATGAATTAAACAATATTAACATTTTCAAATAAATTTAAAAAGTTTATTAATTCGGTGTTTCAGTCTGAATGCACTCTAATTTTTGCGCATCCCTATACTTATAAAAGTGGCAGTTTCTGTAAACTAACGCTCAAAACGGATGTCATTGCTGCTTGAATCTATCTTTTTTTTTTTTAAAGTTATTTCTTATTTATTTATTTATTTGTAAGTTTAATTTAAGAGAAAAAAAAAGAAGAAAACTATGTCAAATTTACAACAATGTACTTAAAAGAAAATAATAATAATAATAATAAAAAAAAAAAAGTCCGTGGATTTAAATAAATAAATAAAAAAGATCAGATAAATAAAAATACAAAAAAGATCAGATGAATAAACATATAATCATTTGTGTTAAGTAGATCTGATTTGTTATAATATATATATATATATGCAATTATTATTATAATATATCATGTAAATCGAATATAAACAATTTGAATCAGCATGAGGAAAAAACGTAATAAATTTGTTGAAATTAGGTACTATTATCTCATCGACAAATAAATCTATAAAACAAAGATTTATTTATTATTACGTTTCTTTGCTTGGGCTAAAGTAAAATTTTGATTCTTTGAGACTATCTAAAACTTCGTTTAATGAAATAAAACGCATGTACACACTGAAAATTAAATTATTTGTAGAATAAATTTTTGATTTAATATTTGCATGATCTAGTTCCAAAATGTATTTTGAACAATGCCTCTAAACTTTTCATTACTTATATCAGTAAAAATTTAAATTAATAATTTTTCAAAAAACAAGTATTTTTTCAGATTTCAGTTTTTTAATATATTTTGATTTTTGATATTGGGATTTTATTAATAATAATTACAATTATACAACTTCTTATTTTAATTAAAAGTTAATTTAACAATTAAAAAAAATGAGCATTAATATCTTTTTTATATAAATGAATAACAGAAAATATAAGACAAATATGAAAAATGTCTAATATTATTTAATATGAATATAAATTTAAGGAAATGCCATAAAATAATTTAAAGAGATATTTAAAAATGTAAAACCTTTTAGTAATAGACGCTATATTCTTTAAAAGGGCCGATGTTTAAAAATTACGATTTGGCGAAAATAAATATAGCCAGTAACGCCTCAAACATCGCCAACATGCTCTCATGCAGCAAAATGACATTTCTTTCATATTAAAACACATTTAATAAGTTGTAAAATACAGTATGTAAAACTTTATTGCTTGTAGCATATTTAAATTGCTGTTTAGGGTAGAAATATTTTAAGAAAAAGTTCGTAAACATTATTTTCAAATATTGAAAACGAATGCGAATGGTGATCAGCCACAAAAACATGCTAATATCTCAAAACTAGACAGGATTTTCTGCATAAAAATCAGCCGAAATCAAAATTTAATGTCACTTAAATAATATTCTAGTAATAAAAATTGATATCTTAATTCATTATAATAGAAATAAGCTTTTGTTTCTGAGTTGCTTCTCAACTCACTGCTATTTCAATTGCCGAGAAACTGGAAATAGCCCAAGGCCGTAAAAAACAGGTCATAACCAATGAGATGTTTGCTCCCGCGTGTCGTCTCCCTGAGTATACAGGCTCCCTAGTTCTAATCGGAGCCCTACTCCCACACTGCAACAATAAAAGAAAATTTCCACCATTGATTGTTATCCTCCTTCAGTCTTATTTCGATCACTTTTGAATACACAATATTTCTGTGAAAATAATAATAATTTTCAATGTGTGCTTCACTTCTTTAATCTATAATTTCAAAAAATTTCTAAATTTCTTATTACATTCACTTATATTATTTGCTTGGATATTTTTTAAAGGATTTTTATGTATATATATTGAATATACAAAAGAGAAGAGTGATTTAAATACGCATTCACGTCACGCTTTCAAACAGGTGAAAAGTGTGTGTGTGTGAAATTTCCTCTAAAAGATTGTCTCAGAAGAGTAACCCTAAATAGACATTTACGCACTCATACAGTAGAAATGCCATACGTTTGTGAAGTTTGTGGTAGAGGATACTCTCATAAGTCTAATCTAATTAGACATTTCCTCTTTCATACAAAAGAGAAGCCATATGGTTGTAACACATGTATTAAACGATTCATAGATAAAAGTGCTTTAAAGAGGCATTTACGTACTCATACAGGAGAAAAGCCATATGTGTGTGAAGTTTGTTCTAAAAGTTTTTCTCTACAGGGTAATTTAAATACACATTTGCGTACTCATACAGGAGAAAAGCCATATGTGTGTGAAATTTGTACTAAAAGTTTTTCTAGAAAGGGTTATTTAAATACACATTTGCGAATACACGCAGAAGAAAAGCCGTATGAGTGTAAAATATGCTCTAAAAGATCCTCTCAGAAGAATGATCTAAAAAAGCATTTACGCATTCATACAGGAGAAATGCCATACGTTTGTGAAGTTTGTTCTAGAGGATTCTCTAATAAAAATTCCCTAAATAGACATTTACGCGTTCATACAAAAGAGAAGCCATATGTATGTGAAAAGTGTCTTAAAAGATTCACAGATAAAAGTGATTTAAAAAAGCACTTACGTACTCATACAGGAGAAAAATCATATGTGTGTGAAATTTGCTCTAAAGGGTTTTCTCAAAAGAGTTATTTAAAGACACATTTGCGCTGTCACACAGGTGAAAAGCCGTATGTATGTGAAATATGCTCAAAAAGATTCTCTCAAAAGAGTGAACTAAATAGACATTTACGCTGTCATACAGGAGAAATGCTGTAAGGTTGAGATATTTGTTCTAGAGGATTCTCTGAAAAAATTTTCCTAAATAGACATTTACGCATTCATACAGGAGAGAAGCCATATGTGTGTGAAATATGCCCTTAAAGATTCTCTACAATGAGTGATTTAAATACACATTTACGCACTTATACAGGAGAAAAGCCGCATGTGTGTGAAATATGCTCTAAAAGATTCACTGTTAAAAGCTATTATAAAAGACATTCATTAAGGAAAGAGGCCTTATATATTATGTAAAATTTGTTCAAAAGGTTTTTCTCAAAAGGCAAATTTAGATGCACATTGGCTGAATCATACGAAAGACAGACCGCGTATGTGTGGAATAAGACCTTAAAGTTTTATCTAAATACACATTTGTGCGTTCAAACAGGAGAAAACCATAAGGGTGTGAAGTATGTTCTAGATGTTTTTCTAAAAGAGGCAGTTTGAATAAACATTTTATTAATCATACGAAAATAAAAGGTCTGAGCTTTGTGAAGATTGTTATTCTGTATTAACGTAATTCTAAGTTAAGATTCACGCTGTCATACAGAAGTAATGCGATACTCTTGTAAAATTTCTTTTTAAATTTTTCTCAAAAAAAAAAAAAAAAAATCTGATTATGCATTTTTGTACTCATACAGAAAAATAAATTTTTGTAAATATAATTAAATGATTAATTTGGAAAGACAACCGAAATCGATATCTACGCGCACTGTCCTTACCTGTGAAATGTATTTTAAAGTCTTTTTTGAAAAGTTATATCTAAATACACATCCACTAATTCCCACATATACATTCTATCCTATTTGTGTGTGAAATATCAGGTTTGTGGTTTTTCAGCAGATTGCAGTTTTTTTCTGTTTTTACGATGCATTTTTTTTTTTTAACTGATTATTGATAGAAATGTTACTTTACACATCCATACTGAATACAAAAAAGAAATAATTTTCCATTTGCTGTTTATTTAATAAGTTGATTTATTTAATAAGTTATCTGCATCAACCGCCAGGGTTGATGCAGATGAAGTAGCAACCTTTAGGGTGCAGAAAAGCAGCGTTTTCTCTTTTACTTTGACGTTTGAATCTATTACGCTTCTCAAAGGTTAGAAGTGAAAAAATGAAAAATTTATACTTTTGTTTATATATGAAATAATTTGTCTATGTGAATGACTGATTCATTCATTAATGACCAGTCCAATTTACTGTACCAAGATGCACGAGATCTGGTTCAATCATTTATCACCTCCAGAATCTTTCCCATTTTTAACGCCAACTGAATGGCTGAAATGGAAACAAAGATTTTTACGTTTTCGCATAGCTTCAGGCTTAAACAAAAAATCCGAAGAGAAATAAGTGGATGCTCTGATTTATATAATGGGTGACAAAGCTGAAGACATTTTTCTGTCACTCAACATCTTGGATGACGGTAAAAAGAAATTTCAAACTGTTTTTTCCAGAATATTTTTGGGGAGTTTTCAGGAATATTACCTTCGTATTTTTTTTTTTTAACCATTAACTATATCATTCATAATAACATAATTTAAAAAATTAAATATTCATTATTCATTACATCAAAATTTTAAAATTTTGTAAAGTCTTTAAATTTAATTTAAAAATTTCCAAAGTATTTTTATAATTAATAGTTGTTCTTTAAATATTCTAAAATACTGTTTATCTGAACTTTACAACAAAAAACTTTATTTTAATAATTATTTAGTGTTGTTTTATTAAATTTTTTATAGCCATTAGATTCTTATAAAATATTTTTAAATATTGCGCCTCTATATTACCTAGCAGTGTTGCACTGTTAAATTTTCAGAATTTTTTATTATTATTATTATTATTATTTTACATACCTTGAGGCCCACAGTTTTCTTTGTATTAATAAACAACTCTTATTTTGCTTATATATATATAAATTTTTATTCTGTTTTAATAAGATAATTATAATTTTTTTCCATGAGGGATTTTTCAGGATATTTTTTTCTACAGAGCAGTTTGAGAACCTCCAATATTTCTGAAAATTCTTTGTTCATATTCTAATAATGTGTATAATATTTGTTCTATATTTATATGTTTATTGTAAGTTAGAAAAAAGTGGAATTTTAAATAAGGATTTTGGAAAAACCCAGGTCGGGCAAAATCAAGCCAACCCTGCTTTCATTATTTGACTTGCCTTATCACCACGGAGTAAAAAGACAGGAGAAGAAGGTAACGCTGAAATTTTGTGATGTTGTTTTCTAATGTTTACAGATGGCGCCAGCGTGCAATCCTTCCTTCTCTTCAGCTTCCGCAATGTTATTCAATGGGGAAATGTCTCGTTTTAATTATTTTTTTAAAAATAATATCAAGCTGAAAAAATTTCGATTGAAAGCAAATTTCATTAAATAGAGTATTCTAACCAACATATTTTTTTTAAGAGCCATTTTATACTAATTTTACTTTGAAAGAAAGCTTTTAAAAAATGACGATTCTTATGAACCGAAGCTAGCTAAAACAGACAATTGGGAGGAAGGAGAATGGATGAAATTTTGTAAAGAAAAAAAATAAACTTACTTTAGGTGCAGAAAACACGAACTCGGACTTTATTTTTCTCCTAGGGATTTTTTTTTGTTTTTCTTATCACTATCACAGCCTGTTTTACAACTAGGAACGAAACATTTATTTGAAACATCTGAATTATGCAGTTTTAAGAACTTACAAAGAAATTAAATTGCTTAAAATAAAAAATTTTAAATGTACTCCAGCAAAATTCTATTGAAAACAACAGTATATCCGCGCCGAAGTAGGGAGGAATGACAAGTGGCGCCCTCAATATTTACCAAAAATTTAGATCACAGTTTCGTAGCTTTGTCCCATTGGACCTTCAACTCCTATTAATATTACTCCGTGCTTATCACTCTTATGAAATAGATTCCATCTTTTCTTTATGCAAATAGATTCAGAATTACAGGTGATTTAATATTTATATATATATATATATATATATGTATTTATAATTACATTATGATGGCAAGGAAAAGTTTAAAGCTGTTCACTTCCTCTTGCGAGTTCCCCGTCTCTAGTCACCAAATCTCATGTAAGTCTATGGCAAAAGTTGCTTAGAGAATTATTCATTACCTAATTGAAATTTGTAAATTTTGTTTTCACATTTAGAACATTTACAACGGTTAAGTTAGTGTACCCGATCTCAAAAATTGACTTTTTAAAACTTTAAAGTTTTATTTTATGGCTAAAAAATGAGAAAGATGTATTTAATGAAACGCATTTTTGAACTCAAAATTCAAATTTAAAAAAAAAATTTTTTGGAAAACGAGTACTAATTTAACAGATGTGTATTTTTAGAATGTAAAAATGTAATTTAGAAATAATAATTAGGTAATGTGCAATTCTATAATCAATTTTACCCATAGAATAACATGGGCTTTGGGTGACCTTGACGATCTATGATGTGTACTCTCTTGAGTTATAACTTTATATTTTACACACATGTTTAAACAAAGGCCAAACAAATTTTTACAAGATTGAAAAATAACCAGATGAAGTTGCGCTGGCTTGTGTGCCCCAGGTATAAATACTGGATTGTTCACATTTTACTATTATTCAGCAAAGATCTACATAATAGTTACACATGAAATTGTTCATTACTTAATTTTTAATAATGAAGTTAAATAAACATTTCCTCGAAAGTACCTCATTCTTTATATGTATTTACAAAACAAATGGCAAAGCATTAGTTTTTTTTTTTTTTTTTTAAGAAATCTGCTTTGAATACTGGCAAATTCATTTTTGTAAAAATTAATGCGACCTTTCCTTTAAAAATGTTTTTTTTTATAAATTTACACTTTTTATCATTCTTTTAAGAAAGTACATGACGTACTTAAATATTTTTTAAATTTCTAAGTTTTACATGTTCCACAGCTTTTTCATGTACGAAATGCTGGCTAGTTTGCATGTATTACAGTCCGTTAAGAAATTATAAGACCACTGTAATTTTGTAAATTATAAGAAAAATAAAGATTCTAATCTTAATTTAAATTACTTAAAATAACATATTGCTCTATATTTTTTTATAATTAGTTTCCAATAACTTGGTATAATGCAATAAATGTTTAATTAAAATATATATTAGAAATAAGTGAAAAATAACCTGTTAAGAAAATATACGACCACTTGTGAAAAAACAAAATTGTATAAAAAATTAATATGATATTTGTCCTTCATTTTCCCCGATGACTTCAAACACTGTGTTTTTCATTGAAGTAACCAGGTGATTAAGTTCAGTTATAGAAATATTGTACAATTATTTTACAATGGCTACTTCCAGTTCATTGGCAGATGAAAATTGTTTATTATTAGCATAAACTTTGCGAGATAATATACCCCATAGGTTTTCCATGGTGTTCAAGTCTGGCCATGGCAAAACATTAATTTTTTCTTTTTTAAACCACTCCTGTGTGGATTTAGATGTATGACAAGCAGCATTGTCCTGTTGAAACATCCAGTTAGCACCACCTAATAAAGATCCAAACGGTATCATATGATCATATAGCATAGACTGATATTGTGTAGAGTTCAGATGAGCCGAAATCCGCTGTAAATCACACAACCCCACATAACTGAAAGCTAACCAAATCATTACTGATCCCCAACCCATTTGTCGACTGAAGCATTCTTTTGGTTCCTTCTTCAAGTCATGCCAATAGTGTTTGTAACTATCAGGACCATCAAGGTTAAATTTCTTTTCATCAGAAAATATAATTTGTTTCCACTCATCATTCCATGACATGGCATTTTTAGCCCATTTTAATCTTTCTTCTCGGTGGCATTTCAATAACTTTTTTTTTTCTTCAGTTTCATAAATTTCGTTTTAATATTTAATTTAAGACTCTTCGAGACTGTTACATGTGAAGTTTTTCTTGCTGAAACGTTTCGAAATTTCACGAGTTGAAAGACCTTTTTTAGTTGACAGTCGAAAAATTTGTCTATTATCACGTGCTGTCAAAATATTTTTTCTACCAGATCGTTTTATTTTGTTTGAATAATCTTTTCTAATTATGGCATTATGAATGGCAGTTTTAGAACGGCTCATTAACCTCGCAATATCTCTTTCAGATTTACCAGAACCTTTATAAAATAAAAATTTTCTCACTTCGCACTCCGATAATTCTTTACCTCGAGGCATCGTCAAATTAATCGTAGATAACACATTCAAAACCTAAACTTTTGCTTCTTAGGTAATGCTTTTACGAAATACTGACGCATGCGCTTTATATTGAGTTTGACATCATGTATAATATGCTAGTTTTCTCAGGTGGTCTTATAATTTCTTAACAGTCACAGTGTTTAATTTTTAGAAAAATGAATAAGTTTTCATGAAATTTATTTTAATTTTAAAAGTTGGAGTTAGTATATAGGATGCGTTTTCTTATCAATTTTAAATACGCAACAAAAAATTTGCATATTATGCTCTCTTCTTCAGAAATGCACCATTACGCTTGTGGTCTTATAATTTCTTAACGCACTGTAATTCATATTCCATTTAAAAGTTTTCTGTATATCTATATATAATCTGTGTGCATAAATAAAGAATTACATTTTTCTGAAAAACAAAAAATCATCATTTAACCTTCTATTTTCTTCTCACAATGTGCCTAATAATGCTTTTTGCACTCTGCAAACCAATCATAAGCAATTGTTTATGTTTTGTAGGAAACATGTTCTTTTGCTTCTAAATAATGTATGTTACTTTCATTGTATTGTGCAGTATGAAAATATATTAAAATATGATTGAAACCACATTGTATTCAAATTCTTTTCAGAGTACTAGTCTTTCATTTTCTATGTACAAATATTTAAAATATTTATTTCAGACATTAATTCTCCTTTGAAAAATGAAAAAAACAAGCTATAAGCAGTAAAATAATTTCTTCATAAGTAAATCGAAATAAAATGTTTTGGTCTTTTCTTTTATATTAATTCAGTCTTTCTAATGGAGTCCCATTGAATACTTATGCAAATTTTTTTTTTTTTTTCACTTTTCCCCTCTCACATCCAGTTAAAAAGAAAAAAAACATATTTAAAATGAATTTGCGAAAAATCATGTGAAAGAAAGGGAACAGCTTTAGTATAGGATCCCCTTGGTGAAGTTTAAATTTTTCATCAAAGTAGTACAGATGTTTCTTGTCAAGGTCTTTACTGACATAATTGTAATAGCCATTTTATTTCATCACCCGAATGGCGAAGATTTAAAAGTCGCCATGATGGCCTTACTAAAGCTGTATGAATGAAATTTTAAGAAAGAAGAATAGTAACCGCTGCTGAGGAACTCAATACTGTTACCATATGCCTTTATATGAAATAATAGATTAAAAATAAATCCTGTTGTATTAAATTCTGTAGTTTTGCAGAGAATTTTATACTAGCTATTACTCGGAAAACAAAAAATGGCTTCTTCTACTTCATCTCATTTTTTTCATATTTTAATAGGTATAACGTTTAAATGTAGTTGTTACAATTGGGAGGGGGGATGCTTGAATAACCTAATAATATTCCAGTATTTATCCGTCCACAAAACAAAGATCGAATAAAACAATTTCTATTATTAGAAAATTATTTTCCTTGCTTTTATGTGGAATTTTTATACTTGAGGAGAAAATAATAAATATGTAGAATTCAGCAACATAATGATAGATTAATAATGTAAACAATTGAGATAGTTTTGTATTAACTGAATGGCAGCAATTAATCACCATTATGATAAACTTATATTTATTTTAAAGTTATAAAGAACATTAAACTTACTGTATATAAATATTTGTAAATACTATATTTCATTTCGCATAATGGCATGCTATTAATACTAAAGGATAAATTGCCAGCATGTGATTAATATGAAAGTATCAGAAATGGCAATTACAACACTTAAATTCAAGGATAATGAGCAATTTTCAAATCCTTGAAGCCGTTTGGACTCTAAAACATGTAAATATTATGATGCAAAAGATGTGATAATAATGCATAAAAAGACATTTTCAAACAAAAATAACTTGTTCATTATAACAACTCCACCCCCCCCCCCCCCCAAAAAAAAAAAAAAAAAAAAAACTTTACACAAAATAAAAAAAGAAATTTAATTAAAAACATCTCTTTTGAATGAATTTGTCGATAATTAAATTAAAATTATACTTGCCCTTTGTACAAAACAAAACCCAAACTTATTTAAATTCTTGAAGAAAAAAAATAAGCTTTGGAAGTGTATTATAACAACAATAAGTTATATTTTAAAATTCCAATGCAATAAATGAAAAAAGTAATCTAAATTAAATTAACCGCAAGAAAATTCTGCCCCCCCCCCCCTTTAAATCATGAAAATAACACTATTTAAATTTTTAAAGTAAATAAATTGTTATTTAATTGAGACAATGAGACAGCTCCCAAGCAGCACCGAAACGTTCTCTGAACGTTCAAAAATTGTTCTACAAACACGTTCTAAGAACGTTCACTTTGAACGTGTTATAGACGTCTATTTGTCCATCTTGAATCAGGACAATAGTACGGTTCAGAGAACGTTCAATGAACGTGTAACTATCACCATTGGTGTTATAGAAACGTTCTGAGAACGTTCTACGTATACGGTCTCAGAACGTTCTAAACGTTTTTAGAACGTTTTCAAAACGTTATACACATTTTCAGAACGTACTGTAAACGTTCTTAAATAGTGTAGAAAAAAAAAAAACTGTGACGTCATTATATAAAAAAAAAACACCACAGTACGGGCGTTTAAAAGTAAAAAGTACATATTATTACTTACAAACTTTGAATAAACACCATAAAATGCAATAAACTCGCAACAATTGTTTCGGGTCGAAAAAACACACGACCTTCCATCAGGCGAATAAAGTAAGCACGAGTGCTGCAGTCAAAGCGGGAACGCACCAATTGCGTTGCCGCTTTGACTGCAACACTCGTGCTTACTTTATTCGCCTGATGAAGGGTCGTGTGTTTTTTCGACCCGAAACAATTGTTGCGAGTTTATTGCATTTTATGGTGTTTATTCAAAGTTTGTAAGTAATAATTTTTACAACGCTAGTTTTGTGGGTTTTTTTTTTTATTATTAAAAAGTACATAGCTGATGACGAATAATGATGCAACACATGAACAGGAATATAAACTACTTTTTTTTTTTTATTATCCAAATAATGTTTGAGAAATTTTAACAAACTTACCATTCCTTTATTTTAACGTATATGAATCAAAAATTCTATATTCTATGACAGTTTTCCGAAAAAAGTGCCATTACGTCTCTTTATCCCTTAAAAAATTTCTTAAATTTTTTTTTTTTTTTTTTTTTTACCCTGATCTGAAGATAATGAAGTTATAGTATTAATTACAAAACTTTGAATAAACACCATAAAATGTAAGAACTCGAAACAATTGTTTCGGGTTAAAAGAAGACACAACCCTTCATCAGGCGAACAATGTAAGCGCGAGAGCTGCAAACAAGCACGTTGAGTGTGTTGAATGCGTTGCCGGTTTTTTTTTTTTTTTTTTTTTTTTTTTGTAGCAGCAGCGAGTTCTTGCCTTTTATGGTGTTTATTAAAGTTTCGTAATTAATACTATAACGCCATTATCTTCAGATTAGGGGAAAAAAAGAAATTTTTTTTAAATGCAAAAATTTAAGGAACTTTTTAAGGGATATAGAGATGTTATGACAATTTTTGGGAATTACTGTCGTAGAATATGGAGTTTCTCATGCATATACGTTGAAATTAAGTATGTTAAAATTTCACAAACATTATTTGAATTTAAAAAAAAGTAATTCATATCCCTGTTGCTGTGTTGTATCATTCTTTATCTGCTATGTACAACTAAACTCTTGAATTATTTTGCTTGTTTTAATCCTTGGGATTCCGAATGCATCATCCTGTGAGTAATGTTTGTTTTTTATAGTTGTTTTCTGTTTGATTTTCTGATTTCTTGAATTAATAGTTTATTCCAGGGATGCAGAAAATGTTCAAACCTCGGAAATTTCCCCCAAACACAGCATAAATTTCCCTCAATAATGCAAAAATCTACTTTGCTATACAAAGTCATTTGTTCTATGTAATAAATCTTTAAGAGAATAAATATACAGTCTATCATAAAAATATCGCTGTTAGTGTATAAGCACTTCAAAGTAGCAAATTGTTATTTTTGATTTACATTTTTATTTTCTCTTAAAAAAAAAATTCAAAATTTCCCCCGAACCTCGTTCGGGCGTTCGGGCATATTCTGCACCCCTGGTTTATTCCACTTTATTCTTCATTTTTAACTTCAATTAATTTCTTGTACGATTTGGTGTCCGCTGGCGATTTGCTATTATAGCTGCTAACGAACGAAATCGTACATTGGTGCTCAATGGTGAAAAAGGTCACCACTGACGAGTTTTTTTTTTTTTTTCACCGTTCTGAGCTTTTCCTTAAAAAAAAAAAATGCTGTGTTTTTTTTTTTTTTTTTTTTTTTTTTTTTTTTTTTTGTCGTTGCTTGTTTGTATCTTTTGATTTGAGTTTCATGTCGTTTTTACGCACCGGCAAAATTATTAAAATTGCAACGAATAATCTAGGAATAAATGTATGATTAGATTGAAGTTAAATAAAATAAAAATCACTAAACAAAAAATAAATGTTTCAATAAATCACAATCAGTCTCCACATGTTATTTAAATTTGTTGTAATTTCCTTCTCATTGTTCTATGTGGTTTCAGAGATCTTATATCGGTTGCCTGGTTTTAACTACGATTAAAAATTCATTTATACATATATATATTAATTTTTTTTAAATACAGGGTGCAAAGATAGTCACGAGAATGTCTTTATCTCCGCAACTATTGGTCGCAAACATATAGTTTCAGTTACAAAATGTTTTAAAAAATATGAGCATTTGCGGTATGACATGTTTAAATTTAAAATATCAATTTTTTCAAAATTACAAAAACTAAATTTTTGTACAGTCCCAGATCCCTATAGTGATATTTAGAAAAATTGACACTCATCCTAACAAGAAGTTTCATTTATATTCTTCCAAAATGGAACAAGATATTTAAAGTTTAGATTTTCTAACATATTTCGGCCTTCAATAAGGGATCGGTTTAAAAATCCTAATTGGACTTTGTTTGCATTTTCCCTGGGTTTATTAAAGAATTTCTCATTGACTTTTTAATAAAGCCCGAGAAAATGCGAAATAATCCTAAATTTTGAAACTAACTATCTCAGACAATTTTGGGTGCACAAAAGTGAAACTTTTTGTGTTATATAGGTTTTTTAGGTTGGAACTCAACTTTCACTATTAGTGTCATGAAAATTGTATAAAAATTATCAGTTTTTGTGAGTTTTAATAAATTGATTTTTTGTCATATAATGAATTCTTACATTTTTTTTTTAAATACATTTTCTTATTGGAGGACGTCTGAGACCAATTGTTGCGCAAATAAAGGCCTGCTCTCGACTTTGCACCCTGTATATTCTAAACATTTCTGGGTACTACTTTGTAAGTCCATGGATAGTTTATAAATATATTTGAATGCTGAAGTTCATAGAAAGTTTTAATATTCCATCATAAAAAATAATTTCAAAAATGAATGTACCAATACACCGCTAAAATAATATATAATTGAGTTTAGAATATGTTTTTAATTTATAATAATAAGAAATTGAAACAAAAAATTAAAAATTAGTTAGAAGGAGGAAATTAAAAAAAATTCCAAATACTTAAATACATATATATATATTTTTAATCAAAATATTTTTCTAAAATATTTAACATACTTCATATTTTTAAATTTCAGTGCATGTGTGTATAAATATTTTCAGTTTACAGCAGCAGTTTACAAAAAAGATGTTTGCAGGTATTTAAATTTATTCCACATGGCAATGTAATTGGTATTCTTTAAATGTTTAAATTTCTTTAAATTGAGTCAACGCAATTTTTACCTCATTTGATGTAATTATGCTATCATGGCATATTAAATAATTGATAAATGTAAATATTATTAGTATTAATAAATAATATCGTAAATCGTCCTTTTTTTTAAGCAGAATATCTTTTTTTTATAAAGATGTGGAATAAAATTGAATTGAATCTTTGTTTTATTATGCAGTTAAACAATTTCATATATTTTATTTAATAAATAACAGTAAAGAGATATTTAAAATTGTAAGTCGGTGAAACATAGGATATTATTTTTAAAATGTGCAATTTGCATAACCTAGATTGTATATATATTATCATATAAACATTAAATAAATACTTCAGAATTTAAAAAGAAAAGAAAAAAAGAATTACGAACCTTCTGAATTTTCATAAGAATTTTCTTCAAGAAAACATCCTTCCAACTAGCATTTTAAAATACACAATGACCAGTCGGAAAGGCATTCACTTAAAATTAGCTCTTATCTTGTAAAGTCTTTGTGACTTCTTCATACTTCATTCAGAATTATAATAACCAAAAATAGTTATTTTAACAAATTCCATCTCAGAAGACTAAATTAATAAAATGAATCCATAATTTCTAAGCGGTTGTCTGTAACAGGAGCAGTTTTTTCTGCGATTCAACGCTACTTTCAAGTATCAAAAGTTAGGCTTAAGAACTTACGCAGATATGAAAATGATTGTTTAATTGATATTAAAATAAGACTTTAATAAATAGAACATAGAGAATATTACAGGTTAAAAATATTACATTTTTACCTTTTCTAAAGCTTATCCTAGTCTTTATAACGCTAAAACTGAACAAATCAGATTACATGTTTTAAAATTACCGCCTCACATAACGACACGACTTTCCCAAGACCTGGCGCCGCGCCTGGCGTTTGACTTTGCAGTTGCACGGTCAGCGAAAATTAAATAAATGCAATTCACAGATGTCGATGTTACCATCTGCTCTCCCTTCTTGCATCCGCAATAATCATGTTTCAAAGTTCAACATTTGAAACAGAAATTTATTAAGCATTTATAGCTGTAGAAAACATATAGTCAATATTTTAAGGAAAAATTTAGTGGAGTTAAACAATTATTTAAATTTTTATAAAGTATTTTAAAAACTTATGAGATCACTTTATTTTTCCATTTTAAAATCTCGAATTAAACGGAAAAGCATATCTTGTTTTAGTGTATATTTCAGTATTGAACAAAATATTCAGTGAAAATAAATAAAATAAAATAAGACCAATTAAACAGAGTAATGATTTAACAACATGATCAATATTGATAATTTATCAGTAACATTTAAACTTAAATAGAACCATAACTTAAAAAAAAGAAGAAAAAAACTCATTTCTGTAACTTCCCGATGAGTATTAGAGACCGCGAGGTTCTACTCTCGAACCTTACAGACGGGAAGTGTTGGTTTTGATTCCTGGTCACGCTCGTCGACTTAGGTTTTCGGAGTTTTCCCGTGATTTTCTTTGAAACTCGCGTGAAGCACTATATTACGTATTCAATAACATCCGTGATTAGCTTTTTGTATCTAAACTCTGGGTCTGGGGAATGCATAGATTTTCATGACAGAAGACAATCATTTTTATGCTGTATATAAGATCTTAGAAAATGTATTTTTCTAAGGGTTTATTATCATTTTTATTACAAATGAAAAAAAAAAAAACGGTAAATTTGTTTTAAATCATCAGAAAACGATGTTTCAATTATTCGTTTTAAGGGTGATATCGAATTCTTTTGAAAGATAATCATAGTGAAAATTTTTATCCACCCCTCCCCCATCCCCCAGGGATGATGTATACTTATTCCTAGGGGAAAAAACAATGTCCTATGAATAATAATTAAAAAAAAAAAAACTGTTTGACTATTACTCGTTATACATCCAAATTGAATCAATAATATATATCAAATGTATGTCGCGCAGAAGGTTTGGTGAGTATATATATTACAGAAGCTGATAGATAGCCTTTCTGTGAATGGAAAATTTTGGAACGTGGCAGTGCCACCTGTCGTCCGATATGCACCCAAAGGTAATCTGTAGAGTTTTACGTAATATTAATTTCACTTACCAAATTTACAATATTTATAAATCACAGAAGTTGAGATTTTCCGTTTCCGTTATGAGATAAATTGCAACATAGCCACGCCACCTGTTGGCCGATGTGCATCCAAAATGGACCAGTAAAGCTTTACATAAAATCGATTTCACTTATAACTTCAGTGTATCACAAAATTTATTGTTAAATCACAAGAGTTAAAATATTGCCTTTCCGTTAAAATGATTAAATTGCAGATTAGCAACGCCACCTGTTGGACAATGTATACATCCAAATTGTATTAGCAGAGGTTATGATGATACATGCCAATATATCAAGTTTAATGCATTTGTACACTATAGAAGCTGAGATATAGCCGTCCCATAAATGGAGGGTTTCATTGCATAGCACCGCAATCTATCGGACGATACATCCCAAATGAAATTCAAATAAACTCCAATTTAGGGCAAGATCTAATATTGTAACAAGTTTGGTTGAATTCCATACATTGATTCCTGAAATACAAAATCCACAAAATTTTTCCATGAGTTTAAAATTTTGTAATTTTTTTTCACCTCACCGCTACTGATTATTGAGAAGCATTCTTTACTGACGTGCTAACAAAACGTTAAACTGAAAATGTAAAAAATGCTCTATTCTCTATCATGCTAAAAATTATAAATTTCGAATAACTTACGAAGTTTTTAAATTAGAATGTTGCAAATCTCTCAATAAGATTCTTATCAATATCATAAGTGATATTTTAAAACTGGTCCGATCTCTCTGCAATCATTTGTTTTTGTGATATCGTGTACATGAACTAACGGGCTATCACACTAATAGGTGCCGAAGCTGATACACATTAACAGATACCATACCAACCTTTTGACTTCCGGATTCCTCACGCCACAAAACGTGTAAAAAAATCAAAAACTGAAGTCAAAAATTTTCATGATTAACCTATTTTCCCAACCAATAGTACTAAAAAGTCATTTTGTCATATTCGTTATAATTACACTGTTACAGAACGTGTTATGACGGTGTCACACTTGAACGTTCTATATAGAACTAGAATTGTACGTTTTATAGATGGTACAAATCAAACATTTTCAGAACGTTCTAAATAATACTATTTCTGAACGTGTTTTAGAACGTTCTTTTGACACGAAACACGGTGTTTGAACTATTGAAACCGTTATTAGACGTTCACAGAACGTTCCTGTGCTACTTGGGCTGTGTTGCAAAACGATTAATATTGAAAAGAATGTCTTATAATTTATTCAAAACTTTAAATTTTATTTCGCACTTACAGCACAATAAATTATTTTAGCTATAAAATATATCTAGAAACACTAACAAAAATAACTCAAAATTTAAACATATGCGATATTATTAGATTCCCCAACTAAGCATTCAACTAAACCTGCATTATATAAACTGATTTGATTATGAATAAAAACTTAACATTTTCTTAATACAGTACCTTTCAGCTTTACAACTAATGATAATATTTATTTTCTTTCAAATATATGTGCTTCGAACTCTTAGTTACATGGAAGAATTATATGGTTAAACCATGTAGTTCTTCCGACACCATTTTCCATAACAAAACTTTAAATCTGTTATGATGCATTATATTTTTATTATAAGCACATGAATATTAAGTATTTTGCAATTCAATGTTATCATAAACAACACATTCTTTTCTAAGATTCACATTTAAACCATATTTCAAAAATTCCTAAAAAATTGATCCACATATTCGTGCAGAATTTTGAAATACTTATATTTAAAGTAGTACAGTCAATTTTATAGAATTTCTCATCATATTAGAATGGGAATGAAACATAAATAGGATTTTTTAAATAACTGTTAAACTTATATATATAAAATAATTTCCTCAACTTACAACATTTAGAAAAATTAAATTGCCTACAAGAATTTTGTTGTATTCAATACATTTCCGTCATTTATTACAATTATTCGTCGGGGGGGGGGGGGGGGGGGAATGAAAAATGAAAATAAAGTATCTGTAAAACAGTTTATAACTTATTTAATAAAGGAAACACAAAAAATGGTAGAATAATAATTTTATAACGATCAAAAAATTACAAGTAAATATACTTTTATTATTAAATATATTTCTAGATAATTTAATATTCATTTTAATCTAAGGCTTAAGAATGATAATAGTATGGTGTTTATAAGCTTTTTACTTATTATTTCAAGCGTAACATTTTCCCACAAAAATAAATTATTATTTTCTCAAAAAGTACACATTCATATCCAATTAGTTTTTCATGGATAGCACAACAATCAAATAAAAAAAAATTCAGACTAGAAACAATTATGAAAACAAAAACGGACGACAGCGATACAAATAAACTGTGGATACAAACATTACATATGCTCTAGGTAGGTAGGTAGGGGGATACTGAGATTTGTGCTATGTCCCAAGGTACAGCTTCATCTCGGAAAATCCAAAAACGCAAACCAAACAAAGTGTTAGGTTAGGACGAGAAAGCTAGTCGAGAGAAGAGGATCAGATGCGCTAACGACCGTTTCGAGCCGAAGGCAGCCAAGATAACGTCGCCATACGACGGGTTAGGGCCCAAATGAAGAGCATTGAACAAATTATGACGAGGGGAAGAGAGCTTGGAGCAACGGAGCAAGATGTGTTCGGTGGTTTCCAAGTCGTAGCAGAAGTTACAGAGAGGGGAAAAGGTGAGGTTCATCCTATGAAGGCGTTGATTGGTTAGAATAGTTTTTGATCTCCAATGAGCCATCAGAACATCCATTTTGCGAGACGGGACCCAGTTGGGGAAGGACCTGTCAGGAAGGAGAAACATATGCTCTACGTAGGCAGAACAAACGTAAACATAAGTAGAAACCACTGAGCTGAAGAACAACTGGAGGAAATGCTAGACCGGTTTTCGCGTGCCGTTTTTTGAAGGTTTGTCTTCTGAGCGTTGCATGGCAAAAAGCATTTGATATATTTATATTTCAAAGTAAAATTGTGTAAAGGTTGTCTGTTCGAACAACCATATGCTAAACATGACATTACAATTTTAAATTTTAGTCCTTTAAAGATTATAACAGTAATAGACGACACGACAAATGTTGCTTGCCATGCAAGGCAGGCGAACGATTGCAGAAAAACTGGCACGCACGAACATTGTGCAAAAGTATTGGAAGCATTTGCTCCAGTTGTTCTTCAGCTCAGTGGTAGAAGCAGCTATAAAAGTTGAGAGAGCAGCGCTCTGAACATTAAATAAATAAAATAGTTAAATCTGGATGGAAAATTTTTGTAGAAGATAAACTTTCTTAAATTTGATTACCATACCACATATACACAAAGAAAATTGGCGACCTATTTTGTACGTTTTTCGTAGATACGACTATGTCCAAAATTTCACATATTCTGAACATATTTGAGCTTGAGGTCTACGTTAGAGTGACCAAATTTTTTTCCTTGAATTTGTGGACAAAAATGGCGGTGTCGTCGAATTTCGAGGTGGTGATTGGGTTTTACGTCGCACTAATGCTGCGCAGATGGGCAATTGGCGACGGTCTGAAACACACCCCTATAGTAGAGCCCCTAAATAAAATAATAGGCCGGTGCAGCACCGCCATTTTTTTGCCTCAGAAGAGGACAGAATTCCCGCTTGGCGTCGTTATCGCTTCCCTAATGATTTTAAGAAATCTTGATCTGAAGCTAATCCGGTCAAGATAAGAGCAATAAGCAACAATAATATTCCAAAAAATACATTTTTTTTTCTGAGGATATCGTAGGGATGTACTGGGGTAAGATGTGTTGTTAGGGCGGTTTCTGTTTCTTTTACAAAATGTCGCCAAAACTCAAATACAGAGTCTGCGAACATTTTATATTCACTTTTTGAATGATTATAGCAGTTTATTGCTAAACAAACTTCCATATCATAGTTTACTTAGCTAAAATTATGAAATATAATAAAACAATTTACTTTAAAGCAACGTTAGGCGATAAAAAAAATGTTTGTCGTTTGTTTATCAGAGAAACGCGCTGGGTACACGTGACAGCCCTAAGGCAGCAAAATGCCTGATGCGCCAGCTCGTATATATAGGAGCCTTACCCTAGAGGTGGTCCGGAGACATGCCATCACAATTTTGATCCTCCACGGAAGGGATGGCTCTCCCGCTTCGATAACCCACAGAGGTATAATTTTTGGAGGGAACATGAAGGACTTTGCTGCCACGACAGATTTTACGTGCACCAGCCAGTGGCGGCTCGTGAATGACGTTATGGGGGTGCTGCATCGAAGCGTCTAGAAAAAGTACATGGAATGGAATCTTTATTCGTCTTATTGGCTGACTCTTTTATTTTGAGAATCAACGTAATACATCGACACTTCAATAGCCAATCAGAAGAAAAAGCTTTCCATACTAATAAAGTGTTTTTAGTCAGTAGCTTGCAGCCCACCCAATACGTCATTCACCAGCCGCCACTGGCACCAGCCACCATTAGTGTACACGACGCCTAGTGGGGCATTTGGCGAGCCTGGCTGGCCAGAATTATTTTTTTGTTAAAAACCAATTTAAATCAATTATTTAGTCACGAAACAATTATTTTTAATGCATTGTATTTTTATTAAAAAAAAAAACTGTTATTTGGAATGTTTATTTACTGTAAAACAATAAATACTTAAAAAAAAAAAATTCTAAAGTAATAAATGTAATGTATTAAACTCAAATAATACATATTTTAGATGTCATAAATAGAAGCATATAAAAAATAAAAATATTCATATAAAAATGATAATAATAAAAATAATTATTCATACAATTAATAAATAAGTAAGGAAAAATTTCATCACCACTGCATATTAAAGAGATATCATCTGTTGTTTTGTAATTGGAATTCAATATATATCATAAATGCTTGTAGAAGATGCAATCGGTATTAACTCTATAGAGTTTTTTTTCTTTTATCTCATTCCAGTTAACACTAAATCTGAACTCAAACGTAATCTATTAAGAACATCAGGATTACAAAGAAGTCTTAAAATATTTCGTGCACAGCTTTTTTTCTTTTTTTTTTTTTTTTTTTTTTTCCGAAATAAGCGAAAATAATTAGTGCGTGCTTCGGCTGTTTCTTCAAACAATTGTTAACTAGTAATATAGCTTCCTGGATTACAGTGGGGTTGTCTATTATTTTGTGCATTGTGGGTGATATTGTATACGATACCAACACTGTTAAAATTGGTTTTTTAAAATGAGCTAAATTGCCTCAAAATAGCTCCGAAAAAATATATACTTAAATTTGAAAACCCATGTACTCATTTTTGAGTATATTGACATGTCAAACTTGGGGATATCGGGATTCTTATTGGTCAACCCCATTTTTGAGCATGTCAATATACTTAAAAATGAGTACATGTGTTTTCAAATTTAAGTATATATTGTTTCGGAGCTATTTTAAGACAATTTAGCTCATTTTTAAGTAACTATTTTTTACTGTGAAGGATATTCCTAATAGAATTCTGTTGCTTTCTCTGCATATTCCGTAAAATTTTTCACGTGAACTCTGTTGTCACTTGAAGTAATCATGACGCTGTAAACTGAACTAAATCCTTTATATCAATATCAGCACAAGTTTCTTTTATTATAAATGACTTTTTCTTTTCAGGATAACAGACCATTATAACACACTTGAAAACAATACATGAAGGAAATTTTTCTTTGAGTACTTATTATTTTGTATTGCATAGCTGCCAAACTTTTTAATTTTTAAATCAGATTTGTCACCAATATATTTACAAAGGAATCTTTTAAGCATATTTTCTGTGATTGCATAAATTGAAAACATTTATAAAAACTTTCTTGTATGAAGTCTCTCTTAAAAACAGGAGACTTGGCACCTATGGTATTACAATTTTTATTAAAATCACACAATCAACTGTGGAAGAAAATCGTATTTTTGAAATTTTTTTATTTTTCCGACTGAGTGAAAAAAAAAAAAAAAAAAAAATCACCTATGGTATTAATTTTTTGAAAAATTAGCCTATAATGACATGGCTTGCAATGGTGATATTTGTGTACGATTTCACATGTGTTTTGACATTTTTTTTTCTTCTTTTGGAGTAAAAATAACTTCTTTGAGTATGAAAGCAGCATATCTTTTTACAGAAGTTTCCAACTTATTTCGTTTGGCATGTGTGAGCACTTCAACGTCTGTGGAGTACGTAGAGTTTCAGCTTTTCTTGTTTAGATCTTTTACTTCGTTCACTGAAGTCTCTTACTGGTCTCTCAGAATGGTTTACACATCTAGGAATTTCGAATCTCCTATCCAATCCTTATTCTTTTCTATAAATATATCTGCTTAATATTAGACGTTAATTCATCTACTCTTCACTTTAAATTTAAAACGTGCGAAACTGATAGATTTTCTTATTTCATCTTCATAAAAAAACAATGATTTGAAAAGAGTAATTTTCAAGATACCTTAATTTTTTGTTTACATTCAATGCATTTTACCACAGAATAATGTTAAATAATTCTCTGTGAGAAATTATTTTGGCATTTGATTGTCCTAGATCAAAATAAAGGCATAGTACAAATGAAAATAAATGAATAAAACATAAATGTTATGTGGGCGTCAATTTTTTTGCAGTTCTTTTTTTCTAAAAATTGCGCAAATTTAAACATTAAGAAAGATTTCTCTACTCAAAAAAAAAAAAAAAAATATTTTTTAAGAAATACAATTAATTTTTCCGAATTTTTGGAAAATGCAAAAGCAAAATCTAAATTTAATAAATGCTCAATTTAATCTAGCTTTAAAACAAATAATACTTTACTTTATTCAAATAAAAATGGCTTAAAATATACATATATGATCACTTTATTATTATCTCTAAGAATTTGCTTTGCAGCAAAGTTTATAAAATGTAAAAATTTCATAGCTTTATAACTAGCCACTTGAAATGCATTGAAAAAAATTTAGACCTGCATTTTTTGAGCAGCCTTTATTTTAAAAAGCGGAAGAAAGCGGAACTAAATTTTACAAAAATAACAAGATAAAGGTCTATATTTATTGCTACAAGACAAATCATTGCAGGGAAAGGCAGGGAAATATAACTAAATCCTTCGAATTTTCAAAATCTAGTATAAAAGTAAGAGAGAAAAATTGCATCATTTTAAATTTCCTTTACAAGTATAAAAAATATTTTTTCCTCAACTAAAATAATAAAAACTTTTACTCACTTATCTGCCTCGTCCTTTTCCATAACAATTAAATTTCATACAATTCCTAACTTAAGATAATTCACATTCTAAAAGAAACGTCACAGTTGACAACTAATGAGCAATAATCTTCTGAACGAAACATTCGAATTTCAACTTATACTGACAATTCCCAGTTTGCTTATACGAGAAAAAAGTGGTATCACACGATTCCCCATTCATTTATCTTTATCGCACACCCATATTTTTACACCTGCGTTGTAATATTTGAAATCGACTTTTGGCCGGTCAGATTCGTCAAATACCCCACTGTGCGACGGTCTTTGCCCGGCTCGAGTACCGAACCCGCAATCTTCCAATTACGAGGCCGGCGCTCTACCGACTGGGCTACCGCGGCCCTCGAATTTCGAGGACAAAAAATAAAAAAAATAATTAAATGAACTTAAATTGTAAAATTTTAGTAATTTTTATGTATAAAGCACCTTATTTCAGCTTATTTAATATACATATAATAAATTACTATAATAAAACATTAATAACTTTATAACCGGCGTCCCCAAATGTGCTGTAATTTTTTGGGGACGAAGGTAGTTTGTCCTCGAAATTTGTGCCTGTCCTCGAGGTTCGAGGACATATGGTCAGCCTAGTCTACGTCTACATTCAAAATTCGTCTATAGACGTAACTCGGACGTGATGGATGAAATATGAATTTAATATAGACGTATGTTTTGTGTGGATTATCATGTACACGCCGGTGCATTTTGCTTATATAGTCTTCTTAAAAGTATCCGAGCACTAGCCAATAATTCAGATGTCAAAAAAGTACACTAAATACCGTTTTGTTCAATAAATACTTCTCGAATCATGTTCTTAGACTGACTAAGAACATGAATTGACAAGAATTTACAATTAACAAAGCAGTATTAAGTGTACTTTTTTTGACAGGGATTATTGCTAGTGCTCGGATACTTTTGATGCCGACTGTACAGTCGGTAACAAAAGTCTCCGAACACTAGCAAAAATTCCTATGTAAAAAAAGTACACTTAATACAGTTTTGTTAAATAAATCCTTGTCGAATCATGTTCTTAGTCAGTCTAAGAACAAGATTCGATAAGGATTTATTTAACAAAACCGTATGAAGTGTACTTTTTTAAAATAGGAATTTTTGCTAGTGTTCGGACACTTTTGTTACCGACTGTAGCTGTGACCCGCCAGTGAGTCACGCCGGCGTGAACGTATTAATATATGCGTATAATCTTTAAGATTTTTGTATTAAGATATAACAAACACGAATAAGCTCATCTTAGAAATTTTAAGAATTCGGCCATCAAGGGAAGGGAATGGGAGGCAAAATGTTATTCTGCATAAACCTACATATTAATAATAATAATAATAATAAAAAAAAAAAAAAAAAAAAAAAAAAAAAAAGATATCCGTAATTTTTTTCATGAAATTTAACAAACACCAGTATTTAAAAAACAGTCTCAGAAATTTTGCAATTCGTCCCTCCTCAAAGGAATGGTAGGAGCAAAACGTAATTTTATGTATACCATGATCTGTAATATATCATCCACTCACGGACTCAACACAGCCGTTTCAATTCTAAAGAGATTGGTTCAAAAATTTTTGTGTGAAGTTTTGTTTTGAAACCATGAACTCAACTAAGACGACGTTTTGCGACATTTAGCGCAACAAAAATATAAATAATTTATAAAATGTTGTACAAAATGTATATTAATAAATTTTTGTTAAGTAAATGTCTTTTAAAATAGATTTTTTGATTAACAGCCTAAACAATAGTATTGGAAAAGCAGGGCTAATGTAATTAATATAATTCTATATATTTAAATGTACAATTTTATCAATTAGATTATTTAAATAAAATAATTTTAATTAATTCTTTTTTATATAATCATTGACAAATTTTTTAATTTGAAAGTATTTCGAAACAAATTTTCAATTAAAAGCCCAAACAGTAATACTGCGTAATTTCAACTAAATTATAACTACTAAAACTTTTTCTAATAATAAAATTATTTTTTTAATTACAATATATTATTAAGTGATTTTCTAATTAGTAATGTTATAATCATTATCTAAAACAAATTATATTAAAAATATGTTCATGGTGGTGGTTTAGTTGTTAAAGCCGATTGACAACATGAGAGTCGACGAGCATTACCTGGGATCGAACCCAGCACTTCCAGTCTACCAGCTTAGAGAGCAGAACCACTCGACCACTAAAACAGGTTTTTTAAATGTCCAAACAATATCATTAAGTAATTATAACTAATTTGATTATTATAAATTTATTTTTAATAAATAAGTTAGTTTTTTAATTAGAATATTTCATTAAATATTTTTTAACTAGCCTCTTTTTATATAATCATTCATAGAAAATAAAGCCTTTTAATTTAAAAGTATTTTAAAATAGATTTTTCTATTAAAAGCTAAAAGTATTGAGTAATCTTGGCTTATTTAATTATTTAAATTTATATTTTTTGTAATTAATTTAGCCTTTCTATTAGAATTTTTTAAATAAAATACCTTCAATTAATTCCTCATTACTATAATCAATTACAGAAAAAATCTTTTAAAGTTTAAGAGCGTTTTTAATTAGATTTTTCATTTCAAAGCCCAAACAGTAGTATTAAGTATTTCAAATAATTTAATTATTAAAAATTTCTATTTTTAATAACTAAATTTTTTTTAAATTATAATTTATGTTTAAATGATTTTTCAATTAGTTTTATTAATATAATCATTTATATATCTATATAAAAATTATTTTTATAAAAAAAATATTTTGGTGATAGTGGTTTGTATGTTAAAGCCGATTGACAACTTGAGGGTCCTACGCCTGGGTAAAATGCTTTCCATGAAGTATCTATCTGAAAGTCCTGGCCTATATATACGCGATTTTCGGAGAAATCCCTCTAAAACTCAGAATAGCTGTGTCGACTAGCCTTACTGGAATCGAACCCAGCATTTCCAGTCTACCAGAACCACTCGGCTATACTGATAGAGTTTTTTCAATTAAAAGTCCAAATAATAATATTAAGAAATTTCAACTAATTTAATTATTCATAATTAAATTTTAAATTTCTAATTTAATTATTCATATTTTTCATAAATAAATACATTTTTAATTACATCACGGCGATTAGTGAGGTCTTTGTAATTTTTGCGTAGGGCCGTGATTAACAGATATTCAAAATTAGCATTTTGTATGAGAAATATTTCAAAAGTTGGGATAAGTCCTTCCTTTTGTCAAAAAATAAATAAATTAATTAATTAATTAAAGAAATAAATAAATAGTTAATTGAGTGTTAGTTAAATAAATGGGATTTTAGAATTCTAAAATGAATGGTAAAAATATTTCTTTCTGTATAGTAATCTCTCTCGTTTGAAAGGCCTCCTTTTAATTAAGTTTTTGTGTGTATTTGTATATATTTGTGAAAGGGATTAAAAATTTAGGATATTTTGAAATTGTATGACTGTATCTGATGAAAATTTATGTTTGACAATCGTTAGCGTGGATTGAATGCAGTACTTTAATCCTCGTCTTATTCCATTGTATTACAATTCTGAATATCCATTTTACTCTTAAAACATTCCTTTCCCTTAGGCGATTAACACTTTTAATCTCATTGTGAACTTAGCTTCGAAATATCATTTTTTTCTCTGTACTCAAAATCCACTGATAAATTCCAGAAACGATTACTGCCACTTAGTGTTGCAAAAAACCTATAGTTTTTGAAAGACGGGAATTTTGGGAATTTTAAAAGCAAATAAAACCAGTCATTTTCAGAATGAAAGTTAGGGCCAATGCATTGAACATACATTATACATAATATTTCAAATGTCAATGAGTATTATGTAAACTAGTTTTATAAAATTTTGTCCTTTTCTTTTAAAAATTATTTTTAGCAATGAAAATAAATTTAATTATGTATGTTCTGTTTAAAACTTTAAAATATAGTTTAAGTAATACTACTTGATCAGAAAGGTCTTAAAATGATAATTTTAGTTAAGTAATCTTTTAAACTGCAATGATTTGGAGTGATTTTTTTTTTTTTTTTTTTTTTTTTTTTTTTTGGTGTTTCAATAAATATTCGTTTTAAATGTTTCACAAACAAGTAGATTCAACTCTCTTTAATCTGCAACTAAATTTTTAGTGTAAAAAAAATAAAATAAAATTAATTAATTAATTAATTAAAAATAAATTAAAAATAAATCATGATGAATATTCATTTTTGAACTTAAAAAATATTTTCATTTGTATTTTTTAAAATAAATATGTATATTTATATTTAATTGCTGTATATTAATTGAGTATGCTTACATTATTTATCTTATGAATATACAATTTTATTAACAATGAAGAAATATTTTATTCTGAAATTTATTAGAAATAGTGTTTCTAATTTAATGTCTGTTTATGAAATAATAATAATAACAATAACTGACTTTGTATCTGCAAAAGGAAGAAGAATTGAGTTGCTTTTCACAGTTACAGTTAAAAATGCTAAATAGTAAATCATTAAAAATAATAGAAATGAAAAATGTGTGTCCATGCATCAAATTATTTCAAAACTCCCAAAAGTTTTCAAAATTACCAGGAATTTTCAAAATTTCCTTCCCAAAAAACCCAGTTTATTTCCGGGGAATAAACGGGTTTTTTCTAGCCTTTTCAACGCTACTGCTACTTTCTTTTCGTCCCTCACTAAGTTCAAGGTTTCACGGGCACGTGTCCTTCGTGGCCCAGCTGAGGTGTGGGGTGTGTTTTCCTTCCCTCTGTGACGTAGTAAGTGTCTGCATGGGTGTGGTTTGTTTTCTCCACACGTGATATTGTGCGTAGGCCATTGGTCTGTGCTGTAGTGTGTTGTGTGTCTAGGGCGTAGGCACGGATTAAGACTATCTATAGGATGCAAAACAAGGGCAGCCAGCGCAGAGGAAACCGGAGCTTTCTCTTCCACAATTCAGCTTAATTCAGCCGAGTGGAGGAAAACGATCCGATCGCCGCCTGGTGTCGTATCTTTGAAACTTATCGGAAGAACGTGAAAGTCCGCCCCTTCGGCTTCTGTCATCATCCGATTTCCGAGAACGACCAATGAACCGCTGCAAATTTAAACAAACGCGCTGATTGGGATATTGTCAAGATCTGTTCGCCCTCTATCTGTAAGATGAAAATTACTACTTTTCCGTAGCATTCGTAATACATCCTAAACTCTTAATCCGTGGGCATAGGAACGGGTGAGTTTCTTTCCCCCTTTTTATCGAAAATAAATGCGTCGTGCTGGTGTTGGTGTTTTTATCTCTCAAAATCAGATCAATTATCGGATTAGAGATTCTCTGGTTTTCATGGGAGGAGTATGTTTATCTCGGATCATATATGCTTCTTCTTAACGTCGTGCAGATATGATGTGAGCTCTCTTAACTTGATATCGTCGTCATAAAATAAAAAATCACTCATCTCGTTTCTCCTTCATGCATGTTTGGGGAAGTATGATTAAGCTTATGATTCAGACTGTCTTTTTGAGTCATCATCATCGGTTAGTCATGTAGTCTTCACCGAATAATAAGCATGTGCATGCATTATTGTTTAAATAGAAACATAATACTTAAACCTTAAGACATGTGAAAATAAATTTTATTAAAAAAAATCTAGCAAGTGCTGCTGTAACTTTTTAAGTCCACGCCATTTGCATTCAATGTTCAAAATGCAAATGAATTGCTCGACGGCGCACAGAATTATCGGAGAAATTTCCTCACCAACCGTTAGAGGGAGCTAGCGAGAAATTCGCGACTAGATTATAATACCACTGTCCACGCTTATAGGTTAGATCACAGATTATTATACAGATAGGACACTCCCGTATATTCTTCGGTAACCAAAATTTGCATCAACCCTATTGTCAACGGCTGTTAGTTTCTCGAACTCTCCAGCTTACGCAATCGCTCGTCTTATTTTTATTGTATCTATGTTCATATCCTAATATTAGTGCAACGTTAAACGCAACATCCAACCAACTAAGCATTGTATTGAAGTTTACGTTTGGCACCTTTGTTATTGTTTACGAACTTGATTGTCGAAAGCAATTTATTTTAAGAAGCAAGTACTAAATATTAAGCAAATAAACTTCGAAAATATACATAAACCAGAAATATTTTTTTCATTTTAAAGCATTTGTATTATTTAAACCAAGCAGTGTTAAATATTTAAGATTTCATACCACATTGCTATTTCAGCATTACAGTTTGTTATATTAATTTGTACACTTAAACACGAATGTGTAGTTTTATTTCTTAGAAAACAGCTGTGAATGTTATGATTTTGTGAATTTAAAAGTAGTAGAAAAAATAAAGGAAAGAAACTGCACATACGTTTTCGTTTGGCAACTTTATTATTGCTTAGAAACTTGATTGTCAAAAGCAATTTATTTTAAGAAGCAAGTGCTAAATATTAAGAAAATAAACTTTGAAAATATACATAAAATAAAAACATTTTTTTTCATTTTAAAGCATTTTGTATTATTTAAACCAAGCAACGTTAAGTATTTAATGATTTCATACCGTTATTTCAGAATTACAGTTTGTAATTTTAATTTGTACTTGAATATGAATATGTTTGACAATGCGTATTTTTAAACATTATAAAAATTAATTTTTATTTCTTAGAAGAATAGCTGTGAATGTTTTGAGGATAATTTTGTGAATTCAAAAGAAATAGAAAGTGAAGAAAATGAAAACTTCCCGTACTAAACTACTACTAACTACTCGCGAAATAGAAAAACAATTTTCGATCAAAGATGCTATTCATGTAAACTTAACACATGTAGTTCCCCTCTGTTAACACTAGTGGTGCTACTATATTTCCGGTTCGCGTTTTAGCTTCACTGCCCTATCTGTATGATAATCTGTGTGTTAGATACGCTTTGGCTGTGAGTCAGCTCGTATTATAGGAGTCTTAGGGGAGGTATTGGGATCAGAGGATAAGAGAGGGGTCGCTTACACGGTGACCGGGCTGAGGACGCAGTCGACAGACCAATGATCGAAAAAATCATATACTAGAGCCCTTAAATAAATATATAGGCCGACGCATCGCCGCCATTTTTTTGCCTCAGAAACATAGATATACTAATTTATATATATCTATGATCCCCATGTTAACGAGCAAAGATTTTTGATACCGAAAATGTTTTTTTGGCATCAGCCATTAAAGAGTTAAATCTCGAGAATAATAATAGAATAGAATGTTAATGAATTTTGAAAATGCCGAAGTATTGCGTGGCTTCTAAGTGTTCTAATAAATATATGAAAAGAAATGGGATACGTTTTCATATTCAAGTAATAGTTTCAGTTATATTCAAGTAATTTATGAAAAATTTAAATTTTATAATCAGTTGCTTTGTTATTATTATGAAATAATTACTGTCTTTATATTTAGTGGAATGCTTTTTTAAATTTTAATATTTTTTTATGATTTTATATTAGTAAGTAATATGAAATTCTCAAAATTCTTTTAAATGTAGTTAACAGCAGTGGCGGATCCAGAACTTAACTTTTTTTTTTTGGGGGGGGGGGGCAAAGAATTTTCAAGATGTTATTCCAGATGAATGAAAAATTTACAATTGTAACATCCAATTGGGTACGTTAGTGCATTACTTTTTTTTTTTGGGGGGGGGGGGGGGCTTAAATCTGCCACTGGTTAGCAGCCGCGGAAGTTTTAATATATAACTAGTATGTTGTGACCCCCACAATACATTCTTCTATATATAATCCTATAAAAATTTACGCAATACAAATTATTTATTAAATTATAATCTATTAAAATTATTTTTCATGATGAATGCAGACGATTATTATCTCAAAGAAGTATAACAATAAATACGAAAGAAAGAAAGTCAGTTATGTACAGACATGCGTATACTAGAGTATAGACAAAAAAAAAAAATAAATAAAAAAAATAAAAGAGGAAGGAAAAATAAAAGAAAGGATGGAATAAAAATGGGTATCTGGGGTTTTTCATTCTCTATTAGTACCTACTTAAACTTTATTTGCTAAATTATCTTTGTTTATTCCCGTGTATATTCACGAGGGAAAAGATAACCATAAGAGAGTAAAATAGCCGTATTTTTCCAAATGAAAAGGCATCACTTTTCCCCCTCGTTGAACAATCTATGTCTTATTACTATATCTATGCTCAGAAGAGGGCAGCATTCCCGCTTGGCGTTTTTATCGCTTTCTTGTAATTTAAAGAAATCTTCATCTGATGCTACGATCAGGCAACAAAAGCAATAAGCAACAATAATATTCCTAACAACACATTTTTTTTCACATTAGATTATCAGGATATCCTGTGAAGGTATTGGGAATAAGATGTGTTAGTAGGGCTGTTTCTGTTTCTTATAAAAATGTCGCCAAAACTCAAATACACGGTCAGAAATGGTCCCCTTAAATCGATTTATCACAATTAATGTGAATAGTATGGTTAAAATATCACATTTTTCTGTATTTTTACATTATCACATGTCAGAAGTAGAAAGGAAAATATAAGTAATGTTGTTTTATTCTTCTCAAATTATGTTATGAAAATCTTTTCTTGAGCGATTATAGTAGTTTATCGTTAAACAAAATCTTATACCGCACTTTATTTAGCTAAAACTATAAAATATAATAAAATGAGTACTCTAAAACTACACATGATGGCAAAATTAATGACTGCAGTTTATTTATCAATGAAATGCGCTGGGTACATGTGGCAACCCTAAGGCAACAAAATACCTGAAGCGCCACCTCGTATATATAGGAGCCTTACATATACGAAACCTCGGAGGAAGAATAGATATGGAGAGGGCGAGAGCTCGTTTAAGTGACGCTCCAACTGTAACAGGTTCAGCGATATTGGTTCACCCAAAACATTTCCGAAAAACGTGTTGGGTAGTGCAAATTATGACATATTTTATTAGTGTTTTTCTTCGAATCAACGTTTCATTTTAAACTTTTAGCTTATTCATAATTATATGTATAATTAATAATGCCATCTCGTTCGGCACTTTGCTGCACTAATGGACCATCAAAGAAAATTCCGGGGATAACTTTTCACAAGTACCTTGAATACTTGTTGATTTTTGTTTTATTATATTAATGAAATGTACGCTATTAAAAATTACTAGATTACCATATAGACATAGCTGATTTTATGCAGAATGTTATAATCCTTTTGAATAAACATTGAAAGTTATACATTTTCCGAATGAAGTTATAATTTTTAAATAGTTAATCTCTTTCATTTTAACTTTACAAAGAATTTTGTTTTAGCATTGAACTCAGGTCGTATTCGTCTACTCAGCTGTTCCCATTGTTTTCTCTGCAATTCAGTACATACATGATAGGACTCTTCAGAAAGACACCCACCTACAAAGAAGAGTATCTCCTTTGAGACCGAGATCGTAGATAATTGGACTTAACCCAAGCACCAATACCATTTTTGAAATTAGTTACTTTTCAGTATATATATATATATATTATATAATGCATTTGATAATAATAGAAAAGAATGAGAACGAAGAATAGTCAGTCAAATAAATCACCACAGAAACATACACAGGCCATACAAAGTAACTAGTTATCTTGATTGATTTCTTGATCTAAATTGATTTATTTTATATATATATATATATATATGTGTGATATCATAGACTCCTGATTTCGTGTTTGCAGTCGTGAATCCATAAGAAAATAATCAAGGCAGGTTAAATGGAAACTACTTTATTTAAAGTCCATTTCAGGGCCGGGTATTCGAGTCATATTAGGCAATGAAGTCTGCTGGGGTCTTGTAATCTGTCCCTCGACGTGACTAGAATTTTCCGGTGACCCGACCTCACACGTAACGTTCAAATTCGGTGGCGCGGAGTTATAATTTTTACTGGCAAGTGCTAATCAAGAAAGATTAAGAAAGATTACTAAATTTGGCGTGTTCCATCTTTTAAACCCTTAATTTTTGGTGTAAATTGGCGTGTTTCTAAACCCATCCCATTTCATTTAATTGGTTATTTGTTCAAAACCAACGCCTTTTCCTGCCTTTTCATTGTTTTCTATTGGTTATAATTTCGTATTTCACAGACATCGCGAAGCTGTTCGGCGCTTTATTTTGCCAACTCACCAAGTCATTAAAATAATTATTTATTGCTTTATATTTGACATAAAATAATCAAACCATATTTTAGACTCATAAATCTTTTATTCTTTAATTGAATCTTTCCGGCGCCTATTGTTTATTAAATTTATTTCTAGGATAATTTATAAACTATAGATATAAAAATACTTAAATGATTAATTTGTTTATTTTATTTTCAAATAATGATGATCGTGATTGTAATTTCAGTTCGTTATTTTTTATACTTTTAGAGTAATTTATAATCTAATATGAAATTTCTTTTTAATGCTTTCTGCCATCTAAAAAGAGTACCGTAGAATGTAAGCACAATGATTTAAAATATAAAAATATTAATTTATTTCCTACCTCTTTTTTATCCATTATATTTTGTATCTTTCATATCCCCCCCCCCGTCCAAGAAAGGTCCCCCAGTCTTGCGTACAAGACTGTGGGAACTTACCTGGTATTTAAGTAAAATTTTCTAAGAACAATAAGTTTGCTTATGAAAAAGGTGAGTGAAAAAAAAAAAAAAATCCACAATTCTTGCAGAATGTTCTTCATTGCCCTAGTCTTGTACAGAGGGTTACAGTCTTCACCATCATTTTAGTGATTCATATAAAAATATGCGTAATAATAGGTGTAATAATATAGCAAATGCACATTTATATTTTTAAATTCCAGATTAAATGCTTACAATACAATATAGTTACCATAAATGTAATATAATGAAATATAACACACAATAATATAAAAAATGGATTTACACAATATATAGGGCGTTGACCGGTCGTTGCTAAAGTCTTTGGATTATATTTCAATGTATTTATTCCAGTTTATTATTAATGTTCACTTGTCTTTCATGACAGTTTTTTTAACAAGTTCATATAAGGTCCAATCAATTGACACTGTCCATTTGGTTGAGATTTTTGTATATTATAACACTTAAACAATAGATTAATTATAAAACGTCATTTTTTCTCTTTTTTTTTGCACTTTTTCATGTTGACACAATAAAACTATATGATTTAAACTATTATTCCATAGGTATATAAAATTGTTATATAATTAAATACAGGTATATAATATAAGAAAAACAACTATATTAATATTACAAATCATGACTAATAAAATTTTCTATTTACACATAAAATTGACAGCAATAAGTCACTTTTTATTAGTACCCATCATTCTGTATACTTTCTTAAGATAAGTACGAACATACCAACAAAAAAAAAAAATCTTTTCTCAGGAATTTATGTAAATGGGTACCTTGACCCTTGAAACTCTGTGAGAGTTTGCCAACCAAACAAAATTCTAAAGCGCAAAAAAGGTGGATTTTTGGCAATTCTCATCAGGGGGATAAGCACGCATGTTTTCCCATGTTCCTCGGATACCTCTCTCAGGTGAGTTCAGAGGACCATTGGTAAACAGTTGGCTAAGAGAAAAGGGGAATTTAAGGAGTGGAGGACCCGTATTTCGAGATTAACTTTAGTTTTTTATTTATGATTGAATATTTTTTTAACTTGAATGTTTACTTATAAAAGAAGGAGGCACAATCATGCAACCGCACAGTCGTGCCACTGAGTCGAAGAAAGGCAGTTATGTCTCCCGACATCCCACCGATTTCCCCGAACTCAGTGGTTTCTCATCCAACGCGTCGCAGGGAGATAGAACAGCAAAAATAAAAAAAAAATAGTTTAGCGCAGAACTGACCTAGTGTTATTCATGGCTTAATTTGAATTTTTGTTCATTATTATAATATCTTAATTTAGAGGATTGAACAATTTCGGATTGTTTCTTGAAATGAGGATTTGGCCTATTTATTTCAAAATTGACATCTGATAATTGCTTTAATATTGTATACGGTCCTGAGTATGGGTAGGTTAATTTACGCGTATTAGTATAATGGAATTTTTCATATAATACATTATCACAAACTTTAAATTTAGAAGGGAGAAACCGAGCATCATATATTACTTTATTTCTATTATGGTATTCTATTGTGTGTTCTTTTGCTAACTTTCTAGCTTTATCCACTTTGGAATAATAACTGTTGTTGGGAATTAAATGATCATAAGGAAAGTTTCCAAATAATAAATAACTAGGTGAGAATTTTGTAACTGAATGAGGGGTGGCATTATATTGACTTAGAACCTCCTCTAATAATTTGGTCCAAGGTACTTTAGATGAAATGGAATTTACTTTGCATTTAAGTCTAGTTACAAAAGTTTGATTAACGCGTTCTACTTTTCCATTTGTCTGCGGGTGATGACTGCTAGTAACAATATGTTTAACATTATAATTTCTTAAAAATTTCTTAAAGCGTGATGAAGTAAATGCAGCATTCCTATCTGTTAACAGTTTTTTAGGTACTTGTATTTGGAAAATTTGTTTCAAAAAGTTGGTATAAGTTTCAGTTGTCACACTTTTTGATGTAAATCCCCATACGTACCGAGTCGGCTGGTCGATGACCAAATGCAGATACTTTTTTGTTGATTTGTAATAATTAAATCCTCCAACAGTGTCTAACGATAAACATTGAAAGGGCCTGTCTGTTGGGGGAACCTGCTGTAATAATCCAAATCTTTTTTTGTTTATATTTCTTATTAATTTGACACGTATGACAATATTTAACAAAATTTTCAATGTCTTGAAAATTTTCAATGTCAACCCCTCAATAATATTGGCCCTCAATAATATTGAGAGCCAATAATATTGAGGGGTAGTTAAATTTATCATCTTTTGAATACCTGGATGACCGAATTGTGCATGGGCCTTGTTTAATAAAGTTAATCTTAGTGACATTGGAACTATAATCTAATACAAACTTTTTCCTTCGTTACAATGAGATCATTAATTTCTATATAGTTTTTACTATTAATAATTACATTTTCCTGTTGTTGCATACTTTTAATTTCATTTACGACAAGGAGGTGGACATGATGCGAGTTATGATGGGAATTATGTTGGGACTCAGGTAGTCTGGACAGCATATCGGCTTCAATCTTGGTAGATTCTTTTTGATATTTTATTTCATAATCAAACATGCTAAGTTTTAATGACCATCTGAAAAGACGTCCTCTAAATTTTTTACATTTTTAAGCCAAGTAATGGCGGCATGATCTGTATGGATAATAAATTTGTGTCCATGTAAATAATGATAAAATTTATCTAATGCATCTATAATTGCAAGGCATTCCAGTTCTGTAATGGCATAATTTTTTTCATAATCTTTTAAATTTCGGGAATGATATGCTATGTGGTGTAAATAATTCATTTACTTTTATATTTTTAATTTATTTTATTCATATTTTTGATTTTAATTAGCAACAGAAGTTACTTTGTGAGGATCAAAAACCTCATGGCGTACATGTGGTAACATTACATTGTGACTGCTAAACCCTTTTTGTTCTTTTGGTCATAAAGTCAAACATATATCAAATTATTTTTATATATGTAAGGAGGAATAAATTCAAGAGGAATAAATTCACTTGATTGCTAGAATGCTTTTAAGAGGAAAAATGCAGCACAAAATAATATTTTAAGCAAGTCATACAGTTGCATCAAAATTTTATTCTTTATTTTCAAATCAACACTAGTGAATCCAATATTAAGCAAGACATAAAATAGATGTTTTTTTTTTAATTTAAATCTGTAGCAATATAAACTGATAATAAACATTTTATTGTTATAAAGTAGGCATTCTCTCTCCAAATGATAGAATGGTTATAGTCCCTTTAAAAACAGACTTAAACAAACATTTCTTACCCATGCTGCTACCTGGAGTACTGCTCAAACATAACTGAATTTAAAATCGCCGGGATAACAGAAGGTGGGGTCAGAACATCACCCTATTGGTTCTCAGAATAGTGTGAGATGACATCACCACTAGGAATGAAGAACCAAATTTTCTCCCATGTGTGAATTGCAGTAAAGTAAACATAACAGGGTGAGCTGAGCCAGCTAAGAGATACAATGCATTTAAGTGCAGAAAAACGATCTTATTTAAAATTTAAAAAGAAGTGATGTTTTTAATGCTATGGGGTGTAATTTTTCATTTTCATCGGGTTGTTTCACTACACATCCAACTCCATGACTTGAAGCGTCAACAAACAAATGACATGGTTTCTTGGGGTTATACAAATTCAGAATGGGTTTTTCAATTAAAGCATTTTTTAATTTTTGAAATAACTGTTCACATTTATCAGTCCATACATAAGGAACATTTTTCTTAAGCAAGTTATTTAAGGGATACCGAATTTTAGCATAATTTGAAATGATTTTGTTATAAACATTCACGGATCTTAAAAAACTCTGTAGCTCATTAACATTTTTGGGGCGTTCTAATTTTTTGATTATTTCAATATTAGGATTGTCAGGTGTAATTGTACCATTGGAAACCTCATACCCAAGAAAATTTATTTTAGACTTAACAAAATTACATTTAGATAATTTTAGTTTTAGATTTTCATTTATACAAATTTGAAAAATTCTTTCTAAATGCGCCATATGCTCCTCTTCATTTTCAGAAAATATAATGATATCATCGAAATAATTACAAGCAAAATCAATTTTGTATTTTTGTAAAATTCTCCTTATGGTACGGTTAAATATGGCAGGGGCATTTTTCAAGCCAAAAGGTAATACAAGCCATTCATACAAGCCAAAAGTCGTGGCAAAAGCTAATTTCTCTGTGTATTTCGGGTGGATAGGAATATGCCAATATCCACTAGCTAAATCTAATGTACAGAAAACTTTAGATTGGACTAATTTACCTAGTAATGTATCTATTCTAGGTAAGGGTTCAGCATCAGTTATTGTAATAGCGTTTAGTTTTCGGAAGTCGATCATAGCCTTGTTTTCTTTCCTTCTTCCCTTTTATAGACTAAAGTTACAGGTGCAGAGTAAGGAGAATGGCTTTACCTTATGAGTTTAGCATTCAACAGATTTTGGACCTGCTCTTGAATTTCAGCTTCCTCTTTACGAGAGATGCGATATGCTCTTAAAGAAACAGATAAGTCAGAATGTAAATATATTTTTTGAGGTTCCATTCTGATACGACCCACATCATATTTTGTTTTAGCAAAAATTTTAACATATTTACTTAACAGTTTAGGTAATGGATTACCAGTAGTTGAATTAGATCCAGTGGGGTTTGGTGATTCTTGGGGAATTCTAAGAGTATTGGAATTTGTAGTTGTAGGAATGGAAGATTGTTGTGGAGTTCTAAAAATATTTGAACTTGCAACTGTAGGAGATGAAAAGTGTTGTGAAGTGCTAACAATATTTGAATTTGCAGTTGTAGGAGTTGAAAAGTGTTATGGAGCGCTAACAATATTTGAATTTGCAGTTGTAGGAGTTGAAAAGTGTTGTGAAGCGCACTGAGAATTGTATACAGGATTCCCAGGGGGGTTCTCCACTTGTTTTTTCAATATAGGGTTAGATATATACAAAGACTCGTATTCAGTTTGATCCTTATCATTTAAAGGCATGTTTTTATTATCTTGTGAGATAGTAAACTCAACTAAATTAATATTTAACCTAAATAGAGTGCAATGAGGTAGTCGGAGTAATACATAGGGTAAATCGCCATGAATCACAAACATGTCTACATTTTTTGTACTATTACCTATTCTTAAATTAACATTACATTTGTACTTAATTTGAATAACTCGTCAGGTTTGTCTAGCAGAGATTGGGTTAGAAAGGCGAATCTTTTTTAACTTTAATTTTTTTACTAGTGTCGAAGAAATAACTATTAAAGAACTTCCAGAATCTAATAGTAAAGGGAGAGTCTTTTTAGGGAGATGTTTGTCGTTACTAGGTCGACGGTTTATTTTTATTGGCCAATGTGATTGTGAGAGGTGTCCGGACACCATTAACCGTCAGCAGTCACGTTCAACATTCTCTCTGTTTTGATTCTCTTCACTACTTGGCATAATCGCCGGAGTTGGTGTAGATGTTAAACTAGGTGTAGGTACAGGTAGAGGAGTTGTCTGTTGCATTCTAAACGGACAAGTTCGTGACCAATGATATGCATTTAAGATTCCAAAAGTTTTGCAAATATGGCACGGGGCTGGTGGAAACCTTCCCTGAAAGTGCACGTTAGAGGTGTTTCTAGGAAGTCTATTCATTCGTGGTGGATTATTTGCATTTATTGGTGCATACCCTCGTTGTGGGGGCAATTTGGTAAGGATATCGGTAGGTCCATGGTCGGTTATTATAAAAGTCACTTCTGAATCTTGGTGTCTGTAATTGTGACCTAACATTACTCATTTGAGTAGTTACTGGTGACAGTTCAAGTTTTTTGGTCACTTTATCTGGTTGTTGAATGTTGTAAGTGTGTGGACAATTTCGCGCCAGTGATTAGTAGTTTCGGGTCCGCGTACAGCCACTAGTTGTCGTAGCTCTAAAGGTAAGCCGTCAGTTGGTGCTTCTAGAATTAATTTTGAGGTTAGTCCTAATTTTCTACCAATTTTAACTTTTGTTTGATAATACTCGTTTAAATCTACTCCAATTTTAAATTTTACTTCACTGAAATCAGCAATAGACACAGTTTGAGGTCCCGAAAATTCTTCCCTGAACAATAATATTATTTCTTCCCAATGTAGGGCCTCTATGCAGTTATTGATATAAACGGTTAATGCTTTCCCTTTCAAATATTTATGGATATTTTTGACCTTCCAAAGTTCGTCTTTATGATGATCTAAACATATACTGTCAAAATACGCTAACCAGGCCTCAAATTCCATACCAGCTTCACTTTCAAAATTAATTATATCTAATTTGGTATTTTCGGCGATAGCATAATTAATTTCTTCCTCCTCATGCTTTTCCGTATTCGCAGGGCTATTAGCCCTAGAGTATTCCCCTTCTGACAATTTAACTTTACACTCTAGGGTTTACTAACTCAAAATATTTATACAAAAATAATAATAAGTAATGAAAATTAAAAATATGGAACCTTATGAAAAAAATACCAATCACAACACAATTACTAAACTCAGAGATTAGAGTTGAAAACTGTCTAAAATTGTGAAAAAGATGTGTAACTTAAAAATAATTTTTGCAATTAAAGAAAAGGAAAACACAAAATCCCATTTTTATAAACAAAAATGGATAATATATGAAAATAAACTTTTTTAAACATGTAAAAAGAACGAAAATTGACCGAAATGAAATATTTAAAAAGAAAATCCCCTGAAAGTTATTACTATAAAGTTTTTTTTTTTTTTTTTTCTTTTTCTAATTTAATAAAGGTTTGAAAATTCTTATTTTTGTAGAAGATTAACTTAAAAATTATTTTTGTTAAGCAAAAGAAATCATGAAATTTTAAAATTCTTGATAATTAAAATATCTTTCTTTCATTCCTTATTAACATAATAATGCTAAAAATAATTTCAAAATAACTAAAAATGTCATCAGAGAAAGAAAAAAAATATTCCTTCTTTTTTTTTTTTTTTTTTTTTTTTTAACTGAAAACGATTTTATGATTTATAAATATAAAATGAAATAACATTAAGAAATAATAAATATACCAAATACCCATGCATAATTATTAAAAGTACTTGAGATAAATACAACACGAAATAATACACATTTAAATAAACACAACTCTTATTATAATTCGGAAGGCAAAATTTTAACTTCAAGCATAAAAAAAATCAACACTAAAATAATACTTTTAAATGTCATCAGATTTTTTTTTTTTTTTTTCAACTGAAAACGATTTTATGACAACAAGAAATAACAAACATTTAAAACAAAAAAGTGGATAAATAATTTCAAAATTACTAGAAAATAATAATTATTAGGAATAATTACGACTTTAACAACAAAAAAAAATTTATTAATTTTGTTTTATTATTATTATTATTAACGCGAAAATTTACCAAACAGAAAAAAAAATAAAATAAAATAAAAATAAATTATTTGAAAATTCAACCAAAATCGAAAAGAAAATCTGATAATAAGTATTTTAAAAATTTAATTATTATTTTATTTATTTTTATTTACCCACTTATTAACTTTGAAATCTATTAAAGGATAAATTAGTAATGCTCAGTAAAAGTTAACATTTTAAAGTAAATCCTCATTTGAAATTCTTCTTTTCTCTCAAAAGAAAATAATAAACACTTACATTTTGTCCAGATCATCGGAATCGATAAAAAAAAATGATAATTTATTCATACGCATAGGAGAGATTTCACAGTTGTTCCTTTATGTCTGGAAGCTAAATCCGGGGGGCATCGGCGCTTTCCACATTTCTCTTTCTCTCTGGGATAGAGAGAGCAGATGATCGATGACTCACGATCCTTGGATAAGGAGACCGGCAAAAGACCATAGATTTTAACGAATCGCACTGGTCGTCAGCTAGCCTCTTGTATTCGTCGACGGTATGGGAAGTTTGCTCATTTTCTTGCGTTAAACTGACACTCACGGAAATTGTTACGGAGTTGATTAAAAAAATTTTTCATTGGCGTCAGCGACGTTCTTCCTTTTCGTCATCAATATCTGTGTAGACAATTTAGGAACCAGGAAAAAACATCACGTTCAAATAACAAATTAATTAGACTGCGGCCTGAATTTGCAGCTGATTTTTCTTTTAGATTATTCGCATAGAGTTTTTATTTTTGTAACCAAGTTATTTGAAGAACAAAAAATTTATTTTGCTTGCGGTTCTCAATCAGAAATAAAGTTATTTGAATAATAAAAAGTTTATTTTTTCTGCGTCAGTCACTGCATTAGTAAAATAACTTTTAGTATTAATTGTATTTCCGGCGTGCGCCCACCGAATTTTACTTGTCTACGTGGAGGTCCATTCATTCTAAAAATCCTTTTGCAGTTTGTCCAGTCACTTTATGAAAACGTCATTAAACGCTCATTAGAAATAACAATTCTTGCCGGCTTTCAAATTGTGATATCGTAGTCTCCTGATTTCTTGTTCGCAGTCGTGAATCCATAAAAAAATAATCAAGGCAGTTTAACTGGAAACTTCTTTACTTAAAGTCCATTTCAGGGCCGGGAATTCGAGTCATATTAGGCAATGAAGTCTGCTGGGGTCTTGTAATCAGTCCCGCGACGTGACCAGAATTTTCCGGTGACACGACTTCACACGTAACGTTCAAATTCGGTGGCGCGGAGTTATACTGTTTACTGGCAAGAGCTAATCAAGAAAGATTACTAAATTTTGGCGTGTTCCATCTTTTAAGCCCTTAATTTTTGGTGTAAATTGACGTGTTTCTAAACCCATCCCATTTTATTTAATTGGTTATTTTATTCAAAACCAACGCCTCTTCCTGCCTTTTCATTGTTTTCTATTGGTTATAATTTCGTATTTCGCAGACATCGCGACGCTGTTCGGCGCTTTATTTTGCCAACTCGCCAAGTCATTGAAAAAATTATTTATTGCTTTATATTTGACATAAAATTATCAAACCGTAATTTAGACTCATAAATCTTTTATTTTTTTAATTAAATCTTTCCCGCGCCTATTGTTTATTAAATTTTTTTCTAGGATAATTTATAAACTATTTCTAGATATCAAAATAGTTAAATGATTAATTTGTTTATTTTATTTCCAAATGATGATAATCGCGATTGTAATTTCCGTTCGTTATTTTTTATACTTTTAGAGTAATTTATAATCTAATATGAAATTTCTTTTAATGCTTTCTGCCATCTAAAAAGAGTACCGTAGAGTGTAAACACAATAATTTAAAATATAAAAATATTAATTTATTTCTTACCTCTTTTTTATCAATTATATTTTATATCTTTCATGTATGTGTAGATAGATAGAAAATTAACTAATTTAAAAAATGGTGTTGGTGCTTGGGTAAATTATTGGCCCAATTATTTACATTAGGGAGAGGGGGGGGGAGGTTTTTTTTTTTTTTTTTTTGCATTGAATATTAAAGCGCCTAGTTTCATTTGTATTTTTCTAAAAAAATTTGCAATGTAAATTTTTTTTTTATTATTATTATTATTCAAACAAAATTGCTTGTTTCTATTGCATAAGAAAACAAATTGCCACAAATAACTCATTCAAGTGCAAGGGATTAAAACAATGGACATGAAATAAAACAATTTTTTTCTTAAATTATAACAAACAGGGATTAAGAAAACTATTTTAGAAGCGTTCTATCAACTTCTACATACTTGCAAAACTTTTAATTTTAAATTAGTATGTTGTGGCCACCACCCCTAACAGCACAGTTAGGCTTAACTTATCCACAGTACATCTTAAGGACGTTTCTGGGATGCCTTTTCATCCAGAAGACATCTTGAAGATATCCTGGGGAAGCGATGTGCTGTCTGGGACAGGCCTTTCTTCTATGTTTTCCTGTACAAATTCACTCGGTAAAAATTATTTATTAAAATTATTATTTTAAAAAATTATCTTCCATGATAATGCAGACGATTTCCATAGTAGAGAAGTAGTATAACACTAAATATCCAAAAAGTCAATTTTATTGTCACTATTACATAAAGAAAAAAAAAAAACCTTTTTTGCCCATCATGAAAATTTACCCATGATGCTTTATATTGTCCAACTGTCTTGTTGTCCATCATCCGAACCGAACATATGCAGCACCTTTACGACCTACCCCTCTGTCAATACCACGGATTAAAAGAGAAGGATGTATTACTAATGTTACGGAAAGGTAGTAATTTTCATCTTACAGATAGAGGGCGACCAAATCTCGAAAATAGACCAATCAGCGCGTTTTTATATTTCTGGCTGTTCCTTCGTTGGATGACTGAAGCCGAAGCGGCGGGCTTTCCCTTTCTTCCGATGAGTTTCAAAGATATTACACCAGGCGGCGATCGGATCGCTTATTCTGTTCGGCTGAATTAATGCGGAAAATAAAGCTCCGTTCCCCACGCTGACCGCCCTATCTAGTTTGTCATCCTGTATCCTAATCCGTGGTCAATACGTACCATTGCAAGCCACTGTTAGAAAAACATTTGCTATCATGGCGTCTATTAGATGTGCTGCCAATAATACCCATTCCCCTCTCCTTCGGTAAAAAGGAAAATATGAGGAATGACAATAAATTTTCTGTAGATTATATATTTTTATCCTCAATAACATACTTAGTAAAACTAATGTAAATGAGATGCATGTTGTGGAACATTTTCTGTAAATAATATCCAAAATACATCATTACCTTTGTTTAAAGAAGAGACCATTTATTTCTGATGTATATTCAGCTAAATAATTTAAAAGAAATGAAAGCAAATTTAGACTCATACAGATAAAACGGAACAAGTATGAGAAATATGTTTTAAAGGATGATCAAAAATAGAACATCTGATTATAAACACATGCACTCAAATCCCAGAAAAGTCATACATATGTGAAGTGTGTTCTAAATGATTTTATCCAAAAAGGCATATAAATACCGACCCACTCATTGCCCGGAAAGAAGAAACTTATGTGTGCGAAATTTGCTCTAAAGGAATCTCTCATATGAGTAAACTAAATACACATTTACAGTCTCATACAGCAGAATTGCCGTACGTTTGTGAAATTTGTTCAAAAAGATTCTCTTATATCACCTAACTAGACATTTACGCATTCATCCAAAAGTGAAGGCGTATGAGTGTCGAATTCGTTCTAATGGTTTTTCTCAGAAGACAATAATCGATACACAATTGCGCATCACACAGGAGAAATTTGTTCTAAAGGTTTTTCTCAAAAGGATTATTTAGATACACATTTCGAATTCACAAAGAAGAAAAGCCGTTATGTGTGTGAAATATGCTCTAAAAGACTCTCTCAAAAGAGGGATCTAAAAAAACATTTACGCACTGATACAGGAAAAATGTCATACATTTGTGAAGTTTGTTCCAGTGGATACTCTGAAAAAAATTCCCTAAATAGACATTTACGCATTCATACAAAAGAGAAGCCATATGTTTGTGAAGCATGTCTTAGGAGATTCAATGATAAAAGTAATTTAAAAAGGCATTTACGTAATCACACAGAAGAAAAGCTGTTGTTCATTTGTGAAGTTTGTTCCAGAGGATTCTCTGAAAAAAGTGTTCTAAAAAAACATTTACGCATTCATACATTAGAGAAGCCTTATGTGTGTGAAATTTGTTCTAAAGGTTTTACTCGAAAGTATTATTTAAATACTCATTTGCGAATACACACAAAAGAAAAGCCGTATGTGTGTGAAATATGCTCTAAAGGATTCTCTCAAAAGAATGATCTAAATTTACATTTACTCACTCATACAGGAGAAAAGTCACATGTGTGTGAAATATGCTCTAAAGGATTCTCGAGGAAGAGTTATCTAAATTTACATTTACTCACTCATACAGGAGAAATGCCACATGTATGTGAAATATGCTCTAAAGGATTCTTGTATAAAAGTAATTTTAAGAGACATTTACTTACTCATGCAAGAAAAAGGCCATATATGTGTAAAATTTTTTCAAAAGATTTTCCTGAAAAGGGAAATCTAGATACACATTTACTGAATCATACGGAAGACAAACCACATATGAGTGATATATGCTCTTAAGCTTTTTACAAAAGCTTTATATAAATGCACATTTGTGCGTTCAAACAGGAGAAAAGCCATAAGCGTGTGAAAGCTAGAGTTCCTGTGTACGTTTGTGAAATTTGTTAAAAAAGATTCTCTTACAAATATCACCTAACTAGACATTTAGGCATTCATAGAAAAGAGAAGTCATATGGGTGTCGAATTTTTTCTAATGGTTTTTCTCAGAAGACAATTCTTGATACACATTTGCGCATTCACACAGGAGAAAAGCCATACGTTCGTGAAATTTGTTCTGAAGGTTTTTCTCAAAAGGATTATTTAATCTAAATACACATTTGCGAATACACACAAAAGAAAAGCCGTATGTGTGTGAAATATGCTCTAAAAGAGTGATTTAAAAAAACATTTACGCAGTCATACAGGAGAAATGCCATACGTTTGTGAAGTTTCTGAAAAAAATTCCCTAAAAAAGCATTTACGCATTCATACATTAGAAAAGCCCTATGTGTGTGAAATTTGTTCTAAAGGTTTTTCTCGAAAGGATTATTTAAATACACATTTGTGAATACGCACAAAAAAAAAAAAAGCGGTATGTGTCTGAAATTTGCTCTAAAAGATTCTCTAAGAAAAGTTATCGAAATACACATTTACTCACTCATACAGGAGAAAAGCCGCATGTATGTATATGCTCTAAAAGATTCTCGTATAAAAGTAGTTTTAACAGACATTTACATACTCATGCAGGAAAAAGGCTATTTATGTGTAAAATTTGTTTAAAAGGTTTTTCTCAACAGGAAAATTTAGATAGACATTTGCTGAATCATACAGGAGACAAACCGCATATGTGTGGAATATGCTCTTAAGGTTTTTCACAAAAGTTTTATAGAAATGCACATTTGTGCTGTGAAACAGAAGAAAAGTATGTTCTACAGTTCTTTCCTGAATGAGGCAGCTTGAATAAACATTTTTTGAATCATACAAAAGAAAAAGTCTGTGTTTTGTGAAGATTGTTGTTCAGTAATGAACAGGGCCGGATTGTGGCACGGGGCACTGGCCCAGGGCCTCCAAATTTAGGGGTCCTCATTTCCAAAAATTGAGAAGTAATAGTACAATTTTTTTCATTATATGTCTATTAAAAAGAAATATTGATTAAATTTTTCTTTCTATACATTATTAGAGAGCTTAAACAATTATTAAATTTTATGTCTAAATTCCTAAACATTGGCCGATCAATGTGTTTCATTTGTTTTGAACATAAAACTAATCATTTTGTTATAGGCTGCTAAAAAAGAAAGAGAAAATAAAAGGAATAGTTGAAGGAAAATTTTTTAAAAATCACTATTTTTATATATTTACTTTTGTTTTTGAGAATGGGTCCTTTTAGCGAGCTCTTTAGAGCTGGGTAAGGGGGCCTCCAAATAGTGTGGTATAAACTCATAAAAACTATTAACTATAAGACTCAATTCTGAACTATATGCATATGTTTATTACACCTCAACTCGTGTTTGTATATTAACTGTAACCTGTTTTGTAACTGGCGGTTGTGTAAGTATCTTGTTCTGTGTGCGTGTACGTGTTTGTTTACTTCCATTAAAGTTGTGTGTTCTTAAACACGGCTTCTTAAATGAATCTTAAATCATGCTACCAATAATAAGAGTTATTATTTACGCTCGGTTGTATCATAAAGATACATAACAACACATGGCGGCAGCGGTTAAAAGTTAGTACTTCACTTTCTGAAAGTTTCGTTTTCACCGGCGTTCGTTTCGTTTTAAAGGTCAACAATGACAACTACCACTACAGCTTCAGCTTATCATATTTCACCGCCAGAATCCTTCCCATTTTCAACGCCAACTGAGTGGCCGAAATGGAAACAAAGATTTTTACGTTTTCGCACAGCTTCAGGCTTAAACAAGAAATCCGAAGAGGAGCAAGTGGATGCTCTGATTTATATAATGGGTGACAAAGCTGAAGATATTTTTCTATCGCTCAACATCTCGGATGACGATAAAAAGGATTTTCAAACAGTAATTGAAAACCTCGATAATCATTTTGTTGTGAAACGAAACATAATTTTTGAAAGAGCTCAGTTTAATCGCAGAATACAGAAAGAAGGTGAGTCTGTTAACGATTTTATTACTGATTTGTATGCCCTAGCGGACAAATGTGATTATGGTAATCTCCATGACGAGTTACTCAGAGATCGCATCGTTGTCGGGATTACCGATCAATCTCTTAGTGAAAAGTTACAACTCGACTCTAAATTAACTTTGCAAACAGTTATCGATAAGGTTCGTTTATCAGAATCAGTCAAACAACAGCAAACTGTATTAGTAACCAATGCATCTATCAATGCTGTAATGCATAAAAAGAAAATAGTAACACCACATAATTTCACTAAAAAGAGTACTCAATGTAAAGATTATAAATCTCCTTCTGATGTTAAAAATTGTAAATGGTGTGGAAAAATTACCTCATGATAGAAAGTTTTGTCCTGCCAAGGATTCCTTTTGCCGAAAGTGCAAGAAAAAGGGGCACTGGGAAAAAGTCTGTCAGGGTTCTATGAAACGAGTAAATGAAATTCATTGTGAGGCTGGATTCATAGGCCTAATGGCTGATAATCAGAATAATGATGATTGGGTAGTTCCTATCAAAATATTAGGGAAAACCATTAGGTTTAAAATAGATAGTGGTGCTGATCACACTGTGATACCTAGTAATATTGCTCAATCCATGTTCAAAAATGCCCATATTAAAAGTACAAATAAGGTAATTTATGGTCCAGATAGAACACCATTAAAATTAACAGGGAAATTAGTTGAAAACATGGAATACAATGGCAAAACCTGTAGGGAAGAAATCTATATTATACGTGATCTTCAAACATGTTTGTTAGGTAAACCGGCAATCAAAATGTTTGGCCTAGGTCCTAATATACAGCCACATTACGTACAAAGTATCAGTAGTTTTGATCCTGTTCAGGAATTTCCAAAGCTATTTCAAGGTCTGGGACTGCTGAAAGGACATTACCACTTTGAATTAGTTGATAATGCTAAGCCTTATGCTCTTACATCTCCACGCAGAATACCAATACCATTGTTAGACAAAACAAAGGCTGAAATTAAAAGAATGCTGGAAATGAATGTAATCAAACCAGTCGAGAAACCCACTAATTGGTGTTCACCTGCTGTGGTTGTACGAAAAAAAGATGGCAATGTAAGAATTTGTGTTGACCTGACAGTACTTAATAGAAGTATTCGAAGAGAGTGGCACCCACTACCAACTACAGAATACAATTTATCTCTTTTGGCTGGAGCCAAAATTTTCTCCAAATTAGATGCTAATTCTGGATTTTGGCAAATACCTCTTGATGAAGAATCATCCTATCTTACGACCTTCATCACACCTTTCGGAAGATTCAGATTCTTGCAGTTACCTTTTGGCATTTCATCTGCTCCTGAACACTTTCAACGGAGAATGTCTCAAGCTCTTGAGGGTCTTTCGGGTATAATATGTCATATGGATGACATCCTAGTATGGGGATCCAATCAGAAAGAACATGATGCACGCTTAAAATCAACATTGAAATGTCTTAAAGAAACTGGAATAACTCTAAACAAACAAAAATGTTGTTTCTCTGTCAAGTCTATAAAATTCCTAGGACATGTAATTAATGAGTCAGGAATACATCCAGATCAAGAGAAAATTCAAGCCATACAAAATTTTAAATCTCCAACAAATAAAACAGAGCTTAAGCAGCTATTAGGAATGGCCAACTATTTAGCAAGATTCACTCCAAAATTTGCAGATACTATGGCACCTTTGATTTCATTACTGTCAACAAAAAATCAATTTGTTTGGGATGCCCCTCAAGAAAATGCATTAAAAAAGCTAAAGGAAATACTGTCATCAGAACCGGTACTTACAATTTTTGGCCCAAACAAACAATCAATAGTGACAGCAGATGCTTCCTCGTATGGACTTGGTGCTACGCTATGCCAGAAGCAAGAAGATTCTTCATTGAAAGTGATTGCCTATGCGTCCAGAACTTTAACTCCAGCAGAGAAACGCTATGCTCAGATAGAAAAAGAAGCACTGGCACACACTTGGGCATGCGAAAAGTTCAGCAATTATTTGATAGGTACAAAATTTTTTCTAGAGACTGATCATAAGCCTCTAGTCCCTATACTAACTACTAAATCTTTAGATGACCTTACTCCACGTATTCAAAGATTGAAGATGCGTTTGATGAGATATGCCTTTAACATTTTTCATACTCCAGGAAAAAACTTGCTCGCAGCTGATGCGTTATCAAGGGCACCTGACCAAAAGGAGGTCCCAAACTTTGAATTAGAAGAGGAAGTTCAAGTCTTTGTCAATCAAATTTCAGAAGTCATACCCATCGTTCCAGAAAGACTTTTGCAGCTAAAATCAGAACAAGAAAAAGACTCAACATGTAGGATGTTAATCACTTACGCCCAAGAAGGATGGCCAGAAAAGAATAAAGTAGAACCATCATGTCTACCCTTTTGGCATTTAAGATATGAAATTTCACTTCAAAACGGCCTGCTTATGAGAGGAGCACGGATAATTGTACCAGAAAGTCTCCGACAAGAAATCTTAAATAAGATCCATGAAGGTCACATGGGAATAAATAAATGTAGAGCTTTAGCAAATTCTGCTGTTTATTGGCCTGGCATCAGCAAGCAAATAGAGCAACTAGTACGAGAATGTCCATCATGCATACAGGAAGCCCGAAATTGTTCTGAACCTCTAAAACCAACAAGTTTCCCTCAAAGACCATGGGAAATTCTCGCCATGGATCTTTTCAAACTTAATTCCAACTGGTATTTATTGGTGACTGATTTTTACTCTCGTTACCCGGAAGTTGCAAAACTAGATAGGCTCACATCCAGTGAAGTAATTCTACACTGCAAGTCAATTTCTGCCCGACATGGAATACCTGACATAGTCAGATCCGATAATGGTCCACAGTTTGAGATTACAAAAACAGCTGAATTCCAACAATTCTCAAGAACATATGGTTTTAGACATGTCACATCTAGCCCTAGATATCCTCAAAGCAATGGTTTTGTCGAGGCAGCAGTCAAGATAATCAAACTCAGATTTAAAAAATCCAAAGATCCATATCTGGCTTTGTTGCACTACAGAGCTTCTCCTTTGAAGAATGATTATAGTCCTGCTGAATTATTGATGGGACGGCGTATACAAACTACATTACCTACTGCTCTTTCAGTACTTCAACCAAAACTGGTAGAGAAAGAGAGATTGGAGAAAAGTGAAGAAAATAGAATAAAAACTCAAGAAAAAGATTACAATCGAAGACATAATGTCCATGAGCTTAGACCAATAAATCCAGGGGAACACGTGTGGATAATAGATAGAAAAGCTGTTGGTACTGTGGAAAGAGAGGCAGAGACACCAAGATCATATATTGTAAGGCAAGGACAACATATCCTGAGAAGAAATAGAAAGCACTTAATTCCAGGTACTAAATTTCAGCCAAATCCAGTGGAACATGACTTAAATGATCTTCAAGATATTCCTTCAAAAGAGGTTTCTAAAAATAAAGTACCCGTATCGAGAAGATCAAGCCCTTTAAAAGTAACAAAAAAGAAAGATGAATCGGCATCTAATCAACATTCCAATCAGCAACCTGTGATCACGAAGAGTGGTAGAATTGTAAAACCCCCAAACAGACTAAACCTTTGAAAAAGGGGAGATGTGGTATAAACTCATAAAAACTATTAACTATAAGACTCAATTCTGAACTATATGCATATGTTTATTACACCTCAACTCGTGTTTGTATTTTAACTGTAACCTGTTTTGTAACTGGCGGTTGTGTAAGTATCTTGTTCTGTGTGCGTGTACGTGTTTGTTTACTTCCATTAAAGTTGTGTGTTCTTAAACACGGCTTCTTAAATGAATCTTAAATCATGCTACCAATAATAAGAGTTATTATTTACGCTCGGTTGTATCATAAAGATACATAACAACACAAATAGCATCAGTGCCCCGGGTCTTATAAAAGCATAGTTGGGCCCTGGTAATGAAAGTGATGTAAATATACATTCATGCTGTCATACAGCAGAAAGGCGATACGCGTATGAAACTTCTTTTAAAATTTTTCTCAAAAATAAAATAAAATCCAAGTAACCATTTATGTACTCATACACAGGAAAATAAATTTTTGTGAAATGTACCCCAAAGAACGTATAGTATCGGAAAGAAGGTTTGCTTACGTAGTGATAATGCAAACGTGTCTTAAGGCTCCTATATATATTAGCTGGCGCATCAGGCATTTTGTTGCCTTAGGGTTGCCACATGTACCCAGCGCGTTTCACTAATAAACAAACGACAAACATTTTTTTTTTTTTTTTTTTTTTTTTTTTTTTTTTTTTTTTTAATCGTCTTACGTTAATTTAGAATAACTTGTTTTATTATATTTCATAATTTTAGCTAAGTAAACTATGATATGGCAGTTTGTTTATCGATAAACTGCTATAATCATTCAAGAAGTAAATATACTGTGTTCACAGACCTTCTATTATTGTGTATTTGAGTTTTGGCGACATTTTGTGAAGGAAACAGAAACCGCCCTAACAACACATCTTACCGCAGTACTTCCACAGGATATCTTCAGAATAAAATGACATCCTGAGAATGTACTGTGAAAAGAAATGTGTTTTTAGGATTATTATTGTTGCTTATTGCTCTTATCTTGACCGGATTAGCTTCAGATCAAGATTTCTTAAAATCATTAGGGACGCGATAAGGACGCCAAGCGGGAATGCTGTCCTCTTCTGAGGCAAAATTGGCGGTGATGCGCCGGCCTATTATTTTATTTAAGGGGTTCTAACGTGTCAAATTACGTGACTTGATAGAATAGCCATACACCAAAAGCAACTTTACAGAAAAACGGCGCTGTCAATGGCGTACGGTGTTTTCTTTTCACTATCTTGCTTGCATTGAAGAAAGAACTTGTACTATCCGATAGTATAAGGTCTTTGCATTACTTTCCTAGTGATTATAGATCATAGCCTTATTTATTATACATTAAAAAGCCTTCTTTATTTCCATCTTCTTTTCTTGTCTTTTTCTTCCTTTTGTTGTGCTATATATATTTTATTTTTCTTGTATTATGTTTGTATTTCTATTAAAAAAATATTTCAAATAGGTATAATATATAGGAATTGTATTATAAATAAAGATGTGTTTCAGACATATGTATACTAATACGTACTGATAAAATTATTCTTATTTCATATTTTTAAGATACTTAAAAATATGGTTTTAAAAATAAAACATGTAAATTACAGCCAGATATTTTTAAAAAATGTTTCTGGTAAATGAATAGCATTATTACAGTTTGATAACATTTAATAAAACAATTATTTTTATTATAAATTATTATTAAAAAAAAAAAAAATGCTTCAATATTTAAATGTATATTTTAATATTTTCCTACACTTATTTACAATTAATTATAGATATTTTTAAAGTTTTCGAGAATTAACTAAATCAATAGTTGCTGCTCAAAATTCTACGCAACGGAAAAAAAATAATGATCTTAAAAAATAAATAATTAAAGTATTAACTATGGTTAATAATGTGTAAAAAAGATTAATGATAAATACCGAATGAGGATGAAATGTAATTAATGATTAAAGCGTAAAAAATTCAAAATCCTGCACGATCCTCAACTAATTTAACTATAAAAAATGCACATTTAATAATAATTAAATTAATGTTTGATTAAATAACTTTTAATTATATTTTTTTCCTTATAGTAATTCATATATATATATATATATATATATATATATAATCCATTTGATAATAAAAGAAAAGAATGAAAACGAAGAATAGTCAGTCAAATACATCACCACACAAACATACACATGCCAAACAAAGTAACTAGTTATCTTAAACTGATTTAATTTTAAAGATTAAAAATATTACTTACTTTAATTTATTAGACAACCATGCTTGTTGAAATATTACATAGGACCGTATAATTTGATGCTGAAGAAAAGAAGTATTACATTAGGATAGTATTATAAGGGGAAATAATAGAACTATTTTTAATGAAAAGAACCTATTTATTTTGAGTTTAGCAAAAGAATTTCGGAACAAAGCAAAATAAGATTGAATTTTAACTGAAAAGGTCAAAATGCTCTAAGACGTTTGCAAGTTCTATCCTCAAAGCATTGAGCAAAGAAATGTAGGTTTTCTGTATTTGATAAGTATTTTATCAAAATATCAAATGATAAGCAAGAATCCACAAGAAAAAATTATACCGAAATGACAGACAGAATATATACTGAATTTTTTACTTATTTTCTAGAAAAATAAAAACATAACATGAATCTTCAACAAAAAATGAAATCATAACATGGACGTTCAAGAAAAAAATTACCTTGAAATGAAATAGATGTAATAAAGACAGAATATATCCTGATGCTTTGAATCATTATCCAGAAAAAATAAAATCAAAACACGAGCAATCACAAATCACCGTATGTGAAAATGACTTTTTAAGAAGTTGTGTTATGTGGTTAGTCTTTCATATAAAATTAATTTAAAAACTAAATAAATTTTAATGTTAACCGAAAGTTTTAATTTTTATAAAGTTTATTTTATTTATTTTTTATTTTATTTTTATTTATTTTTCTTTTTTGTAAAGGAGATTTCTTTTCATCTTACAGATTTTTGATTGTGTAATTATATTATTAACAGTGAAAACACCGATATGGTGTTTGCTTAGTGCTGACATCTTTATCTCAGTTTTAAAAATTATAGTAACTTAAATAATTCATTTCTCAATTTCTTTCTGCTTAGTGCTGTCATCTCATTTTTAAAAATTATAGTAATTTAAATAATTCATATCTCAATTTCCTTTTACAAATCCATCTTTTTTTTTTTTTTTCTTTTTTTTTAAGTAAAAAAAAAGACTTTGTGTAATTCTTTGCCATGAATTCAAAACTCATATATATATATATAAATATATGTATATATGTATATATATGTATATATATATATATATATATATATTTTTTTTTTAAGTAAATGTCTTTTAAAATAGATTTGATTGATTAACTTTTTTGATTAACAGCCTAAATAATAGTATTGGGAAAGCAGAGCTAATTTAATTAATAGAATTTTATATATTTTAATGTAAAATTTTATCAATTAGTTTATTTAAATCAAATAATTTTAATTAATTATTTTATACAATCCTTGATAAAAAATATCTTTTTTTTATTTGAAAGTATTTTGAAATAAAATTTAAATTAAAAGCCCAAATAGTAATACTAAGTAATTTGAAATAAATTAACTACTAAAATTTTTTCTAATAATTAAATTATTTTTTTTAATTACAATATATTATTAAATGATTATCTAATTAGTATGTTTATGATCATTATTTGAAACAAATTTAATAAAAATTTCTAATAATTAAATTATTATTTTAATTAGAATATATTAATAAATGATTTTCTAATTAGTATTTTTATAATCATTATTTAAAACAAATTATACCAAAATTATTTTCATGGTGGTGGTTTAGTTGATAAAGCCGATTGACAACATGAGGGTCGATGAGCGTGACCTGGGATCGAACCCAGCACTTCCAGTCTACCAGCTTAGAGAGCAGAACCACTGGAACACTGAAACAGGCTTTTTGAATGAATGTCCAAACAATACCATTAAGTTATTTACAACCAATTTGGTTATTATAAATTTATTTTTAATAAATTAGTTTTTTAACTAGAATATTTTATTAAATATTTTTTTTTTTTTAACTAGCCTCTTTTTATATAATCATTCATAGAAAATAAAGCCTTTTAATATTAAAAGTATTTCAAAATAGATACTTCTATTAAAAGCTAAAAGAAGAGTATTGAGTAATCTCGGCTAATTTAATTAATAAAATTTATATTTTTTGTAATTAATTTAGTCTTTCTATTAGACTTTTTAAAATAAATTAACATCAATTAATTCCTTATTTCTGTAATCAGTTACTGAAAAAATCTTTTAACGTTTAAGAGCATTTTAAATTAGAATTTTCATTTTAAACACAAAACAGTAGTAGTAAGCAATTTCAACTAAATAAATTATCAAAAATTTCTATTTTTGATAATAAAAATTATTTTTTAATTATAATTTATTATTAAGTGATTTTTTAATTAGTTTATCAATATAATCATTTATATATCTATATAAAAATTCTTTTTATTAAAAAAAATTTTTTTTGGTGGTGGTGATTTACTATGTGTTAAAGCAGATTGACAACATGAGTGTCCTACGCCTGGGAGAAATGCTTTCCATGAAGGATCTATCTGAAAGTCCTGGCCTATATATACGCGATTTTCGGAGAAATCTGTCTAAAACTCAGAGCGGCTATGTCGACTAGCGCTGGAATCGAACCCAGCATTTCCAGTCTACCAGAGCCACTCGGCTACTGAGACAGGTTTTTCAATTAAAAGTCCAGAGAAGTTTCAACTATTTTAATTATAAAACTTCATATTTTTTAAAAATATATAAACTTTTAATTAGAATATTTTATTTATTTATTTATTTTAACAAGTTTTTTTTCTAATCCATTAAAAAAAAAAAAAAATAATAATAATAGTACGAGTATTTTAATACAGATTTTTCTGTTAAAGGCCGAAAAACACAGTTATTAAGTAATCTCAAAAAAATATTAAATATACTTTTTTTATTAGTTAAACTAGTTTTCTATATGCTAGATTTTTTATTTAATTAACCCTTTAAAAAGACCTTCAATTATTCATGGAATTGTATTTCTATATATAAACAGTATTTAGAAATAAATTTTTCAATTAAAAGTTCTAATAGTTCTATTAAACAAGCTGATTTAATTATTAAAAAAATTCTCTTAATAAATACAGCATTTTTTAATTAGATTTTCATATTAAATAATTTCTAAATTTTTTTTTTCTATAATCTCTCCTAGGAATATATATATATATATATATTAAAGTATTTTGATTCAGATTTTTCAATTAAAAGCATCCACATACATTCATCCACATATACAACAAGCAATTATTATATTAACAATGTTTAAATCTTAGCAGAAATGTAAAACATCTTAAAAAAAATGGGAAAATGGAAATAAATAGCTAAGCTTGCAACGTTATACAATGGTGCTTTATCCTATTTTTTGTCTGTATTCTAAAGCATGTGCTGAATCATCTTTCAATGTTTATCGCAGTTCGCAGTGACGTCACGTGCGCCTGTTGCATTTTAAACGTACCCCTACATTAAAAACATAAGTAAAATATGAAATATCGTTACATTAAAAAATAAAAAAAAAAATACAGCCACTGACGTCAATTTGTTTTTGTCTGTGACCTTCTTGTGAACGGAAGTGTCCTACGTGTCATGAGACGTATGAGTGTTTTCCGAATACTCTAAAGATGGGATTTCTGTTTGCTAGAAATTTCTATCACCTTAATTAATGAAGTTAGCAATCAAAACCCTCGCTTTAACCATGATACTCTATTTACCAACTTGCAAATATTTTCTCTTATAACGTTGTTTTTACTGTCATTTTCCACAGGGAAATTAAAATATAATTAATGTTGTAAGAATTAAATGAAATAAATATCAAGGTTTCTGTTGGTAACAAAGTCTTGGTATCGTCTGCAAATAAGTAAAAAACTTTAGCTTATGTATTTTCAATGAAGAAATGAATTTAGAATTGTAATTAATCGTCTATAAACAATTTCTTTTTTCTCCTTTTGAAAACTGAATTTCTTACTGGCATTTTTTAGTATTATAAAGAAAGCAAATAACACTGTCTAGAATGCCAAAAATATTTATTTTTGGCATTCATTTTAATATGAAATAATCTCCTACAACTTCAATTTTTAGTTCTCTCCTGCCTGCTTCTTCAAACAAGCAAGTATAAAATGTACTTGATTCTCTATAAGAGATTTATGTAATAAATTTTTTTCTTTCCATAATGAGATATATGAATCGTATAATAGAAATGTTTAATTCTGTAATGTTAAAAAATTATCAGTACGAAATTAGATGATGCTGTCCTCTATAATGTCTATAAATCAGTTTGAATTTCAGGATTAAATATTTTTTTTATGCCAAACTATGTTCGACGTATTTTAAAATGTGTTTTCAATAAAAATGATGAATACACTTTAAAAACAAAAAGAAAAGCAGCTAATTTTAGACATTATTAATTGTTTTTATTTCTTTCTCTCGTTTAAAATAGTTAAATATTAAAAACTTTCTCAATACAATGTTTAATTTTAAATTATGAAATTAAGTTCCTTCAGTGTAAGCAAATTATTCTCAAAACTTCGCAATGTTTTACATTCTCGCGAAATAGTACTTTAAGCGCTTAAAAGGATGATAATTTTAAAAAAGAATTAATAATACGAATCATAAGCAATGCTATATTTTATATAATATTTCCAAGCTTAAATTCAGTTCCTTTTTTTAAACGTCACTTATTTATTTATTTTGAAAATTTAAAAGAAATCGTTAACTTAGATCAATGATTTAACCATTTGTTTTAAAGGTATTTCCGATCTATTTTTTTTATTTTTTTTAACATATAAATTTTTCAAAGAAGTCTTTATAAATAAATAAATATATATATATATATATATATATATATAATGTAAGTATAACATCTTAAAAATATATCACCATATTTTTAAAACTTAATTCTATGTAAGTATTTCTTATGTTAAACTTGTAAACGTACCCCACCTATACTAAGGTGTACATACAGATGGAACACTTTCAGTTGCAAAGCCGTTTGCAAGCGTTCTAAATGTATGACTGCAGTCGGCAGCAAAACTATCCGAGCACTAGCAAAAATTCTTATATGAAAAAAGCACATTTAACACTGTCTTGTTAAATAAATCCTTGTCGAATCATGTTCTTAGACTGACTAAGACAGGATTCTACAAGGATTTATTTAACAAAACTGCATTATGTGTACTTTTCTTACATAGGAGTTTTTGCTAGTGCTCGGATACTTTTGCTGCCGGCTGTATTAGCAAAAAACTTGCAAAATTTACGTCATCGAAATTGCAAGCGTTCCGTTTCTATGTAACCCTTTGGAGTACATACAAATGAAACACTACCGTTTGTAAAGCCGTTTGCAAGCGTTCCAAATGTATGACTACAGTCAGCAGCAAAAGTATCCGAGCACTAGCAAAAATTCCTATGTAAAAAAAGCACACTTAACACAGTTTTGTTAAATAAATCCTTAACGAATCATGTTCTTAGACTGACTAAGAACAGAATTCGACAAGGATTTATTTAACGAAACTGCATTAAGTGTAATTTTTTTATATAGGAATTTTTGCTAGTGCTCGGATACTTTTGATGCCGGCTGTATTTGCAAAAAACTTGCAAAATTTACGTCATCGAAATTGCAAGCGTTCCGTTTGTATGTAACCCTTAGATTCAAAAACGATTAAAAGAATATTCGATTTAAATCCGTATGGTGACGGTTTTCGATTCATAAAAAATGAATGCATTGGTCACGTGCAGAATAGGATTGGTACTCGTCTTCGAAAAGTTAAAAAAGATTACCATCTTGAAAGAAAAGACAACCTAACCGAAGCTGTAATAAAAAATTTTCATTATACTACAGATTAGCTATTCGGAGAAATATCAACAGCCTTCAGGATATGGAAAAGGCTCAAGGGAGGCACACCATTGTAACAATCGCAGCTATCGTAATCGTAGATTACAAATGCTGGAATTTGCGATCGACTCACAAATTATGATTCTATTGTAACATTTATGGTAGAGCCCCTAAATAAAATAATAGGCCGGCGCATCAGAGCCATTTTTTTGCCTCGGAAGAGGACAGCATTCCCGCTTGGCGTCTTTATCGCTTCACTAATGATTTTAAGAAATCTTGATCTGAAGCTAATCCGGTCAAGATAAGAGCAATTCCTAAAAACCCATTTTTTTCACAGTACATTCTCTGGATGTGATTTTATTCTGAGGGTATCCTATGGATGTACGATGTGTTGTTAGGGCGGTTTCTGTTTCTTTTACAAATGTCGCTAAAACGCAAATACACAGTAATAGACGGTCTGTGAACACTTTACATTCACTTCTTGAATGATTATAGCAGTTTATCGCTAAACAAACTTCCACATCATAGTTTACTTAGCTAAAATTATGAAATATAATAAAACAAGTTACTGTAAAGTAATGTAAGACGATAAAAAAAGCGTTTGTGGTTTGTTTATCAGAGAAACGCGCTGGGTACATGTGTCAACCTTAAAGCAACAAAATGCCTGATGGGACAGCTCGTATATATAGGAGCCTTAATTTATGGGAGTCACAAATGAGGACGGCACGATAGTAAATTTGTGATTTTAGATTATTTTAACGATGGGCTTCACTGATAGATATGTAGCTGTGCCGTGTGCAATGTTTATATTTTTACCTTCTTAATCTGTACATTTTTTTGTTATGATTTTATAAATCATGTTCAACTGTTCGAGTTTTACAAATGAGCTCTTATATAGCATTTGGAAAATTCCTCTAATGACATATTTCCAATATTTAAATATGAATGAAGTGAAAGAGTCTAATTTCGTTTTTCTGTAAAAAGTGTCTCCTGCGTGATGTGTAAGTAGAGAAAAAATATAAAATAAAATTATATTAATATAGTTAAAATTACATATAGTATAGTAGTTTTCTTAATTTCATAATAAGAAGTTCATTTAACTGTGTTTTATTTTATAAAATATCTTCTCTTTTATTTATGTACTTTTTTTTTTTTTTTTTTTTTAATGTCTTATACAAAATGGGAAAGAGAGCAAGAGGGGTTACTTTAATTTTTCGAATACAAACAAAGTGCCAGTAAGTATATTCGAAATTTATTTTTGAAGTTGTTTAAAGCAAGATATTTAAAATATCCCCTTGCAAACTTTCATTTCTAACATTAAAAAGGAGCTTTTGAAAATTTGAATCTATATATTCTGTAATGAATGTCTTTGTTTATACATCATCTAACATATATACACAGTCGAACCTCGTTAGTGTGAACACTGTTAATGTGAATTACTTTTAACATGAACTGTTTCCACAATCCCTGTCAAAATGAAGATAAGTTTAGTTATATGAAGATTAGTTACTGATAGCATGAGCTATTGATATCATGAACAAATATTTTATCCCTATATGAGATTCACGTTAACGAGGTTCGACTGTACGTTTAATTATATAATCACGACAGCTGTTCTACTCATTAGTGTTTCAGAAAGTTATTTTTTTAAGTTTGTTGTTTCTTTTTAAAAAGTGTACAGAGCATTGATATTAAAGAAAGAATTTAGTCAACACAAATTCGTCCATATTAGGTCAAAGAACGTAATCTGGTATGTCCATATTACAGTTAGATTTAGTCTATATTTCACCAAAATTTGGAGATATTGTATTGAAATGTATTTTTATGTAATAAGTATGTATAAATAAACATATGGAAACGTAATATAGACACGTCCATTTTAGTGCACATTACATCTGAAAATTATCCATGTTATTTAAAGATTTATGTAAACATATATGCTGGCAGAAAGAAATCAACAGCGAATGCTGTTTTTTTTTTTTTTTTTTTTTTTACATTACACTAATGTTACATGTACATTATCTTGCAAAGGTACACGGTGGGCAATTGGTAAAATCTACCAAAGAAGCCTGAAAGATAATATAAGCGCTTTAAAGTTTATTTATATTAAATATTATAATTAAAAAATTTTAACTATATTTTAAAAATTAACCTGAGATAGGCTAAGGAAAAAAAAAAATAATAATATGAAATAAATATTGAATAATGTTAATGCGGCAAATATATTACTCTTAAATAAAACATTAGACTGTATAATTAATTAAAGAAACTAATTTTAAATCATATCAAACTTTATTCTCGGCAACGACACTTCGGCGTTTCGAGTTTCCATGCTTCTGTTTACAAACTGAAAACCAAAACAAACTACCGGTACATGGAAAAGGGGGCGATCACAGTGCCACTTCACAACTCAATGTATTAGGGGATAAACATACTCCCCAGGATTGAAATTAAAGAAATTTCAATAAACTTACAGCACAAATTTAAAATACAACAAAACATTAATACAAATAATAAAATAGTTAAAGAAATTCTAAGTTTACAAACATACAATATTCAAGTATCTATATAATATCATAAAAATATTTCAATTTCAATTAATCATTATTTTGAGATTCTATTGGCAAAACTGGAGTTTTTTCAATTGTTCGTTTAAATTCCCCTGATTTGGTCTTAACTTTCATAACTCTAACCTTTCCGTCAGATCCATGATATACTGATATGATACGGCCTAATAGCCATGTATTCATGGGCAAAAAGTCATCTTTAATGAGGCACATTTGACCAACCATTGAATCATTCTTTTCAACCATCCATTTTGATCTAGCCTGTAATGTATTTAAATAATCAGACTTCCATTTTTTTCCAAATAAGTTAAATAACTTTAGTTACCTTTTGCCAACGACTTAATCGGTTTTCATTTATATCAGTTATAGGTGGCTCAGATATAGCTATCAAGGGTCTTCCTATTAAAAAGTGACCGGGGGTCGAATCATCAAATTTATCTAAGTCATATACTTTATGGAGTAAGAGGGCGCGAATTTAATATTCCCTCCACTTGAATCACAATTGTCTCAAATTCTTCATATGTAAAATGCAGATTTAAAATGCTCTTTTGAGATGATGTTTCACTGATTTCACGCCAGCTTCCCAAAGTCCTCCAATATGAGGGGATTTGGGAGGTATGAAATTCCAATCAATACTCTCGGATGAAAAATAATTAGCTAAATTTTCATCGGGAAAGTTAATTAACTTATGAAATCTTTTCAATTTCGAATTTGACTCTACAAAATTAGTAGCATTATCAGTATAAATTTTGGAATATTTGCCTTGTCTACTGGTAAAACGTTTTAGTGTGGCGATTAAAGCATCGGAAGTCAGATCTGATAATAGTTCAAGATGGATGGCCTTAGTAGAAAAACATATACCAATACAAATATAAACTTTATTTAAAGTACCTTTTCTTTGATTTTTATAGGTAACAAAAAATGGACCACACAGGTCTAATCCCGTTATACTAAATGGAGGTGCCCTATTCACACGTTCGTATGGTAAGTTCCCCATAATTTGTGATGATAAAATGGGTTTGCATTTAAAACAGGTCACACACAGGTGAGTTGTTTTTCGTGCCAAATCTCGGCCACCCAATGGCCAAAACTTTAACCGTACTGCATTCAGCAGTCCTTGAGGCCCAATATGCAGTAATCTTTTATGTACATTAGAAAAATAAATTTTACTTAATCTACAATTTTTTGGCCGGATTACAGGATGTTTTTGAGAAAATGGCAAAGAGGTTTTTTCAAGCCGTCCACCTACACGAATTATCCCTTTCTCATCCACGAAGGGATTCAAATATTTTAATTTACCTGATATGTCCCTTTTACCTGACAGGACTTTTTGTTCATGTTTAATAAGGACTTCGACTACCTGCACTTCATCCAACTTTAAAGGTCCAGTTTTCTTCAGTTTATTTCTGCAATTATAAATAAATCTAAAAATATAAGAAAGAACATTAATTATTTTATAATAACTGTTACTCAGATTTAAAAGATCGTTAAAAGTGTTCGAAGTTTCACATATTGTCATAGTTGTTTCACAACAGTTATTGTCAGTAGAAGTTCTAGTCTCGTTCAAGCAAAATTCTTTCTCATTTTGGGTCAAACACTCAGCTTCATGAATCACAGGTGACATACACTGTTCAAAAAATTGTGGCTCCATCAAAAATTCTGCGCCTGTCCACCACCTGTCACTATTCACTAGAGAGACAGTACTAATTCCACGCGTTAAGAGATCAGCAGGATTAGTTTTGGTTGAGCAATAAAACCAAGAATCCGGATCAGTCAATTTTTGAATTTCATCTACACGATTTTGGACAAATGATTTCCATCTTTTGCTGGATCTTTTGATCCAGTATAACGTGACTTTGGAATCACTCTAAAAGAAGATATTAGATGATAATTTACGATCCAAATTTTTTTTTGTTTCAGTTCCTAGTCTTGCAGCAATAAGTGCACCAAGTAATTCTAGACGAGGAAAGGATATCTTCTTTACTGGTGCGACTCTACTTTTAGAAGTCATCAAATGTACAGAAATTTGTTCATGACTCATCACTTTAACATATACAACTGCTCCATAAGATTTTTGACTTGCATCGGAAAAAACATGAACTTCTGCGTCTGCTTGATATGATTCCAAAACAAATCTTGGAACTTTAATTTTACTCAGTTCCGAAACTTCACTACACCACTACGACCACTCATCATTGATGTCAGGAAGAAGTTCAGCATCCCAAGGCAGTTTCAGTAGCCATAACTTCTGCAATAAATTTTTTAGCCTGACAGTAAAGGGCATAATAAAAACCCAATGGATCATAAAGCTTTCCAGCTGTCTGAAGAATAAATCGCTTAGTATTTTTCTTTCGTCTTAAAGAATCTATCAAACAAGCAATCTCTATACTCAAACAATTTTTTTCAATATTCCATTATATGCCTAAAACCTTTAGTTTTGTTTCAGTTGAATCACTTAAACAAAATGGATAAATATCAAGATTTTTTTCTTTTAACTTTTCAATCAACTTTTTATCATTAGTCGCCCATTTACGTAAGTTCATGCTAGCTTTACTCATAATTTCTTTAGCTTTACATGAGAGTTTTAAGGCTTCCATTGTATCATCCGCCCCTGAAATAAGGTCATCAACATGCATACATGAATCAAGAACTTCAAAAACATCAGGAACCAAATTTCTAAATTTTTGAATATGCAGCTTTATGGTTGCCGCCAATAAGAAAGGACTTGAATTCACTCCAAAGAGTAAACGTTTGAACCTGCATATTTCCAGTTGTTTATCAAACTTATTCATGATTGGCTTGTCAATTTTCCTCACAAAAAGAAATCTAACTGCATCTCTGTCTTTTTCAGCTAAGGCAATTTGTAAAAAAGCCTTCTCTATGTCGGCTAAAATTGCTATTTTGTTAAGTCTAAAATATATAAGGAACTGAAATGTATTAGAGTTTAAATTTATGCCAGGCCATAAACAATCATTAAGGGACAACTGACCGACTTCATGCGAACTAGCATCCAAAACAACACGCATTTTTGTAGTGATACTTTTTTCTCTATACACATCAGCCTGGTGAGGGAGATAAAAATCCGGTCTATTCACTGGTTTTAAAGTATCAGGAACCTTTTCTATCATATCCTGATCTAAGTATTCATTCAAGATATCCCTATATCTTTGATATAATGAATTATCAGATTGCATTCTTCTTTCTAGGCCTTTTAACCTTTTTTTTTTTTTTTTGCCACATCAAAATTATTCTCTAATTAATTGGAATTCTTCTTCCAAGGTAAGCTAACAGTATATCGACCATTTTTAAAACTAACAGTTTCATTAAAAATCTCAAGTGCTTTATCTTCATCGTAACAGTGCGGATCATTTTTAATCCCAATTGATTCTAAATCAAAAAAAAATTTCAATTGTGTCTCGACATTTTCATGAATAAATCCACAGTGTGCTGGCATTTGATCATCTCGAAAACTTTCAATACTACCACCCATTAAGTACCCAAATACAGAATTTTGTAAAACTAAATTTGTATTAGGTACATAAATTTGTCCTGATCTAATTAAATCAAAAAATATCTCCGAACCAAGGAGCAACTCAATTTTTCTTGGTTCATAGAATTCTGGGTCGGCTAACTTAATATTTTTTGGCATTGCCACATTATGCAAATCAATCTACATTGAAGGTATTAAATGAGTAATGTTTGGAACTATATAAAACTCCAACTTACGACTAAAGGATTTATCTACATTAGAGATTATGGCACTCATTTTTGATTTCACAGTAGATGAAATTCCTTCTAAACAACCTACTGATAAATTTACATTTTCTTTTTGCAACTGAAGCTTTTCAGCTAATCTAGATATGCAAAGGTGAATCATACTTCCATTATCTAATAAAGTTCTCGCTTGATATATTTTTCCCTCATTATCCTTAATAAGAACCATGGCAGTAGATAATAATACTTTCTTCACAATATTATTATTATGACTAGTCGATGCCATAAAACATGCGTTTTCATTTTTACTTTCAAAAGAAATCGCATTAGCATTAAGTTCCTGAGAATTTGCAGACTCGTTGAAGTTAAACGTTTAATCAGACGACGGCGCAATCTCATAATTTTTCTTATTCATAAGGAACGGAGATTTTTCTCGATCAAAACAAATTAAAGAATTATGTTTCTTTTTACAAACTTTGCAAAAATAATTAGAAAGGCAATTTCTCACACTGTGATTGCCAAAGCAACAAAAACATAGGCTTTATTTTTTTACAAACTCGAACCTATCTTTCACACTTAATTTTTGGAATTTATAGCATTTAAACAATTTATGTTCAGCCTTACACAGTTTACAGATATTTTCACTTTTATCATTTACAAATGATACCATTGACGAAATTTTTGGATTGTTTCGTTTAGGAGTTACTGAAGTTTTCGTTGCATTTAATGTTCTTGCATAATCTTTAAGGAAATCTAATAATTCAGTAATATTAGGTAATGTGTCCTTTTTTAAATTTCTTTCCCACCATAACTTAGTATTTTGATCTAGCTTTTGACTTAAAATAAAAGCAAAAATAGTTGATGAAAAACCTTCCAATTTTTTATCTAAACATTCCAATGATCTAACATCTTCACTTGTCATATCAATTAAATTTAGAATCGCAGATGCTGACTCATTCTGAATAACGGAAATGTTTATAAATCTTTTGAGATGCGCATAAATTTGTTCTCGTTTATTCGAATATCTTTCTTCAAGTAGAGACCACGCTAATTTATAATTAGAATCTGTTATTGAAATTGTTTGAACAATTCTAAAGGCTGAATACTGCAAATACCTCTTAAAGCTGATTTTAAATACTGCAACTTCATACCATCTGATAAGTTTACGTTTTGATCTATGCTGGCTCTAAAAATATCTTTAAATGAAAGCAAAGCGAGTATTTCTCCCGCAAAAGTGGGTAAAGAAATTTTTAGCAAACGCACTATAGAATTCTCTGAAACCGAAACTGAATTTAAGATAGAATTTTCGGATTTATTCTGAGTATCAAATTTTGAAATCTTACTATTAACTTGGACTCTAAAACATGTAGATATTACGGTTCAACAGATTTGATTGGGATGCACAAAAAGACTTTAAAAATTGGGTGCATTTTTAAATAAAAATTCCAACAATTAGTTCATTATAGCAACCTGCCCATCCCCTCCCCCAAAATATTCAAATTCATTTTCTACACAAAGTTCAAATTCTTAAAAGTGAAAAAAAAAAAAAAAAAAAAAAAAAAAAACTTTTGAATCTATTCGCCAATAATTAAATAAAAATGAAGCTCACTCTCTGTACAAAGCAAAACCCACACTTATTTAACTTATTTATTTATTTTTTCTTTAAAAGTGTTTTGTAACAACAAGTTGTATTTTAAAATTCCAATGCAACAAGTAAAAAAAAGAGTAATCTAAATTAACCGCAAGAAATTTCATCTCGCCCCTTCCCCTAAATCATGAAAAATAACATCACTTAAATTTTTAAAGTGAGCAATTTATTATTTCATGTGTTATTCTTGAATCTTGGGTCTTTACTCATATTTTTCAGAAAATATTTTTTTCACGAAGGTCCTTAGAGGAATAACAATAAATCCAATAAAATAAGAAGTGTTTGTGATTACCTGCAGCTGGAAAAATGTCGATTCATCTGCTAATTTTTACTTTCTTCTATATTCAATAGAAGAAAGTATTGGATTCGTAAAAATTTTCAACCTCGGGTTTTTGATGGATTTACACGTTTTGAGAGTTATAGAACACGATTTGACATTTTTTAGAAAATGTCAGTCTGTCTGTCTGTCTCTGTGTGTGTGTGTGATAAAATTTTGTGGCAACTGTATCTCAAAAACTACCGCACAGAAATTCATACAAATTGGTATGTAGTTATACCTTGACATAAATTAGTGCCTATCAACGTTTGGTAAAAATTGCCTTACAAGTTGCGTTGCCATACCGCTTTTTCTAAATTTTTAACATGGTGGTATAGGACAAAATTTTGTATAAATTTGCATAAAGAGAATCATTTTTTTAATAATCATTATGAAAATTAAATGAATTATTTACAATACGGATAGTCAACTGAGAAGAAAAATTGTGTGTGTAGGAGCCTCGCCTCCTCCCCAACCTGGGGTGGAAGTCCCCCTCGAGGGGAGTAAATTTTCATGTTGGATATATTTCAAAAGAGCTCGCCAATACCTTTAAAACGAATGATTGAAACATTGATCAGTTATAATTTAAAATAAAGTTATCATTTCATTTCATTTTTAACAAAAAAAAAAAAAAAAAAAAAAATGTAATATTGAGAATAACATTGACTTTTTTTTTTTTTTTTTTTTGGATATTTAGTGTTATATTACTTCTCTAATATGGAAATCGTCTGTATTTTCATGGAAGATAATATTTTAATAATTTTAATAAATTATTTTTACTGAGTGAATTTGTATAGGAAAATATAGAAAAGTCATGTGGTTGACACAACATACTAGTTGATATTGTTATAAATGTTATATTTTATATGTTTCTATAGTATATGGTATATATTCTATAGTATATAGTTCTATACTCGTTTCTATAGTATACAGTTCTATAGTATATATAGTATATTGTTTTGTGAGGATTGCTTGAATATTTAGAGTTATTAATATTTTATTAAAAAAGGCAAAAAAATTTCACAAGTTTTTACTTTATAACTCCAAAGGTTTTTCTCGAAATTTCTTGAAACTTTTGGAAAACATGACAACATATCCCTAAATCATTATGCTATAGTTTAAAACAAATATGATTAAAATTCAAAAAAAAAAAAAAAAAAAAAATCGTGATAGTTTGAGTGAAAAATTTTTTTACTGTGCATGCGCAGATTTTAACAAAAAAACTTTGACATTGTTTAATACTCAACTGTGTAGAGCATCTTATTTAAAAAAAAAATACAGTTGAATATCATGAAAATTCATAGAGATATCGATGATTAAATGAGCAGTTTTTCAGCTGTTTTCTGAAAAGGTCTTTATGATAAGGCGTCATACGCAAATAAAAATTTGTATCTGATTTTTTTTTTTTTTTTTTTTTTTTTTTTTTAGGTATGTAGTACATATCTATAAAAAAGAAAAATGAATTGCAAATATTGCATTAAGTTTCATTGTGTAACATAGATTTTTCTGATACAAATATTAAGTTTTGGAAAAATTTTGTACATTGGTTCAATAGATGCGGTGTCCACAAAACTTTACTAACAGGCACAACAGGCAGACATGTTCTAAAAATGAATTATAAAATAGCAACACAGAACTGGTGTTTAAAAATAATAGGTAAAAAAATTTGAATAAGCCCCAAAAAATACAAGCTCTAGCTGCCATTATTTCGGGCCGAAAGACAACACAAACTTTCACCAGGCAAACAAAGTAGGTAGACTGCTGCAAACAAAGCGGCAACACACCAAAAAACTTTGAATGAACACCATAAAATGTAAGAACTTGCAACAGTTGTTTTCAGGTGGTGTGTTGCCATTTTGTTTGCAGCACTCGTGCCTACTTTGTTCGCCTGACGAAGGGTTGTGTTGTCTTTTGACCCAAAACAGAGGCTGTGAGTTCTTACATTTTATGATGTTTGTTCAAAGTTTTATATTTTTTATGTTCAAAAATTGGTTGATTCACGTTCAGAACACTGTATTCATAATATTAACTATCAACTATACATACTTATTTAGAGAAATTGGTGTATATGGTTGAATTTTCATTCCAGTGATTTTGCCAACGGATAGTAATCAGCATATATATAGTTATGCTCATCACTCACTCATTCTGTCACGCTTAAAAAGACTGAAAGATTTCCCTGGACCCTTTCCGCGTGTGAACGCAAGTTGTCACCTAATTTTCATACTTTAGTTAATTTTAAAAAATGTAACTGCCCGATCGATAAGTTGTTTTATCTGACAGATTCAGAAAAATCACCCCTTTCATTTGGTATCTTATTTGTAAGGATTTTTTGATTTTCAATTTCTAATTATGATTAAATTATTTTAATACATCATTCGTAAGATATTTTAAAGTTCTTTTATATTATAGGAAGTTTTCACCAGATTTACACGTTTTGAGGTGTCCTGATTAGGTTTTCTTTTGCATCTCATCTAATTGAGTTAGACCGTTCAAAATTGGTGTATGTAGGTTAATTGGGGAGGGGGGGGGCTGAAAGGGGGGAAGAAATAGGCGTGCACCGCGCGCGTATCCCCTAACTTGTGTGCGCGCCGCGCGTACGGGACTGCGCTGCCGAAGGCAATGGGGACCCGGTCCAACTTTGTACCCGATGAGAAATGATTTTAAAAAAAAATTTAAGAATAAAAATTTGATTTTAGAAGGAATATGTGCTCGCAGCACTCGTATACCTTCACACGTGCGCGCGCAGCGCGCATGGGTTTTGCGCTGCCGAAGGCAGTGAGGACCCGGTGTGAGTTTTTACCCGCTCAGAAATGATTTTTTTCGGGGGGAAGAAAGGTCAGTAAAGGAATACGCGTGCGTAGCGCGTGTATCCCTTAATTTGTGCACGTGCAGCCCGCACGGGACTGTGCTGCCGAAGGCAGTTGGGACCCGTTCCAACTTTGTACCCGATGAGAAAAGATTTTTTAAATTTTCTTTTTTAAATTTGATTTTAGAAGGAATATCTGCGAGCAGCGCACGTACATCTTCAATCGTCGCGCATGGGTCTGCGCAGCCGAAGGCAGTGGGGTCCCGGTGTGAGTTTTTTCCCGATCTGAAATGATTTTCTTTTTATCGGGCACGAAGTGTCACGAAGGAATACGCACGCGCAGCGCGTGTATCCCTTAACTTGTGCGCGCGCACGAGACTGCGCTGCCGAAGGCAGTGGAGACCCGGGCCGACTCTTTACCCGATCAGAAATTATTATTTTTTTTAATTTCTTTTCTTAAGATTAAAAGTTACTGTAGTGATTCATTAATTATAGTGATTCATTTGAAAATACTGAACCGCTAGCGGGCGAAGCCCGCTAGTACTATTATTAAATTCTGTGCGCATCTGTTTGTGTGTGTCTTTGAAAAACGCGTTATGACAGCTAAAGCTCCGCGTCTGTCGTTTGCAGAGCCTCAAACCGGTGTCGAAAGACGCAGAATTCCTTCATCTCGACATCGCAATAATTTTCTGAGCAATCCCAGGTAGCACAGTATGGTATTTTCAACGTTGAACAAACGGCAATGCATTCCGTTGAATTATAGTTTTTCCGTAACGTTAATAATCTGAAAATATGTCTCGTTGATTTCCTCATCTTTCAACGGTTGTTTTAATACATTTTACAACGTAAAAAAAAACCGTTGTAAAAGGGTTGTACGAAAACGCAATACTGTCGTTTTTTTTATAACCTAAAAAAAAAAAAATGTTGTAAAATGGTTGTTCAGAATCGCAATACTGTCGTGCTTTTTATATCAGTTTTAAACGGCTTTTCTTATGTCTTATAAACGTTGAAATCCAAGAAAAATAGCTATCTCCGTATATCCATTGAATTTTTGTTTCTAAAATATTGCTAACAATTTTAAAAAGAAAAAATTAACAATAAAAAAAAAAAAAAATGGAACATTCTTTTTTACTTAAATTTTAGACTTTTTTTATTACTAATTTTATTACTTTTTTAACACTCAATATACGAAAATATTAGATTCGTAAAAATTTTCAACTTCCGTTTTTCGAGGAAAGCTAAATTTCATAGTACATACAACTGCACAAAATATAATATGTGAGACAACCAATATAAAAACGAATGCTGAATTAGTTAAGAGTGTGTATCAGCAGACAGGTGATGCTCTCATTACTCACTTTCAGAGATTTTTACATGACATCTCAACATCAGTTAATTAAAATTGCTGCAAATTCTGTATATAAAACCTTTATTCTGAGAAGCTGTATAAAACTTTAGTGCATGTTATATAACATTATATATAGATTATTTTTTCAGTAAATATGAAAAAAGTAAAATTTTACAAAAGTACAGTTTTAAAAAAGAGTATTAAATATTTAAAGTTAGATCGACCCCTGAAAATTTAAGGCAAGAAATCAAACATAAAATTAAAGAAGGGAAAAAGAAACACTCACTTCATTACTTGAAAAATCTTGTTTAAATAAATACAGCATCCACAATTAGACGAAAACTCTGTAATTTTTAATATTATGCTAGCAGGTAAACACACCCAAAACCAAAGAATATTATAACTTTGAGCTTTTAAGGGAACTTACCAGCTAGCAAGTTGTTTGGAAATTACGTAAAATGTCAGAAAACTTTCGTACCATTTTAACAGGAAAGCGATATTCATCTTCTTTCACATCACATTCACTTTCAAAATGGCACGCGTCGTATCGTAAGACGCTTTTAAGGTTTGCCACAATATACACTGTTAAAAAAATGCAGAAAAAATACAGAAATTCTCTGTAATTTCAGAAAAAAAGGCGGAAATTACGGAAAAATTACGTAGACAAAACGTATTTTACGACTTTTTTTCTGAAATTACAGAGAATTTCTGTATTTTTTCTGCATTTTTTTAACAGTGTACTTGGCGATTTCGCATGTAGAACGGGGGGGAGAAAGCGTACATTAGAACACCTTCGTTAGCTACGGTTTCCGAAAGCCAAAGAACATTCTACTATACTTGTTAATAAAATTTGCCGAAAGCGTCCCTTCTTATCATGTTAGAAGTTCTTTCGCAGCACACCATATCTTCTAAAACTCTAAAGAAAATTATATTATAACACGCACATCCCGCCAATTCACAATCGCGTATCGATATCAAGTTGAAGAGATTCAACGTCATTTGACAGAAATAATGACTTATAAAAAGCACCTATTAATTCGTTGAAAAAACATATTTTTTATTAGAATCAAAAAGGAAAACAAAAACTAATAAAATACCTATTTTAAAACGTCGAAAAAATAACAGAAAAAGTACAACCATAAAATAACGTTTGTTATAGGTTTTCTTTATTACTGTGTAAATATTCGAAATTGTTCAGTGAGAATATTGCGAAATAAAAACTATTTTTCAACTGACATAAAATAACGTAACCAATTTTTCACTGTTCAGACTTATTTGCAACGCTATAACAACGTTATGTGTTACCTGGGATGCGACCCAAATTATCGGAGATATTAATTAAAACGTCGAACCTTGTCGATCGAAAAAAGACGGCTAATTGTTTAAAAAGAGACATTCCGACGGAAAATCTGGAAAATAAATTAGAAATATCAATTGAATCGGTACAAATAAGGTACCAAACGAAAGGGCCGATTTTTCAGAATCCGACAGTTTAAGCAGCTTATCGTTTGGACAATTAGAATTTTAAAATTAATTAAACTATAAAAATTTTGTGGTAGCAAATCACGAGAATCTCAAATTCATCAGACGGTTGCCTGGACACCATCCTCTATAATGGAATTGAAAAACATCTGCTACTCATTAAGGTCACGTGGTTTTAAAGTGGAATTTAAAATACGGTGCTATATGGTGCCGCAGCCACAGGCAGCGGACACACGAGTCAGAGGTTCGTTCTGTTTAAGGCTAATTTTTGAGAAATTTTCCATGTTATTAGCGGACCACATACACGCTGTCGTAGGCACCGGGATCCCGAACCCAAATTCCGTTCGGTTTGAGGTAATTTATTTGTTACATATGATTATTTTTTTCACGATGCTTTCATTTAAAAATAGAAATTCAAACAAAATCGAGTTAAAGATATAAAATCATACAAATTTAAGGTTCATTTAAGGTTATTATCACAGGCCCGGGCAGGTCAGCTAACATGTAGTCATAGTATTAAACGAAACACAAAATAAAAGATAGCAACTGTTTATTTGGAGTCAGTCTGACGTCACATTGATAGTATTTTGTAGAAAGTGATGTCATATATAGTATTTTTATTTCCAAAATTATAACAATGAGAAGCATACATTAAATTTGAACATTCTGACACCGATAACAATACCACTGCCTTTTTTTAGGAGCCATCCGCAACCCAACACATTTACTATGATGTGTTAAAAGGCATATGCCACAAATGATAATATTTTCTGCTCCTATATTTCTGGAACATACTGGGCAGACCAATATATGGTTCTGTTTTTTAGACTGAATGACAAACTCTAACATATGCCATCCATCAACAGAGAAAAAGCACCTCATTAAATTTATGTCTACTGCATCATGTAGTACAGCTGAGGTTATTGTTTCAGATCTACATTCAATATTTTTCTCTTCAACCAAATAATTTTCTTTTTTAATTTTTTCAATAATTTTACTATCTAAAAACCATGATAACATAATGTCCCTTTTTTCTACATAATTCTTTTTTACAAATGGTAATATTTTAGAACCTCTTTTCTTTTTTGGCAAACCAACTGCCGTTATAGTTGCTCCTTTTGGAAGTAAGCTCCGCCCTTCAGTTCCCTATAGTTGCTCCTCCCTTCATCTGAACTTTAGGTGGCATAACAACATTTCTGATAAAATTATCGTCATTTATTTCATTGCTATCTGCATTAGTTGTCTCCGAGGACGATACAACGGTTATGTCAGAGCACCCAGAGCTTATTTCCTCTTGCTCTGAAAAATAAGGCACAGATGAGGAAAACTGAGGAGACATTTGAGATTTAGCTTCAGTAACCTCAACCAAAGTCAATTCTTTCCCTTCACTCCATAATTTGTATGCATTTTCTAATATCTTTAATCTCTTCTCAAAGACATCTTCGGATTTTTCTGCAGTGATTGCAGCTAACTGATTCGTTATTAAAACTGCTTTTTTATATTTTTCTTGTGTGCTTAAAGGTTTTTTAGATTGCACCATCACTGTAATCCCATTACATTTAGTGTTTTTTTTTTTTTTTTTTTTTTTTTTTTTTTGTAGCATTTCTCCATTCAACACTGTTAAATTACTAAGGAGATGGTTTCTTGTCCACCTTTTATTACACAATCTTTCATGAAAAATTGGTAAATCATACTTTTTTCTAAAAGCAAAAATATGTTTGCATGGCAAACACATTGAAAACATAAATTTACAATTGCATGTATTGTCTGTAATTTGATAAGTTATATCTTCAAGTACAACGTTTTCACTCAACTTTAACTGTTCTTTTACTTTAGAAAATGCATATGGAGTTAGCATATGAAAATATTTTCTTCCTCGGCATTATAAAGTGCTTTTGTTGGCAATTTCAAAAGCATTTTCGACGAAACATTATCTCTTTCAGTTCTTAATGATCGTAATACAATGAACAAATTATCTATAAATTTATCCAATGACGAAAAGTGAGTGCACACAGATTTTAACTTACTATTGAAGCTCTCCAATCTATTATTCGTGGAGTTTAAATATGAACTTATATTGTTGGATGGAATAGAACTCCATTCTTCTTTAATTGAGTTTCAGTTTATGTTAAAATAGTCCCTAACAGATTTATCAGCAATGCCATTAAAATCTTTCATTGTTCTCTCATAATATTCAATTGTAGTAGAATAACAAAGTTTTTGCAACAGTTCCTTTATTACATCTCTATGAGTAGGTGTTATGCCCATCTTGCTGCAAGTCACTTCTCTATTGAATGCTCTTAGCACATGAAACAGACAAATTCTCAAAAAAGCATCGGGGAAGACCTCTTTAATGACAGCCCTTTCTGTCAAATCTTTGTCAGTCATTATTACAATGGTTTTGTGAGCAGATATTTTGTTTTGAGATCGAAAAGTCTCAAAAAACCATTTTAAAGTTTCTTTGCCCTCATGACATAGCAAACCAATCCCAACGACTTCGCTTTGTCCATTACCATCCTCAGCCATCAGTACAAAAACAGGGATTCGGATATCTGACAGCTTATAAGTTGAATCTGCACACAGGAACTCTGGATATGTCTTATAAAATGCTTTCATTATTTCATCTTGAATAAAAAGAGCTTTGAAGTTTTTTGCACAATCAGTCAGAAGCTGCACATCACAATTATATTTTGATTTCAATTCACCAGTGATTTGCTCTAAACTACAGCTGGAACTAGGATTTTTACCTAAAAAAAGTTAAAATTATATCAAATTTATTGTTGAAATGCATCAAAATGTTAATTTCAGATTTTTTTCTTAAGCATATTTAATAAAAATTTTTAACATCATTAATGCTCTTAAAATTAAAAGATTAAAATCAGTAAAAGTTATTTAATTTTCAAGTTTAGAAAATTTATTAAAATCTATGCTAAGGAACAAAAAAAAAAAAAAAAAAAAAAAAAAAAAAGGTCGCATTTGAATAATTTTATTTTTCCTTTGAAAAACAGCAAACTTGATAATTAAAAATAGGATTAAAATGGATGGTGATTTTGCCGAATATCACATATCTGTATTCAGCAAGCAATAGAGCTCAGGATATTTAACACCTGGCAAAATCACTATCTGTTACATCCATACAATCAAATGTTAAAATTGGTGGTTTTTGAAAAGAAAAATAAAAGTATTCAAGTGCGGCTCCCCCCTCCCCACAAGTTTATTTTTATATTTTCTTTTTAGTAAGTTTATTGTATTTAATGTCATTAAAATATTCTTTTAATTCCAGTTTTTTTTTTTTTTTTTTTTGTCAAAGAAATTATTGAACATAAAAGACTTTTGAAAAAAATTAAACAATAAAAAATAAATAAAAGTAAAATGTTTTTCAAAATATTTACACACACACGCACACACACACAATAATAATAATAATAATAATAATAATAATAATAATGATATTTTAGTAATCAGACACAAAAAATGCACATATTTCGGCAAACATGTACAAAAAAGCTTTGCTTTTTTTTACTTCCATAACCCGACTGCCATAAGTAATGGAAGTATTGTATTCAGTCCAAAAATTTGATATCGAGATTTCATCTAATTTACATGTTTTAAGGTCTCCTGAGTCCAAAAATGTGGTTTTGGGCAACTTGTCAGTGTGTGTGTGTGTGTGAGGAATCTTCTGACTATTATACCCCAGAAACAAATAAATATAGAACTGCGAAACTTTAGAATTGCAACAGGTCTGGTGTACAGATTAATTTTCCAAATTTTTGGGAAAATTAGAAGTGGGACATCCGGAAATGGGACCATAAGTCCATATCTCAATCATTTTGCATGTAATTGTTGTTTTCTAGTCAACAATTAATTATGCCAAGCTTTGGTAAAAGTCGGTATCTCGAAAACGGCTCTAATGATTTTCTTGAAAATTGTTACATAATCCCATTTTAGATATCCTTTCTCATGCTTTACTTGGTTATCGCAGGAAAATTAATAGTGATCCTGATCAGATAGATCAGTTTTAGATCTCGGAAATTGATGTTAAAAAAAAATAAAAACTTTATCAATTTTCTTTTCATCTCTTTTTCTTAAAAAAAAAAAAAATAATAATAATAATAAATAAATAAAAAAATCCCTGGGCAAACTCTGTTTTATGTTTTTACATGTGTATTAACTTCCTCTCACCGGAAAATGTTTGGTGTATGTTTTATTAGGCCAATTATATGTCTTCTATTTAATATTTTTATTATAATTTACAGTACAAATTTTGGTGATTTAAAATATATATATACAGTAGGGAACCAATTATCCGGAATGGTTCTGACACGACTATTCTGGATAACTGTTTTTTCCGGATAACTGATTCCTCATCGAACCCCTCATTAATCAGAATTTTAGAATGCATATGGTTCTCATTCAAAATAAATATTTTAAATCAAAAATTAATATTTTTTATCAATTAATCAACTTTAAATATTTAATTAACCAGAATTTTTTTTTTAAATAAAAGTTTTAAAATAATTTTTAGTCAAGATAAATTATGAGGATTCAAGATAAAATAAGATTCCCAACGAATTTTCACAATGAAAAACATGTTTATTGGCACATATTTGGAAAGCTTAGTCTTTCGACATAATCGCCGTTGAGATCAATGTATTTTTGCATGCGGTGTACCATCTACTTTATGCCTGAATCGTATAACTTTGCCGCCGCATGGCGAAGGTAGCTTAAAACCACTTCTTTCAGTTCCTTGTGGATTGTGAAATGCGTTCCACCTAGGTGTTTCTTCAACACAGGGAAGAGATGGTAATCACTGGGGGTAATCATCATTCTTCCACTTTCGCAATCATTTCGCCCAAAACTGATGGCCGGCCGGAATGTTTTTCGTCATGAACGTCTGTCTTTGAATTCTCTGCACTATTTGCGCACATGTTGCACGCTCATACACTTTCCCCGCACAGTGCACACAGTTGGGAATGAATGTCCACCGGTGCAGCGTACACGAAAAATGAATCACAGAGCGTAATTCGCAGCTGGCATGAGAAGCGAGTGGGAGCTTCATCTTTCACGGCCACCAAGACAAAAATGAACGTCGCCGACAGCTCGTCGGGGCGGGGACTGGAGCTAAGCTATATGCCAGTGTTGCCAAAACCAGCTTAACAGCATTCATAGCATCCGCAGCCCCTTGGGAACCTTATTTTATGGACAAGCCTCGTAATAATCAAAATTTTAAATGTGGGAAAAAAAAAAGTCTTTGACATTTATTAACTTTACATAAAAGTCAAATTCTGCCCAAATCCAAGTGTTTTGAACCACGATTAGCCAATGATTTTAAAACATTGAATATTACTAAAGATTAGAAAATTAAGATATGATTTTACAGGCTTTTCTTTTTATTTCTTATGAAAATTCATGTTTTTTTTATGTCCATGAAAGAGCAAAATATTCATAAATTTTTAAAAGTTGTTTTTAATTATCCTCCCCACACACACACACAATCTATACTAATAAAAGGAAAGGTTTGTCTGTCTGTCTGTTCTTCTAACGTTTAGCCCCTATTGAACTCAGAAGTACAAAAATTAACATACAGATGCTCAAGAGCCTTCCCGAGGAGCTCCTGAAAACAGAATTTAAAAATTTTAATTAGTTCGGGAGATATTAATTAAAACGTTGACCTATGTCAATCAATAAACCAGTCAATTTTGAGTTTAAGGAACGTTAAATGGCTAAATAAATTAGAAATATCGATCCAATTGCTACAAATTCGGTACGGAATGAAAGAGGCGATTTTTCTGAATCCAGGAGTGCAAACAGAATTTCAACACGACTATTAGATTTTTTAAAATTAACTAAAGCATGAATTTTAGGTGGCAACAAATCAATTGAATATAAATGAAAGTAGACAATAGCCTCCACCATCTGGAGCAGAAAGAAAACATCTGGACCTAATTAAGATCACCTGTTTTTGAAGTGGGATTAAAAATTGCAATTTTCAAAATTCTTCAAATTTTCTCTCTCGAACACAAAACTTACTATACAGCCTATACATCACAAGATCAACTTGCAGTTCAAATTTCATCCATTGTAGATAATAAATAAAAAAATCATGTTTTTTTTGCAAATTAAATTTTATTCTAACACATAATCTATCCTTCGAAAGACGATAGGACTATCCATAGCAACGAAATACATTTGAAGGTTATAAAAAAACACTTTTTCTTTTTACTTCCATTACCCAACTACCTAGGTAATGGAAGCATTGTATTCGGCCCAAAAATTCGATATCAATATTTCACCTGATTTACATGTTTTAAGATCTCCTGGATCCAAAAAAAAGGGGGAGCAAAAAATTAGAAATTCCGTTAGACTGTTCAAATTTGGTAAATTTAGGTTTTGGGGGCCCACAAGTCGAATGAGGATATCTTAGAAAGTGTAAAGTTATTAGGGGGGGGCAAGGGGGGCAAAAACTAGAAATTGAGTTAAGCTGTTAAAAATTGGTATATATATGTTTTTGGCGCGTACGAGTCAAATGAGAATATTTTCGAAAGTGTAAAATTATTAGAGGGGTGGGAAGGGGGGAAAAAATTAGTAATTGAGTTAGTCCGTTCAAAATTGGTATATATAGGTTTTGGGGACCTACGAGTCGAATGACGACATTTTCGAAAGTGTAAAATAATTAGGTGGGGCAAGAAGAGGGCAAAATTTTAGAAATTGAGTTAGACCGTTCAAAATTGGTATACATAGGTTTTCGGGACCTACGAGTCGAATGAGGATATTTTCGAAAGTGTATAATTATTAGGGGGGCTCAAAAAGGCGGCAGGGAGCAAACAATTAGAAAATGAGTTAGACCGTTCAAAATTGGTATATACAGATTTGAGGGCCTACGAGTCGAATGAGGATACTTTCAAAAGTGCAAAATTATTAGGGGAGGCAAAAAGGGGGGCAAAAAATTATAAATTCCGTTAGATCGTTGAAATTCGGTGTATATAGGTTTATGAGCTAGTGGGGGGGGGGGGCGAGAGGAGAAAAAAACTTAGAAATTTCGTTAGACCGTTCAAAAATGGAATAAATAGGTTTATCTACAAGTCGAATGAAGATACTTTCGAAAGTGTAAAATTATCGGGATAGGAAGGGGGGGGGCTAAGGGGGAAAAATTAGAAATATAATTAGACCGTACAAAATTGGTATACATAGGTTTTTGGGACCTACGAGTCGAATGAGGATACTTTCAAAAGTGCAAAATTATTAGGCGAGGAAAGGGGGCAAAAAATTAGAAATTTAGTAAGACCGTTCAAAATTGGTAAATGTTTTTGGCGCTTACGAGTCGAATGGGGATATTTTCGAAAGTGTAAAATTATTAAGATAGGAAGGGGGCAAAATATTAGAAATTGAGTTAGACCATTCAAAATTGGAATAAATAGGTTTATGGGGCCAAAGGGTCGAATGAAGATACTTTCGAAAGTGTAAAGTTATTAGGATAGGAAGAGGGGGTGAAGGGGGCGAAGGGGGCAAAAAATTAGAAATTGAATTAGACCGTTCAAAATTGGTATATACAGGTTTTGAGGGCCTACGAGTCGAATGAGCATACTTCCAAAAGTATGAAATTATTAGGGGGTAGGGGCGGGAAGGGGGCATGGGTGGCAAAAACTTAGAAATTGAGTTAGACCGTTCGAAATTGGTATATATATATAAGTTTTGGGGGTCTATGAGTCGAATGAGGATATTTTCGAAAGTATAAAGTTATCAGGGGGGCGAAAAGAAGGGCAAAGGTGTCAAAACTAGAAAATGAGTTGGAACGTTCAAAATTGGTATATATATGTTTTGGGGGTCTATGAGATGAATGAGGATATTTTCGAAAGTGTAAAATTATTAGGGGGGCGAAAAGAAGGGCAAAGGTGTCAAAATTAGAAATTGAGTTACCGTTCAAAATTAGTATATATAGATTTTGGGGGTCTACAAGTCGAATGAGGATATCTTCGAAAGGGTAAAGTTATTAGGGGGGGCAAGGGGGCCAAAAATTAGAAATTTAATTACACTGTTCAAAATTGATATATATATATATGTTTACGGTACGAGTCGAATGAGAATATTTTGGAAAGTGTAAAATTATTAGGGGGTGGGCAAAAGGTAGTAATTGAGTTAGTCCATTCAAAATTGGTATATATAGGCTTTGGGGACCTACGAGTCGAATGACGACATTTTCGAAAGTGTAAAATAATTAGGTGGTGCAAGAAGGGGGCAAAAATTTAGAAATTGAATTAGACCGTTCAAAATTGGTATACATAGGTTTTGGGGAGCTACGAGTCGAATGACGATATTTTTGAAAGTGTAAAATAATTAGGTGGGGCAAGAAGGGGGCAAAAAATTAGAAATAGAGTTAGACTCTTCAAAATTGGTATACATAGGTTTTCGGGACCTACGAGTCGAATGGGGATATTTTCGAAAGTGTAAAATTTTTAGAGGGGGGGGGGAGGTCAAAAAGGCAGCAGGGGAGAAAAAATTAGAAAATGGGTTAGACCGTTAAAATTGGTGTATACAGATTTTGAGGGCCTACGATTCGAATGAGGATACTTTCGAAAGTGCTAAATTATTAGCGGAGGAAGGGGGGCGAAGGTGGCAAATAATTAGAAATTGAGTTAGACCATTCAAAATTGGTACATATAGGTTTTTGGGGCCTACAAGTCGAATGAGGATATTTTCGAAAGTGTAAAATTATTAGGGGAGGCGGTAAGGGGGGCAAAAAATTATAAATTCCGTTCAAATTCGGTATATATAGGTTTTTGAGGTATTGGGGGGGAGGGGGGTAAAAAAATTAGAAATTTAGTTAGACCGTTAAAAAATGGAATAAATAGGTTCATGGGGCGTACAAGTCGAATGAAGATACTTTTGAAAGTGTAAAATTATTAGGATAGGAATGGGGGGGTCGAAAGGGAAAAATTTAGAAATTGAGTTAGACCATTCAAAATATATACATATAGGTTTTTGCAGCCTACAAATCGAATGAAGATACCTTCGAAAGTGTAAAATTATTACGATAGGAAGGGGGGGGGGTGAAGGGGCCAAAAATTAGAAATTTAGTTAAGACCATTCACAATTGGTATATTTAGGTTTTGGGGACCTACGAGTCGAATAACGATATTTTCAAAAGTGTAAAAAATTTAGGTGGGGCAATAAGGGGGCAAGGGTATAAAAAATTAGAAATTGAGTTAGACCGTTCAAAATTGGTATATATAGGTTCATGGAGCCTACAAGTTGAATGAGGGTATTTCCGAAAGTGTAAAATTATTAGGGAACAAGAAGAGGGATGGGGGGGGGGAGGCAAAAATTAGAATTATAGTTACACTGTTCAAAATTTGTGTATATAGGTTTATGGGATTACAAATTGAATGAAGATATTTTCAGAAGTGTAAAATTATTAGGAGGGAAAGGAAGGATAGTGAAGGAATACGTGAGCACAGCGGTTGTATATATGCATTTGTGCACACGTTTACGCTGCAGAAGGCAGTGGGGACCCGGTGCGCCATTTTTACCAATCAGAATTCTTTCTTTTTTTTTTTTTTTTCACATGATAAAAATTAATGCAATTTTGAGAATTTATTAATTATAGTGATTCCTTTAAAAATAGTGACCAGCGAAGCAGGCTTAGCCTGCTAGTAAATAAATAAATTCTGTACAGGACCAATTATCTCTATTTCATCCAAATAAAATTATCATTTTTATGACATTGTGTAGTGGTGCGCTCCATCGACTTTTATCAGATTTAAAAGCTTTCTTTCAGTTTACATTATCCGAATCTGCTATACTAATATAGCAATAATATAACATTTAGAATTTGAAAAATGACCTTTAACTTGTACCGTTGTACCCCCTACCAAATAAATAAATATACTATTTTTAAATATAACAAAATTAAATGGAATTATTATTATTATTTATTAAATATTCCCTTTACTTTTAATTGTTTCAGATTACAAAGATAAACCATTATTATTTAAAAAATTAAATAAGTAAAAATGCTTCTGTAATTTTTTTTTTTAAATACACTTGAAGTTAATTGTTTGAAAATATAATTCTGAATAACTGGATTCCGGATAAACGGTCCCATACTGTATTTAACATTTGTGGCGTATTTCTAGAGTCAGTTTTAAGAATTAGTACCTTTTTTTTTTTTTTCTGATTAGCAGCAAAAATAATTACTTTATCTCTACTTAGCAAACATGTGATAAAACCACTCGTTAAACTCGTTTGGCAATCAGTCATTGCCCAAATAAGTGATAAAATCTTTTATTTAGGCAATACCATGAAAGGGTATATTTTGTTAAAAAGTAATAAAACTATATATTTTGGCAATTGACTGCAAGAATATTTTATTTTGAATTTATTGCTTATTTCAGTAATTACTAAAAAATAAAAAGGAAAAAACATATTTCAGCAATAGCCATGAGATTAAAAATAAATTTTATCAGTAAAATGATCCTTCTTATCATACGTGATTTTGTTTATCACACATAAAAAAGCACAGAAAAACAATTCTATTAATTTTTTTGAGAAATATCATATTTTAGTTTTTATTTTTAAAATAGCATACAAAATTTAAATATTAGCCGTAAAGTAATTGTGTATTTTAAAAATTAATTGCTATTACATTAATTTTAACAATTAGCGGTAAATGATTCAATATTTCGGTAATTAGTCACAAAATTATAGCATGCATTGAAAATCTTTTTTATTTATTTATTTATTTATTTATTTTTTTTTTCAAGTGAATTTTAATGATAATTAAGATTAAATGTAAATTTCTTAATAAGTGCTGAAATAATCACTTGGTTCTGCAATTAACCCCAAAAACATCAAGAATTTTGCAAATTGCTTTGGAAAAATGTACAAATTTCATTTAGCGGCAAAATAACATTGTATTTTAACAATTGCAATTAAGCATAATTTTGTTACAATTATCAATGAAATCATCCTGTATTTCTGAAATCATCCTCAAAATTATTGCATATTTCGAGATTTAATTTTAAAAAAGTGTGAATTTTGCAGATCAGCAAAGAAATAATTGAGTATTTCTATGCACGTCAATAATCAAATGCTTACATTCCCCTTCTAGTGAATTGTCAGCGAATGTTTTGCTTGATGTGCAGTTCCTTGAAGTAGGGTATCCATCCTTGGCACATTTATCAGTGTTTGTTGTGGGTGTTGCCTCGCTGACTGATTGACAGAGAGACGAGATGATTCAAAAATCTTGTCAACCAATCAGACTGCAGTATTGTTACAACCCTCTACAGTACAAAGCCGAAAATCCATACTCCAAAAATCCAGAAAATTCCGTTAGCGTTAATCATCATCATCAACAGCATTTTTTTTTTTTTTTTTTTTTTTTTTTTTTTTAAGTATAAATATCTCTAAATAAAGAAACAAAAAAGTATGTTATTTCTTAGTAATCTTTGAAACCGACATTTGCAAAGTCTGAAACAGGAGGAAGATGAAGATTATAATAATAATAGTAACAATTCTTAAACATTTATCAAATTGAGAACTAAAATATATATTCTACTACAATTATGCTCAAACTTTTAACTAAAAAACCTAAACTACTATTAAAAAAAATCATGTTTTAAAAATGGTATGTTTTTCTTATTTATTTTCTTTTATTGTAACTTGTACTATTTTTTGTATGGAACTATTTCAATAAATCTGTTTTGTTTTTCAAGTTTAATTTTTAATTTTATTTATTTGTTGTTAAAATTGATATAAAAAAAAAAAAGTTACAGAATATACTTAAAAAAAATCTTAATATATTATTTTTTACTCGAATTTGCATATTATTAAACCAAAATATTATATTTTTTAGGCATGACCAAAAATTCGCAATCGCTGCTGTCCCAACAATTTGAGATTTTAGGCTTTGTACTGTACTCAGCATTCCTAGATTTTGTAAACCAAAACCAAAAGACATACGCTATATCTTGTACTATTATATATCTATGGCTTAAACATAAATTTTTGACAATTAACAGTAAGATAATCCAATATTATTTTTTTAATATGTATGTCTTTACCTGTAACAGAAATATTTGATAAATCTCTTAAAATTATCGATTTTCCTGTTGTTTTGAAGACTTTTTCTTGAATCATTTTCTTATTTGCTTTCAGTTCAAGAAGTTCAAAAATTTCCTGCTTTGTTTCAGGCGATAACTGTCTTTGCTTAGGCAAATGACAGAAGAGGGATTTTGAGGTTTCATTGTTGTGGTCATCATTCATCTTTGCCACTTTTATCATCAACTCTTAAATATATGAATGCTTTACAGTCTTGTTTAAGTGTCCTACAAACAAATACACTGTTAAAGCAAAATGAAATAAATAAAATTAATGTTGACATAAAATAAAGTTTTTACCTTTTAAGAAGTTTGCAAATTTAAAACGTAATTAGACATTTCTTTAAAACTTTAGCACATATTTAGCCTACTAAAGCACTCATTTAATAATTAGTGAATAAACGAAAAAGAGACTGGATAGGGAAGACTGGACCCCTAGTGTTAACAACAAAGTATAAGTCTTGTAAACTGTTAACACTAATACAGTTATTTTTAGTTAACAAATCTGACAACAGAATTAATTTCAACCATATTTGTTTTTACTATAAAGAAGCTGGGTTTTAACTTAGCCAAAATGTTTTGTATTATAGCTGAAATACACAAGCAATATTTTAGCTTTTAAAAAAATTAATTTAATTCTTTGTGCACTACTGATTTATTTTTCCTAACTTGGTTGGTTATTCTCAGTATCTATTTCATTCTGTGTTTAATTATTTTTATACATCCAAATTGAAAAATTGAAAAATAGAATACAGTTTTATAGCAGGAAAAGAAATTTTTTAATATTAAAATATATTGAAAATGTAATTATGTTTATGGGAGACTAGAAATACCTACTTGATCACTCTGCAAAAAATATATTAAATTCAATTAGTAGAGCTTTTATATCTGGCAAAAATGTTAAAGTTATACTTGCACACAAGAATTTGCAAGACAATCTTTTTAAGCCATTTTGTTTCAGCTCCAGAATTAATTGATTGTCTGAATTCAGTAAGGAAAACTTTCTTCATCGAAAATATTATACTTTGTATTGTCTGTTATAACTTAAAAATTTTAATTAAATGTAATTAAGTGTAGACTGTCTTTAATATTTAAATAATTTCTTTAGCATTTGTTTATTATTCAAAATGTATGTTTTGTATAAATCTCATATTAGAGACACTTGATTCCTTGTTTTTACGGATACATGATTCCAAGGATCAAGTAAAGTAACCTGTAAAATTATTATCAAAATGAAAACATGATTACTTTAGTTTATTTAGCTTTCCCTATATATTACCAATACTTCAAATATTCAAAAACTTGTTAACATAATTTTATTAAGTAGTAAATATAAATTATAACTGTAGTGAATCTAATAAATAAATAAAATATTTCAACTAGGTTTCATTTTAGCAACTTTCAAATTAAAAAACACCCTTTTTTTTATCACAATAAATTCAATTGTTACAACCCTTATTTTTATTTATTTATTTATTTTTTCATATTAAAAAGTAAATAAGTTGATTTTTGAAGTTATTGTTGTAACATTTGTCATTTGTTGTAATTTTAGCTTCATTAATAAAACTATGTTTATAAATAAGGAAAAAAAAAAGTAAATAAAAAGTTTAATTTATAATAATAAAATATTTTAAATAAAATGTAAATTTTATATAAATTAAAAATTAAATAAAAATATTTAATATAAAAAAAATAATAATAAAATTTTAATTTAGAAAATATTGTTGTGTATTAACCGTATATGAATGACAGTTTAATCATCCTTAAATTTGGTATCCCCACACCAAGCTGGTGATACAGCACTGTGCTTGGTAAAACCATCAACCGATCACGTTAATCTGTTCTCCTCTTTCTCTTTGTGCATCTCTATCAGCACTTTCGTCTCATTGGCCTAGCGGGAGTGTTAGAATCATTAGAATGGTAAGTTTAAACTGATTGGTTTAGCATTCATAAGAGAGACAATTTTAAATTAAATTAATTAAAAATCTACTGTTTGTGGATGCCTGCTTTAGTTATCTTTTATTCTCGCTCCTATTATTATTATTATTTCATAACCGTTATAGAATCTGTAAGTAATATTAATTATAGACTTTCTTTTTTCTTTTTTTTTTTTCTTTTTTTTTTTTTTTTTAATGTTTCTTTCAGATTTGAAAATTATTTTTTTTTCAGTATATTTCATTTATTTTTTAATAAAATTATTTAAAATAAATAAATAAATAGCGTATGATAAAGATTTATGCAGTATAGATTTTTAGGCAGCGCCACTTAGGAGTTTCAATGAGCATACTAGCATACATCGGAATACTGATTGCAGAAGCAGCAGTACAAATATTCATGCATTTACTGATTCATGCACTACAAATTAGGGGTATCGAATGATTTTTTTTTTTTTAATGCTCATGAAGTAAGCATTCATTGGAATACTGATTGCGGCAGCCCTATGACAAAATATTTTTATGCAAGACAATATTGGCATATTTTCTAGTTCACACATAACACATGTTACAAATAATTATAAAGATATCAATATTGCTAATAGACTGTTGCAGAATTCTTAAATAGAAGACATAAGTTTATATTTTCTACTGAAATTTAGGAATACTTTTAATTAAAATTATTAGGAGCAAATTTTTCTGCAAGTGACAATTATTTTTCAGCGAGAATGTTGCTATATCACCTAAATTCTGCCACAGGCTGCGGCAATAAAAACTTTCATGCATTTACTGACACGTATGCCCCACGAAATAGAGGTATCCTATCCAGTGATGTTTTCTTTTGATTTTAATGCTTGCGAAGAGAGCATACTTTGGTATACTGATCATGACAGTATAAATTTCATGCATTTTTTTATTCGTGCACCCCGAACTAGGGGTATCCAGTGATGTTTATTTTGGTTTTAATGCTCATGAAGTGAGCAAATATCGGCATACTGACTGTGACAGTACACATTTCCATGCATGACAAGTCAACGGTATCCAGTTTTTTTTTTTTTTTTTTTTTTTTTAAAGCTCGTGAAGCAAACCTACATCAGAATAACAACCTCTGCAATCTACTGCACTGATTTTCACGTAAAGAAAAAAAAAAGTCTTATTTTTTTTTACTTTTAAAAACAAATTTTATTACTATTTTTATTATACTGAATGCTACTTTTGTTGGTCAATCCACATTAATTCATTTTGATTTACACTTAAGACTGGCATTTGTTGATGTTTGTGTTTAAAACCCCATTAACCCTCCATCGGGTGCACCCTGCCCGAGAGGCTCGTTCTGGCTTTTATTCTCTAAATATCCTACACATGATTTTAATTCAAAAACACCCTTATGGTGACCTTATTAGGAGTGAATAGAAAGTAATAAACATAAATTTGATGCATAAGTACGAATTTATTGATTGTAGTACAAGTATTTAAACAATAAAGTATTTACCTAGCCTCTCAGGCAAAGTGCGCCCGATTTTGTTTGTCTTATGGGTGCGCCTGACGTAGGGTTAACACAGATTTTTTTTTTCTCAATTTAATACCTACATGAAAACAATCATTAATTTCAACAGCTGCCACCTTGGAAAGTAAATTATTAATTAATTAATTTATTTATTTTTTTATGTTAATGCTGTAGGATATTTGCTTCATTTAAATAACTAAGTGCTTAAACTTTAAACAAAAATTTAATATTTTAGTATGATAAAAAAAATGTATGATTAATAACCATTGTTATGTAGCTTCCTTTTTATTCATTTACGTAAACATTTCTTGTTTTAGGAAAATAAATTTTCTAAAGACAAATGTTTATTTGCAACATATTTTTATAAATAATGTAACATAAAATACATACATTGGTATAGCCAAAGTGCTAAATTAGCAGTCATTAAATGTATTTTGCACATAGAAATTATAGTTTAATGACCAAAATATCCCATTCATTCGCCATTTTGTACGCCTAATTTATGACCAGATTATTATCATAAAATTTATTTCTCTTTTTACAGGACACTCCCAGAAATTGAAACTATGAAATATTAAAAAAATAAATAAATAGATGAACGCAAATAAAGAGTATAAATGTAATAAAAACACACGCATAAAATTTATAGTATAGTAACATTTATAATAGAGCAACTTTTTATCATTTATTTTATTTTTTAATTTAAGTTTTATTAAAATTTATTTGTTTTTCATTTATTTAATTCTTTTTAAAAGAAAAATCTACATTTTCTTTTATTTATTATAGTATTGGTTGGAATCAAATGGTAATATAATGTAAAGAACGATGGCTACAAAATACACGGTTCAAAAACTAAAGTATTACATGCTGATATACAGCATTCTGTAAAATCGCAGTTCTTAAAGAATAACGCACTTGTCTTCGATAAGTACCAAAACTGGAGTGCCTAGAAAAAAACTTTTCAGCAGGTAGTGAGAACCTGGACCTGATGTAGTGCTGGCGAAAATGAAGATGCCGTGGGCAGCGCTTACCCGAAGCAAGGTCTAGAGCGATTTGAATTTTTTTTAAGTTTTTACTTATAAGATTGCATAGAAATAAATAGTAATTCATTTCTTTTGAAAATTCATTTAAATATATTGACCAGCGAAATGGGCATAGCCTGCTAGTAAAAGAATAATTGTATTATAAATTTACAATTTTTATTATACAGTTTAGAAATATAGGTAAAGACAAATTGATTATTTATTTATATTTTCAGCCTATTGATTCTCTCTCCCTCTGTGTGTGTGTGTGTTTAAGCACAAATATTACTGGGTTAAAAGAATTTAGGTACGTACCTTCAAGACCTAGACCTTGCTTAAAATTAGCTTTCCTTATCTCATTAGATTCCATTTCTAAAATAACACCATTGAAGTAAGTTCTATCATGATTTTCTTCTTTGAAATTTATTATAAATTTCATTGTTTACATTGGTCGTGATCAGCAGATTTCTGAAATCTACTGAAATTTTCAAAATCCTTGTTTTTTATTATCTTAAAAAAGTTCTTATATTATCAGTTTAAACACATAGATACATAAGCTGAATAAAAACCAGCAAGTAAAAAATTACATAAATGCTGTAGTTAAAAAAAAAAAAAAAATGATGTTTCATTTTATTTATTTTTTAATTTTCTACCAATTGTCTTAGTTTATTTCTTAGTTTATCTATTTATAATCAAAAATTTACTATCGTGATAATTTCTGAAAAACTGAATTAATTTAATCAAATTTGGGCTTATAAAACTGAAAGTAAAGATTAATGATTAAAGCAACTGAAAAGAAAAAAAAAAAAAATGTTTAAATGAATATTTTCTAGTGGTTCTCATTTTGCTTGAAGATGTAATATTTGGAATTCGACTGAATTTAAAAATGAGTTGGCCAACAGGTAATTAAAAATAAATTCTACTGTTTTTTCTGTTTTATGGAAGTTTTTATTTTATTTATTTATTTATTTACTTTTAATATAAATATATTCATAATAACTTTTGTGCTTGTATTTATTATTTAAGTAAATAATAACAATAATAAACTAAGTCTTTACCAGAGTTGGGCATCAATCGATTAAATTTTCAATCAACTAATTAGTTGACTAAAAATTTAATCACGATTAATTTAATCACAACTAACGGTTATTCATTTGCTGCAACTAAAAATTCAATTGCGATTAAATTATTCGAAAAACAGATGACTAACCGTTAGTTGCGATTAATTTAATCATGATTAAATCAATCGTGATTAATATTTCAGTCATTTACTGCAACTAAAAATTCAATCATGATTAAATTATTCGCGAAGCAGACGACTAACCGTTATTCATGATTAACTTATTCGTGATTAAATCTATCGTGATTAATATATTAGTTCCAGCAAATGATTAACTGTTAATCATGACTAAATTAATCATGATTAAATTAATCGTGATTGAAATATAGTTGTATCCATAGCTGATATTTCTTTTTTTTTTTTTTTTTTTCTTTTTTTTCCCCATTTCTCAGAAGATCAAATGCTACTAAATATTTGATAGCAATTTTCAGTAATGGTTTTTAAAAACTTTCCAAAAAGGTTGAAAAATGTTAAAGACTTCGGTTTGTCTGTCTGTCTGTCCGCGCTCTAGCTCTAACTCCCGTAAATATTTATGGAATTTTTTTAAATTGATATATGTTATTCAAGTTCACTATCGAATGTTCCCTATTGAAAATGGAGTGAATACCTCAACTGCTTTGTGTACAGAAACACCCGAAAGTATCCCAAAGCATTGTAATCTATGGGAGGTATTTCTATAAAGCATATTTTAATACTTTTACTGTACACAAATCTTAATGAAATTGAAATATGTTATTCAAGTTTAATATCGAATGTTTCTTAGGTAAAATGGAATAAATACCTGCACTGGTTTGTGTACAGAGATACTCGAAAGTATTCCGAAGCATTGCGTTCTATGAGAGGTGTTTCTATAAACCAAATTTTAAAAATTTTACTTTACACAAAGCTTAATGAAATTGAAATATGTTATTCATATGCGCAAAAGAATGCTTTCAATAGATTATAATAGGATTAGCATTAGATTTACAGGGCCACACAAAAATATTCAGTTACATTAAGAGATATTAATAAAAATTTGCTAGAATTGCACGTTCGTTTACATTAAGTGTCTTTAACACTTTCTAACAATTTTTAAGTGTGAATATGATTTCAATTTGTGTCTGTCCGATCGTATGTCTGTTTGTCCGCGCTCTAATTCTCATAAATATTTGTGGAATTTCTTGAAACGGATATGTTTTATTCATGTTTACTACTGGATGTTCCCTATTGAAAATGGAGTGAATACCTCTGTCGGTTTGTGTACAGGGACACCCGAAACTATTCCAAAGCACTGTGTTCTGTGGGAGGTATTTCTATAAACCATATTTTAATACCGTTATTGAACACAAATCTTAATGAAATTGAAATAGTTATTCAAGTTCACTATTGGATGTTTCCTATGTAAAATGTTTAAGTGCCACCACTGGTTTGTGTACAGGGACACTCGAAACTCGAAAGCATTCCAAAGCAGTGCGTTCTGTTAGAGGTACTTCTATAAACCAAATTTTGATAACTTTTTTACAAAGCTTAATGAAATTGAAATATTTTATTCATATGGACCATGGAATATAATATAGTTAGTAATTGGTTTACAGGGCTACACAAAAGTATTCAGTTACATTAAGAACTATTAATAAAAAATTTCTGGATTTGTACTTTCATTATCATTAAGCGTTTTTAACACTTTCTAACAATTTTTAGGTGTGAATATGATTTCAATTTGTGTATCTGTCTGTCCGATTGTTTATTTTTCTATCTGCCTGTCTCCCACCCCTAGCGTCCGTAAATATTTTCAGAAATTTTAAACAATGTTATATTTTAGTTGAGTTTACTATGGAATGTTCCCTATTTAAAATGGCATTAATAGGTCATGTACAACTAGTTTGTGTACAGGGACAAGTTTGCGTTTAGGTCAGACATTTTTAAAAATCATATTTAAATAACTTTCTACTGTAAAAATCATAAAGAAATTTTATGTATTGTTAATAGTCTAACATAATGTTTTATATAGTCTAACGTAATGTTTTGTATTTAAAGAGAGGTCTTTAATTTGTGTTATAAATTGTTAATAGTTTACATGGTATTTTCGTAAACTCAAGAATGAAAACTATAAAAATTAAAATTAAAAATTACCAGGTGCTCAATTTCCGATATTTTTCTTTATTTTATAAATACTTAAAATGAAGTTTAAACTGAAATTTCTTTGTAGTTTACGCAAGTCTACTAAAAATGCATAAAATAATATTTCTTACATATATTACTGAGAACATATTAGCTACATCAATCGTTTATAAAATTGTTTAAGTAATGAAGTTATTTTGCGTTTGTGCATATTCTTGAATGAAAAACTGATTTGAGTTTTGCCTTCCTGACTAGAAAATTAAAATAACAAAAGCTATGTATAATTTGAAGATATATTAGTAATTTACAGATATATTAGTATTGAAGATATATTAGTATTTTATCGTCTGCAGATAAAACGTTTTTTAAATATTCCAATGAGAATATTTAAATAATAAAAATAAATTAAACATGACTTTAATATTTACCTATTTAAAATTTGTTCGTCTGCGAAATATATATTTTTTCTCCTGTTTTAAAATTTATTTTTAGCAACAGTTTTGAAAGATAAAATTGAAAGATTTTGAAAGATAAATTATTTTATTGAGAAAGATGGAATATTTTGTGGGATTTCGTTTATTATCTCGCTTATTTCTATAAGTATATTAAATGTCAATATTTGTCAAATATTTATAGGGAATTAAACAATTCTGTCTCGGAAAAAAATGGAAGTTCTAGATGATGATGATGATGATTAAACTTATGAGATTGCAATGAAACGGTGATAGTAACAATGAATCTGCTTCAACTGATGTATTTAGTTCTTTAAGGACCCGCTTCACTTACCGTTGCCGGAAGCCGAAGCTAATGTTATTCTATAGGAAATTTTCTTTACAGATAACTTATTAATTAATACATATTTTTAAATTCTGTTTTCACATTCAGAAAATTCCAACTGTTAAATTGACGGATCTTTTCTAAAATGTATTTTTTTAATTCTTTATATTTTATTCTGAAGCTTTAAAATACGAATTTTCAATATGTAAAATTTTTCATTTTTCAATTTCAAAATAAAATATTAAAAATTTGTAGCAAAATTTTTATATTTGACAGTTTAAAAAGTTTGGGCCCATATAGACCATAATGATAAAAATGTTTCTTTGTGTCCCTATAAAAGAAAATATAAATGCTAAATTCACCAAAATTTATACAGTTTGTGCAATTGTTACTCATAATAAGTGTATAAATTTTCAGCTCAGCCGAATAAGGCATTTAGACACGACCGCATTTCAGAAAATTTCGGCCCTTAGACCATAATGATAAAGAATTCTATTTATTGTCCTTGTAAAAAAATTATAAGTGCTAGTTTCACGAAAATCAATAGGGTTCGTGCTAGGTGAGCTATAACATACGTAACAACTTTCAGCTCATTTGAACAAAGCAATTAGACGCTATCGTGTTTACTCACATACATACACACATACATACACGCATACATACACGCATATATCATCGTAAAAATAGTAAATATGAATTCAGAGGACCTCAAAACGCCTAGAAATATCAAAATCTCAAACTCGGATTTTTCCATGATTACAATATTTCTTCACTGTAGTGTTCGGAAAGTAAAAATCAATTGTTTTAAACATTCACAGTACGTACGTTGAAAGGCATATACTTTGAAAGAGAAATATACATTGAAAGACAAATAATTTTCTCATATAATGATTTAAACGTCAAGTATTAATATTTATGCATTTCTTCTTATCGAATTAAACTTACATTATGAGTCATTTTGCTTTAAACTGCTACGAAAGAACAAAATGTCATCCAATCTCTGCATTCAAAAGATTATACTCCAGAAAAAGCAACATAAATAATTACAAGATAAAAAGAACTTCTTATATACCATATCTTTAAGTTTTCTGTTGAATCATATAAACGCTCCCGAAGGCAGCGGGAACCCGGAACAATTGGCTAAAAGTATTAAAAAAACTTATTGCTATCGTGTTTTGAGCTATTATAAAAGTTTCCAATGGCCGGGAAGTTAATTCTAGCCGAGAAGATAGTTGAAAATTGATTGCAAGCTTTGTACTGGTAACGCTGCCGAAGGCAACAGGGTCCCGAAGCAGTTGGTTAAAAATAATTGATAAATGCATTTTCACCGTGTTCTGAACTATTCTGAAAGTTTGAACTGTCTAGCTAGTCGGGAAGATAGATAAATAACCTTTCTGTTGCAACATATAAACGGTGCCGAAGGCAGTAGGGATCTGAAACAGTTGACTAAAAGTATTAAAAATGTGTATTGTCACCGTGTTCTGAGCTATCCTGAAAGTTTCATATATCTAGCTTGTCGGGAAGTTAGTGAAAAATCGATTGCAAGCTTAGCTGTGTACTAGTAGCGCTGCCGAAGGCAGCAGGATCGCGAAACAATTGATTAAAAATAATTGATAAATGCATTTTCACCGTGTTCTTAACTATTCTGAAAGTTTGAACTGTCTACAAAGTTAGTTAAATAAAATTTCTGTTGAATCATAAAAACGCTGCCAAAGGCAGTAGGGACCTGAAGCAGTTAACTAAAAGTATTAAGAAAATCTATTGTCACCGTGTTCTGAGCTGTTCTGAAAGTTTCAAATGTCTAGCTAGTCAGAAGTTAGTTAAATAAATTTTCTGTTGTATCATATTAACGCTGCCAAAGGCAGTAGGGACCTGAAACATTTGACTAAAAGTATTAAAAAAATGTATTGTCACTGTGTTCTGAGCTATCCTGAAAGTTTCAAATATCTAGCTTGTCGGGAAGTTAGTGAAAAATCGATTGCAAGCTTAGCTTTGTACTGGTAGCGCTGCCGAAGGCAGAAGGAACGCGAAACAATTGATTAAAAATAATTGATAAATGCATTTTCACCATGTTCTGAACTATTCTGAAAGTTTGAACTGTCCAGCTAGTCAGAAAGTTAGTTAAATAAAATTTCTGTTGAATCATAAAAACGCTGCCAAAGGCATTAGGGACCTGAAGCAGTTAACTAAAAGTATTAATAAAATCTATTGTCACCGTGTTCTGAGCTGTTCTGAAAGTTTCAAATGTCTAGCTAGTCGGAAGTTAGTTAAATAAATTTTCTGTTGTATCATATTAACGCTGCCAAAGGCAGTAGGGATCTGAAACAGTTGAGTAAAAGTATTAAAAAAATGTATTGTCTCCGTGTTCTGAGCTATCCTGAAAGTTTCAAATGTCTAGCTAGTCGGGAAGTTAGTGAAAAATCGATTACAAGCTTCATACTGATAATGCTGCCGAAGGCAGCAGGAAACCGAAACAGTTGGTTAAAAATAGTTTAAAAAGGCATTTTCACCGTGTTCTAAACTATTCTGAAAGTTTCAAATGTCTAGTTAGTCGGGAAGTTAGTTAAATATCGATTGCAAGATTTGTACTGCACAAAAAACACACATATCAAACAAACATGCAAACAAGAATCGATGGTGGTAAAAAAACAACATGGTAAAAAAAAAAAATCTCTAATACGGTTAGACTCGCATTTTAATCCATGGGTCGAAAATTAATGCTAACTCGACTCTTGATTGGCACCCGACCCGATGCAAAACTCTACCTGAATAATATACATACATGAATTTCAAGTCATTCTAAAACTATGATAAGAAAAGCTGATGGACAGATAGAAAATCATATAGATAGACTGAAATGTGAATTGAAGTTCTAAACTGGTTTAAACGATATTGAAAAATGTTTTAAAGTGAATTCTTATTCTTTTTTTATAAAATTTATAATTATTTACTGATTTAATCGTTAGTCATAACACTTTTGACTAATGATTGATTTAATCATTAGTCGTAAAAATACGATTAAAGATTGATTTATTCGTTAGTCGTTAAAAATATGATTAATGATTAAATTAATCGTTAGTCATAATATCCACGATTAACGATTAATTCATTCGTTAATCAAAACATTTGCGATTAACGATTGAATTATTCGTTAATCAAAATATTTATGATTAACGATTAATTTAATCATTAGTCAAAATATTTTTGATTAACGATTAAATTAATCATTAGTCAAAATATTTTTGATTAACGATTAATTTAATCATTAATCGTTAGTCATCCAGATGATTGAATTTTGCCCAACTCTGGTCTTTACCAATTAAAAAATTTAACAATCATGCCTGGGTAGACCATTTTGGCATCTAATGTAAGAAAAATTAATTAATAAGCCATTGACGCCTATTTTTCACATCCTAATTTCTGGGTGTAGCCTATTTATTTCCCAATCTTTTCTACATCTTAGCTTCTAAGTTTTTTAGGATTGTTGCCTTCAAACAACACACTTCTTCCAGATATTTAACATTCTTTAATGCGCTTGAAAAATTTTTGTTATACCCCCGTTTCGCCGACACGGCGAAACAGGTGTCAACTGATAATGATGATTTTCCCTTTTTTGGGGAATTTGACAACGAAAGGGGGTAGGAAATTTTAGTGTCGGCGAAACGGGGGTATAACCGTATTTAATGGTAGAGGCAAAGTCAGAGAGATCTAACATTTCAGTCACTTGGCTTCAACTGAACTTGTGACGCCCGAAATAATCCTATATATAGCATTATGTATTTCCAGAATTTTCTGGTTATTACATGAAATATTTGATTTAGAGATTTGATAATCGATAACTATTTATCATAGCTCAGAAAGGACAATCACACATGTACATGATACGTTAAAATGGGAAGGGGAAAAAAATATATAAGTATATACATATATATTTAAATTCAGAAATATTTAAGAAACGTAGAATATAAGACAAATTTAATTTTTAAAACTACACCATTATGAAATAATATATACTTACGACGTCTCACGCATTCCTGTGTTTCCTTTTTTCACTTTATAGCTGCCGCTTTGCACGCATTGAAGTTTAACATAATATTTGACAGCTTCAGGAATTTTTTCGATAACATTGGGACATCGTTTACGAGCAGACTCAAGAGTACGACAATCTGATATCGAAAAATCTACATAATTTGCATCTTTATAGCGCTGCAGCTTTTCTTTAAAATCAGAATAGGTGGAAAATAAATCTCCCACCCTAATCTCGGCCATTTTTTTGGCCAAAACTAAATAACCAATTATATCACCTTATTTAACAAAAAAAAAAAAAAAAATAACGCAAAAAAAAAAAAAAAATAAATAAATAAATAAATAAAAATAACGAAACAAATATTTAATAAGAAAAATCAAGAGAGGCCGCCCAGACGGTGCAGTGGTTAGCGTCCCTGACTTCTACACAGTTGGGCCCGGGTTCGAATCCCGGAGAAGGCATGGATGTATGTATTGTCCTTGTTCATGTTCTTGTATCTGTTCTTGTAATAAAAAAACTTGTAAACCCTTGTGGTGTGGATTATTCGAGATATAAGCTGCCCTAGAGGCAAGCAATAAATCTCATGTACTCATCAAACCAAACCAAACCAAACCAAACCATTCAAGAGAGCTAAGCGTGGTAAACACAGAACAGAAAAAGATAGAAAAATATGTAAGAGTCGTTCATTTTACCGACAGATGAATCATGAATCACACGGCAGTCATACTGCGCAAGCGCCAAAACTGCCGGGGATATAATAGGGACACAGCTGCCGGGTCTCTAACTACTATATATATATATATATATATATATTAATTAATTGTAACAAAATTTCATAATTTTTGCCGGCCAGGTGGTTCGGTCGGTAGGACGCTGCCTTCCGAATCCACTGGTCCCAGGTTCGAATCCTGGTGCGGGCATGGATGTTTGTGTTGTCTTACGTCTTCAAAATATTGTGTACTTGTATAATAAAAACTTGTAAACCCTTGTGGTGTGGATTTTTCGAGATATAAGCGGCCTTAGAGGCAAGCAATAAATCTCAGTACTCATCAAACCAAACCAAACCAAACCAAATCATAATTTTTAACGGAATTTTTTATCATAATTCTATTGTGCTAATTTTTATAACATATTTTATGGGAGATATTTATATAAATAAAAAAATTCTAATAGTTATTTAAATAAGAAGACAAAACATCATAATTTATTAATGTGAATAAGGTAAATTTTATTTCATTTTTTTTAAGTTGTCTGTAAAATAGTCTCATAATATTCAGTCTCTCATTAATTTAACCCTCTGTACCATACTGTAGACTGTAGGCAACATACCGTTCGATCGTGGTTCAAATTCAAAGAATCGGTTCTACAACGTAATCACGCACTGTAGCCTGTCGTATACACTCACAGTTAGAGAATCTAGTATCTAGAAACACAACTGGATGGCGCCGTATGTCGTAAGTTGAAGTTCATTACTCGACAGTGGGTAACTAACGACAAGTGCGGACCGGCTCTGATTCAAAAAATAATAAAAAATAGTTTTTCGTGTGTTTTGTGTTTCATATTGAAACAGTGAAGAGGTAAGTGTTTCAAATTCATTGTATAATATTGATTTTGACCCAATTTCACGTATTTTATAGGATTTTATGCTAAAAAGTGTTTGTTGCCTGTAGGTGTTTTTGTTTGTTTTTTCGAAATTTATGAGAAATAAAAAAAAAACCTGAAACACGTGTATTTTATTTTTTTCCAATTATTACGAAACAAAGAAACACAAAAATATTAAAGGTCATGAGTTACAGAGGGTTAAGTAAATAGAACAAAAATGATATTGGAGTAAGTTACTTGTACTCTTAAAAGAAGTGTAATTAAATGTAATCATTGAGTATTAGTTTCTTCCCATCAAAGTTTCCAAAGTTCCCGAAATTCCCGGTTTAAACCCCAAAATTCCCATGTTTATTCCCCTGAATCAAATTCTCAGGTTTTTTACATCTCTAGGTGAGAGGCTTAATTTTTAAGGAACTGATTTGCTGGTCACATTCCACAATACGTATTCTAGGTGCTGTAACGCCAGTAAAGTGCACGAAGTGAAGCACTTCGACGAAGGTGGTGTTTATTCATTGGTTCTGCTGAATGGACTCTATTCATGTGACGTCACTGGTGGTATATAAAATTGTAAACAAGAAACACGTGGACGTGTTTTGTTTTCATCCTCCATTTTTTCTTGCTCACGCTGTCGTGTCGTTTCGCTAGTGTTAGTAGATTATTTTTGTTTGAGTACGAGCATACCAGTATTTTAATAGAATTAAAATCAAAATATTAAGTTCTATATTCTAGATACTCCGATGCCGCTTCGGGATTTTTCTCAACAGAATATTTCAGAATGTATCCATGAATAATAAATGTCATTATCAAGATGCAAATTTAAAGGCAAGCGTTATAGGTTTAAAAATGTATAGCAATAAATTTATAATTGATGTGAAATTTCCAGAAAATAGTTTAAATGAAACTGTTGCAATTTGTAGCGTTGTACGTGCTGGATTTTAAATAATTGTGTATAATGTAGATACTAAGACCGGCATATTGAGCAATGAGGTGAGTTTGTAAAAATCATTTTTAAATTCTTTAAATCTCTTTCTTATTCTCATTTATAATTTCCCCTAAATGTGTGCTATTTAAACTGACGGATTCTCGTTTTAAATCTGTTTTTAAATGTGCAAATTATTGTTTGTTTGATACTAATGTTTTCTTGTTGTTTCAAATTGTAATAGTTACTGTAAAAAGTGCGTTTTATTTATGCAACTTTTTTTTTCTTTTTTAAATCTGAGTAACTGTAATTAAACACCCAGTCAGTTATGATGTAGCTTCTAAACAACGGTAAATTTGATGCAATAATCACAGAAAATGTTATTTGTTTTTGATTTTCCAAATACAAATATTTATTTATATTTGCATAAAATCTACTTTGTTCATTATCAGGAAAATGCCTAACAACTATGCTAATATCAGTCTCATTTCTTTCAAGTTAAAAGCTTTTTACACTACCCTTGTCACAAGGGTAGATATAACTATAATACTATAACTGCAATATAACTACATTAATGTATTGTACTCAGTATACCTATTTTAAAATGGAAACTGCATTATATAAGATGTTTGATGCATATAATATCATTCATTTGTATACTGTAATCTGATTATGCAATCTATGGTTATTGTGAAGCTTAGTATGAAGATTTGCAGTGATGTTTTTAAATCAGTTTAGGGAAACACTCCACTATTTTTTAAAATCTTACTGTCATTCATATATGCCATTTCTTTTTTAAAGTAAAAAAAAAAAAAAAAAGATGGTCATTTTAGATTTGACATGTTTATTTTGACTACATATGATATTTGGTGTTATTTTTAAAAACTCATCCTACTGTTATCATTATCTTTTTGTTTTATGGTATTTGAATTATGAGAGAAAATCTTTATATGGATAATTTATAAGTGTTTGTATGCAATATAAATGTAAAATAAAAAAATAATTTCCGAACCAAAAAGTAATAATCAATCAGTAAAAATGTATAATGATTAAGTTTTTAAACCTCAATATGAGTAAAGCTGTTGACTACTGCCATTTTCATCCATTGTAAGCAAATAAATTTAAAACAGAGTATTTATACATTTAATTTCGATTTAATTATTCTGTATTTTTCTCTTTACTAATATTTCTAATATATATTTCTTTTTCAATTGTTATGTTATACATGTGTTTATTACAGTAATCATAAAATACGTACAAAGGATATTCATGTTTTAATGGTGTCATGTTGTTTTCAAATGAGAGATAAAAAGTGTCATTAGATGATGTAGAGGCATCTACAAGTTAACGAGGAAATTTCTATCCACTTATAAAGTAGATGAAGGAGTGAAAGAACAGATATTTCAAGAAAATCTCTTTTTTAGAATAATGTCACTTTATAATACATTGTGCTATAAAGAAGTTTTCTTAAACATTTAATGACAGAGGATTTTACTTTCATGGATACTTATAAGAATGAAGATTATCTACCGATTGATGCAGTTTCTGTTAATGCAAGTTTTAGTGAGTTCTGTTGATTATTATTATTATTATTATTTTAAGTTAAAAGTAATATTGTAGTATGGGATTATATTGTTTCTTTTTGTGCACTAATTCTTTGGAAATTAGCTCTTTATAATTTTATTAGTTTTATTTATAACATTTAGAATGAATTTAGGAATTTGTAAGAGAAAGGAGAGGAAAGAAAGTACCTACTAGTGAAACATGTTGGCTAATAAAGAGTTAAAAGTAAAGAAAAATGTTAAGTGAATTTCTTTACAGCATAGGTTTATTTCAAGACAAACTATGCTAAAAAGAAGTTTTCTTAATACAATCTCTAGAAGAGCTGAATTGGATGAAAAAAGCATAAAAATATCTGAATTGAAGAAAAATTTTCTAACTTGGTGCTCATAAAATATCAAAAGCTTTCTGATACAGCCAGTTTACATAATGTAAGTAGTAACATTCATATTTTTTTTTTTTTTTTTTATCATTTAACACTGAGTTTCTCTTAATCTGTGGAAATATGATTCATTACATAATGAAAGTTGTAAAACCTTTTATTTCTAACGAAATGTGATATTATTCTTAATTTGATAGTAATTTGAATTTCTTCTAAAAGTTCTTTAAAAAAAAATAATAATAATAATTGATTATTTCATAACTTGCTTTGTAGATCAGAGAGAGTCTACTGTACATATATTTAAAATAATTTTATAATCGTTTTAACCCTTTAACGTTCACTTCTTAATTTATTTTAAAAGTTACTAAACTAAGTTTAAAAACCGCTTTTAGACGCATAGCTAATCATAAATATTAAAAAAAAAAAAAATAGCATTGGTCCTTTTCGAGAAATTTTTGGTTTGAAACATTTATAAGTTAACCTTATTAAATTCAAATAATATTTAATTTAATAAATAGAACACTTTGTAAGTAAACATTATCGACTACAAAAACTCGTAAAAGTTGTTTCAGGTTTCCAGCTCTTGATTAAATGAAAAACCTGGACATGAGTGCATTATTAAACCAGCTACTCGCATTCGCTCACACTAAGAAACTTCAAGTGACTTATGCATTTAGCATTAATGCTTTGAAGCATTATTTGTTAAATTTTGGAATAGTGTTGCTATATACCGAACAGAAAAGGAACAAAAGTTTAAAACCTGATTAAAACAAGGAGGAAATGTTAAAAAAACTGCTGCATAAAAATTGTTAAATTATGTCAAATGTTTGGTTTCGCTGCGAAACCAATGAACGTTAAAGGGTTAAACACACTCTCAATGTATTAAAATCACTGTTTGAAATCAGGGTTTAACAAGTACAGTTGCCACCAGTGACTTTCATTTCCTAATTGATGATCAGTAGATATGCATAATATACATAGTAAACATTGTTGAAAACAACTTTTTCTATTCTGCCTAAAATTTTTAAACTTTATTTTTGTAACTAACAGTTAGAGTTGTGAGTTTTTCATCTTTTTAAAAGATGTTTTTTAATAAAAAACTTGTTTTTTCACACTATATCATCTGATATTACTGTAGTTATTAACTATACTGTGACTAATAAGAGAAAAGTTTAAATATGTCTTGCAAAAAGTTAAATAAAAAAAATTACTTGTTTGGCTTTCAAAATTTTCTACCCCACATCAATACTAACAGTCAGTAAAGAAATACAGTGTGTAGCAATGTCTTTATTTTCAACTACTTCATGCTTTAATTATATATTTTTCGCTTTATAATTTACTTACTTGTTGTAAATAAATAAAAATTCACAACACAATTGTGAGTATATTTTCCAGTATTTACAATGACCGTCTGTAATGTACAGTCGGGGGAAAAAAAAACGCAGCACTCGATGTAACTCCGTTGCTAATCAATGCACAAAAATGTAATAGGTATCATTCGACGGGGAATTGAGAGTAGATTCAGAAAATGAACTGAAATTTTGAATTGGGGGTCGTCTACATATTAAAACGCGCACAAACTTTGATTTTTTCAATGGTAATGCCCCATTTTTATTTTATATTTTAATTCCTGGGATCGCGACAATGCGAAAAAGTATATTGGTTGTATATTTTGCTTATTTTTTCACAGAGTTATAAGCGTTCAAAGTTTGAAGGTGCTAATGTTAAATTCATATTTCAAACTTTTATTAATATCTTCACAAAAGATAACTTTATCGATATAATTCTTTTTTTACGAGACACAGTGAAGAAACCCAAACATAATCCATCATTAATTTTGATTCTGAAAAATTTTTTTAATTCTGAAAAATATTAATAAATTCATATTCATAAAAATTATGAATTATGACCTATATTAATTTTTACATAAAATGAATCCTAATGCTGAAAAATATGGGTGTGCAAACTTGCAGTTCATTCCAGTTATTAGTTTTCGAGATATAAATAAATCTTTCTTTTGGAGTGGTTTAGGGGGCCGTCTCTTAAAAAATTTTGAATGAGATAACGAAGCAAATCTTAAAAAATAATGGAGAAAATTGAACAAAATATTTTTATTTTTTATTTAAGGGTCAAATTATATAACAACAACGTCAAATGCAAAGAAATGAAACAAAAATGTTGATTTTTAGACATTTGTGTTAGTATCAAGAATTCCTGTTTTCTAAAGCCCCGCCTTTTATCGTTCTTCAAAACAAAACAATACCGAAACGAAAAGTGAATGTGACTTTAAGTATTCGTGTTAAACCCCTTATTTTACATTGACAAAAATATACACAAGTGGTATTTACTTCATCGATTACTGGTGATAAATTTAGAATCCTTTAAACGAACACTAGAAGAAGAAAATTAACTAAATAGGCGGGTTTTACTGTTTGAAATACTCTCAAAATAAAATATTTCAAAACAAATTTTCTGTACCACAATTATATTACAGATGGATATACATTATAACTAAATTCTTTCTAATTAATATATTTCAATCCATAGTATATTTTATTGCAAAAATATGAATACTGGGTACATGCTTAAGAAATAAGTAACACAAATTACGAAAGAAACGCCCACTGGCATTCTTACAGATTTTCAAATGATGTGAATCTACGTCAGCAGTCGCGAAAGCGTTAATTAAGAAATTATATTTTCATAGAAATTATAAAACAAATCGTACAGTTCCAAAGAGTTCAACTAACCCAAAACTGGTAAGTGCTATTAAAATTGTTTAATATTTACTTTATGAAACCTTACAATAATTTATCCGAAAAGATTTAGTTTATGCGTTGTTGTATATATATATATATAGCTATATTATTTCAGTTTGCATATTATGTTACACGTACGAAAGAAAATTTAAGCTTTATTGGTGATCAGTATATCCATGATAGATACTTTTTAATTGAAAAATATTGCACTTTTATAAAAAGTATTGTCTGACCAATCGTAAGTGTAATGTATTTAAATATACCTAAAATTATCTAAAAAAGTACTAAAGTATATACATATCCAAAAAACTAAATTCATGATAACTAAGATACTGCAAAAGTGTTAATATTTTTATTTCTTTTTATAACTCTTTATTTCTTGAAATATTTCCGGTGTGAAACAGTAAAATTTTGTCTAGGTTTTGTAGGATCTTAATTTTATTTTTCTATATTTAGAGATAGCCCCCTAACACATTTTTGATCATAACTCTATGAATACTAAAGATAAAGTATACAAACAGTATACTTTTCCGCACTGCCAGACTCTCAGAAATTTGAATATGAAGTCAAAATTGGGTGTTACTATTGAAAAAATTAAAGTTGGCGCTCATTTTAATATGTAGATGACCCCTAATTCAAAATTCGACGACATTTTCAGAAAGTGCATTTCATTTCCTGTTGAATGGTGTCTATTAAGTTTTTCTGCGTCAATTAATAACGAAATACCATCAAGTGCTGCGTTTTTTTTTCCCCCGACTGTACCTAAATTCCTTTTAATGGGCATTGCACACAAAATATTAACTTTTCTATATTTGCAAGATTTTGTAACCTCCATTAAATTTAAAGATTTATTTATTTATTTTTTTCTTTAAGAACTTTTCTGTTTTTTTTTTTTTTTTTAAGAAGTTTATGATTTTGCTGCATAGATAAGTATGATGCTGAAACCTGTGAAATTGTTTTATAAAAAGATCGGATGAATTCACTCTGTAGGAAGAAATGTGAACAGTGTGCTTAAATATTTTACTTAAATAATTATTACAGTTGTATTAAACTTTTAGACAAATAGTTCAAGTAGTAAAATTATAATAGCTGTTACTACATTCTATTAATATAATTAAATAAAAATCCTTTAAAAATTTATATATTTGCCAACTTTTATGCTTTTTGACTACTGAAAAATTGTAATAGTGCAAATAGCTTTATTGAAAATTTTAACTGTAGTGAATTTCCGCTCAGTAGCGCCTACGACGCTCTCTTCGCGTTTAAGTATCTGAAATAGCGTGTCCGCTCACCATGTTATGAAAGTTATGATCTTTAGAAATCCTGACGCTAGCAAAGTCTCGCTCGGCGGTGCCTGTGGCCCCTTATCCCCATTTTAGAAGTTATAACAGCTTGCTCACTCATAATGCAAATAGCTTTGAAAATTTTAACTGTAGCAAATTTCCACTCTATGACGGCTACGATGCCCTTTTACGTTTCATGATTTGAAACAGCCTGTTTGCTCACCGTGTAAAGAAACATTGAAAATTCTAATTGTAGCAAATCCTAACCCGGTGGGGCCTACGGTCTCCTAATCTACTCCCATATAATTTAATCATAATCATAATTGGAGATATTGAATTATTAAAATATCTAAGCACCATCTGGCTATAGAGATTTGCAACGTGTATTCTTCAATTGCAATAACTTTTAAAATGATATATTACTTATGAAATTATGTTAATTAGTAACTGAGATACAAAAACAATATAAATATTTTTATAAAAAGATTTGTGTCTGACTTTTCTGTGGTTTTCTCCAAAACTTGTGCAATTGCAGACTAAATAATGTTAAAAAATCCTTAATAAGAAATGTAAGCTGAGTGTGGGATTTCGAAAGTTTGTGTAATAAAAAAGAATAAATGTGATCTTGGTTTTCTGTGGTTTTCTCTGAAACTCCCGTACTGAATTTAGTGGCTTATATAAGTTTGGAATAAAATTAATGTAAAATATATTTCAAATTTTACATAAGTAATTTATTTATAATTATAATTGGAAATATTAGAATAAAGGCATTCTGGGTTTTTCTTGATTTGCACTGAAACTTCCATACGGAATTTTACGGATCATATCAGTTTAAAAGTACACACTAAATATATTTCAAATAATGTATTGTAAGTAATTTAATCATAATTAGAATTGGAGATATTGAAATTTTAAAATATTAAAGTGCCATCTGGTGGCAGAGATCTGCAATCTCTATTCTTTAATTCCAATTCAAATAAGTTTTAAAATGCCATACTACTTATGAGATTATGTTAATTAGAACCTGAGATAGAAAGGTAATATAAACATTTTTATAAAAAGATTTGTGCCTAACTTATCCGTGGTTTTCTCCAAAACTTGTGTAATTCTGGGCTATATACAGTTAAAAATCATTTGTACAAAACATGAGTGAAAACCGGAATTCGAAACTCGGTAAAATATAAAAGAGTAAAAACGTTCTGTATTTTCCGTAGTTTTCTCTGAAAGTTTCATACGAAATTTGAACGGCTTATATAACTAATAGTATGCAATAAAAGTACTTTAAAATATCTTTCAACTGATGTATTATGTATAATATTAATGAATATGTTTGATATATTTTAGACTCAAAATTATGAATCTATCAAGGGCGATTAGCGATTTCTGTTGAAATCTGGCTAAAATTTAAGAAAATCCAAATCTGTTTTTTACAGCCCAGTTCAGAAAAGATTTAAAAAAAAAAAAAGCATTATTATTCTGTTGAAAGTAATTTTTGTCTCTTTACATATAAAAATGAATTTAAATAAATATGTCTTTTTATTTGTTTATTTTATTTTTTTTAAGTTTTAAATTTTTTTTTTTAGTTTTTACATTAACTTTTTTAACTGCAGACAAGTGAGCAATAATGTCAGGCGATTTCGAATTTCTGTTTAAATCGATTTAAAATTGAAAAAATTAAAAATCTGCTTTTTTTTTATTTCCAGTACCTTCTCCCCCCCACGTGGTCGAAAAGCAATTATTATTATATTTCCTGCCGGAAGAATAACCAGTCAATAGGGGAGAGTTGTCTAAAACGGGGACGGCGGGTCAAATGGGGACGTTCAGTTTCTCATTGATTAGTGCTTTCCTCTTTGAATTCAATAGTCTACGATAATTCTAATTCGGCTATAAGCAAGTTTGAATCTAGTTGTTGACATATTTTACCGGATCTGTTATTTTCTACAAAGTTTTCAAATTTTTGCGATTTTCATTTCGATTGTGGCCGTACACTGTATTGTATCTTATCAAGTGATCTTTGAACGTTCGATTTTGGTAAGTACGTTATTGATTCATCTAGATTTAATATACATTTTCACACATTGCTTTATAGTTTTGTCTGACACGTGTGTGAAGAGACGCCACGCCACGTTTTTAGCACACGTCATGGTTGGCTCAAACGGGCACATTGACGGTAGTCCAAAACGGGAACGTCGAACCCCAGAAATGTTCAGCTTTTAACATTTCGCTTAAAATAATAATGCCTCTACCATAAGAAACTGAACGTTAAAAAAAAAAAAAAAGAAAGAAAGAAAAAGTGAATGACATGAGGAGAAGTAAAACTGTCATACTCACTTCATCACCTCACAAAGCAGAATTGAAAGCTGCAAAACAGGAGGAAAATGCAAAGCAAAATAAACAGAAAAGAAAATTGGTCAAGAATCCCACCGAATCTAATCCTAGTTATCCAAAAGCTAAAAAGGAGAAGAAAACAAAAAAATTCAAGACCCAATATTATCATCTGATGAGGAACACACTAGCGAGGACACTTGTATTTTTTGTAATGAACTTTACATTGACTCGAAAGACAAAAAGGGGTAGATTCAATGTAGCGGCTGTCGAAGTTGGGCACATGAAGTCTGTTCAAGTGTTGAAAAAAGCGATGTCAATTTCATATGTGACGTCTGTGTTTGATTATATTTTGTGTCATTCTATTAACTGTTGAAAAAGATAACAAAATACTTTATCTGCATCTTGATTTTGCATTAACTTCACCTTTTCTTTGTAATCCAAGTTTTTCTAATAAAATTTCGCATTAGGACTTGAATTTACGTTATTTCTTATGAGTACCCCATTTTACCCAACCGGTTGTCCAAAACGGGGACTTTGCCCATTTTTCAGAAAAATGATTTTTCTGCCTATATTAATATTTTTTTAAAAATAACTTTGCCATCTGATAGTCCAAGACATGTTCTAATCAGGAAATGCTTTGCCGAATTTTTCTTATTTATAGATTTTTTTTTTTTTTTTTTTTTTTTGCGGACAGAGATATGTTAGCGTCCCCGTTTTGGACAACTTTGCCCTATGTCTGGTACTGAAAAATTGATAAATGAAATAATCAATTGTTGCCATCTAAATTTCATACTTTAGTTAATTTTAAAAAATCTAATTGTGTTGAAATTCTGTTTGCACCCCTGGATTCAGAAAAATCGCCCCTTTCATTTGGTACCAAATTTTTAAAGTTTGGACCGATATTTCTAATTAATTTACTTTTATGGTGCATTAAAAGAAATTTCCTTTATTTTTTTTTTCACTTCCCGACACAGTTGAAAAATGTTTATCAGTTTAGTTTGTCTTCGCTCATGCTTTTATATGCAGGATTGCCACCACGATTTTTGTACAGAAATCTTTGCTTTTTTCAGTTGCATAACCATATTACAAAAGATCACTGCTTATAAATAGTGACAAAAAAAAAAAATATATATATATATATATATATATGGCATTGCCAATTCTGTGTACTCTTGAATAGCCATGAAATTGTAATAAAATATACTTAGAAAATTGACTACAAAATATTGGCATCTGTAAAGGACTTGTGGGGAAAGGGAGGGGGGGGGGTGACTGATGGCGACAAAGAATAATCGAATACATTTAACTGAAAACAGATTATTTGCAAGTAAAGTATATTTAACCTTACTATTGTAACTATGTCAACTATAATATTGTAAAAGCTTTATAATTTTTACCATAGGTATAAGTTTATTAAATTTTTATTTTTATTAGTTAGGCAGCTTATAACTAACTAAACCACATTTAATCAAAATAAGTCATTCTCGCTTACTCTACCTAAATATGTTGTTTATTTCATAATTCATAAATACAAAGTTCAAGTATAATTTTTAATTGAAATATTTTTATTTCGGACAAAATTAGTTTTCATTAGGTAACCCACTTTTTGGTAAACATGCTGTTTGTAATACGAGAATTTCAGGCCCATAAATATGAGAAAAATAGCCAGGATTTCAGCAAAGCGACAGACACAAAAAACAATTGCTCTGACGACAAGAACACATAGACAGCTTGCAATTGTCCAGGGCCAAGGGCCCGGAAATAAAGAAGCAGTCAAACCAAAAATAAGTATAGAAAAATTAAACTTTCAAAAAAGAAAGCCCCTCTCCCCTAATTTTTCCACCAAGCACCACAATTTTTTCCACCAAGTTCTGAAACTGCCCATGGGTCCGGAAATAGAGTTTACACTAAACAGAATGAAGGAGAAAAAATTGTGAGACAATCTGAATATTAAGACAGTGGGACCTATACTTGAGTTCCATTAGGACATGCAATTTCTGTCACTTTAATTTTAGAATTTGACAAAAACCTAAAATATCACCCTTCTATTATTAGACTACCTAGATTCAACAATTATAAAAAAAAAAAAAAAAATTGAGAAAATTGAAGAGAAAAAAATTAAATGCACCCAATATTTAGAAAAATAATTTTAATGTTATATGTTACTGCTAAACATATTAGAAAAAATATGTTCAGTGAAAACTTTTAACTAAAAGAATTTTATATTATAAAATTTATAAAACTACAAGTCATTATATTTATTGAAATTTTATTTTTCCGACTGAGTGAAAATAATGCCTGAACCGGGACTCGAACCCCGGATCTTTGACTTACAAGGTCAAGGCTCTACCAATTGAGCTATCCAGGCCGACATCCCGGTCAGCATTACTCATTCAGACAACCTTTTAGGCAGAAACAATCTGGTCTATCATTTAGATAGCTCAACAGAAATAAGCCGCAGGAAATGGAAAACACCATTAAACAATGGGAGAATGAAATACAATTTTTAATAAAATCACACAATCAACTGTGGAAGAAAATCATATTTATTGAAATTTTATTTTTCCGACTGAGTGAAAATATTTTCACTCAGTCGGAAAAATAAAATTTCAATAAATATGATTTTCTTCCACAGTTGATTGTGTGATTTTATTAAAAATTGTACAAGTCATTAGATATTATAATGTAGGGGCTACTGCACCATCTATGAAGAATAAATAAAATAAATCACCTTCTTCCTTTTTGGGGCTCCATGCAGACTTACAATAGCAAAATGATACATAGCATCTGATAGAGTTCTATTTTAAATATCTTACTTTATCTTTCTTTCTCACACACATCATCTGGTGGCAAGGGACGTCATTGAAAAGTAATGTTTAAGATAACTTCCTTATAGCACAACATATCATAAAGTGACATTGTGCTAAAAAAGGAAATTTTCTTAAAATATCTTTTTTCTTCTTCATCTAATTCAAGACATCCATCAGAACTGCCGGTCTATTTCAGAATTTCTTTCCTTTCCCAAAATAACTGCAAATTAATCTTGGAATCTATAAGAATGAGAGAAGAAAATTTTGAAATCTCTGAAAATGGGACATACAATTAAGCATAGAATTAACAAAAAAAAAAAAAAAAAAAAAATACAGTTATTTAATTCAAAAATGATGTGTGCTCTTTTCTGCACGACCCTCCTTTTAAGACTACGAATAAATTTTAAAAGTGCAGTTTTGAATAACTAAATATATTCACAGTGAAGATTATGTCAAAAGGCCTAAAGTTTGAGCGGTACGGATGTGCTTTTTTCACAAAATTAATAAAATCTTTTGGAATGAAGTTTTGAAAATTAAATTTCAGAAAAAAATAACAGTACATTTCTGTTTCAACAACCACCAATTTTAATCCTTATCATTATATTAAATAAGATGCAAGAATAAAATATTTTGTAATTATTTGAATTATTATGTAAAGTATCAATATTTAAATTAATATGGAAAAAATAAAAAATGATCTGCTCAGTAATAAGTAACGTAAATGGGATATTCAAGCTTCTGATCTGCAGAACCATTAATATAAATTCCACATAATGCTGTATACATTGGTTTTTGAGTCATCACATCAATTATAACAACTTGAAAATAATAACCATTTCTTTCTGGATTTTTTTTTCCCCACTAGGTGTTTATTTGCATTATATAGGATGTAATGATTTTCTCCTTGACCTAAATAAGGTCATTTGAATTGCAATTTTAACAGTAATTACAAAATGATACATAGAGTGCAATTTTTTAGTGCAAAATTTCAATTACTAAAAATGAATAAATAAATAAATAAAATTACATATGATAGCAAAATTAAAATATAATACACATCATACAATACATTGTATTACATAAAATGCAATTAAAATTAGAAATTATATATCGTTAATATAAAGTTGAAATTAATTAGATAATGAGACATTTTAATTAAAACAAGTAAGTAGACAGAAATAAAAAAAAGTGTACGTATATATACTTACCCAAATAGTAAGATGTTCCTTACCGCTTTATCACAGGCGTCGAGAAAGAAAACTTTCTAGATACTGCATCAGGTTTTAAAGTTTCGTTTGTCATTTACAGGAGTTGTATTTTCAAAATCTTTATCATAAAAATGTTCAGAACACAAAACTGAACGTTCACGGGGCTTGAATTCTTCCAGTTTTAACTTGAAATCTATTCGTTCAAACGTCACAATCCTTCAAAGGAAATTCACGAAAATTAATATTTCTTTTGCTTATTTCAGCTTTACCGCTTATGCTGACACAGCCGAAAGCTGCACAAAACTTGGGCACATTTGAAAATAATGCAAATTGTTAAAGAAATAAAACAAAATAAAATTTATTTCCATCATTTTCTTATAGGTAAACATTAGCAGTCAGGAGGTAAATACCACCACGGCGAGCTATTGTCGGCTGTTGCCATTCATGAATAAAGTCCATTGTAGACTTGACTTTCTGTCGTCATTCGACGTCATGATGAAATTTAACCTATAGGAGTCTTAATTTACCCCACAAATAAAGACTATAGCCAATCATAGCGCAGCTTTTCCCCACAAACAAAAAGAAACTCCGCCTCGTTCTAGTCGTCCAGAGGGGACAACCAGTATTTGAAAAGTTTCCAATGCGATGAAGATGTTCTGCCAAACAATCATGTCCAGCATGCGCTGAAAGTTATTTATTTTATTTCTTTGTTATTTTCTGTTATTTGTTTTTTTCCCTATAAAAAGCAATTTTTGGAGGAAAATGTGAGCTTAAACTTGTAAAATATTTTTTTTTAATTTTCTAAAGAAAATTACAATTTAGTATAAATTGAGTTGGGGATTTTTAAACGCTTGATTTGGGGAAATTTGAGAACTGATTGGGGAAATTGACTTTCGACAATCTGGCAACACTGAATATGAGGAATATGTCGATAATTCTTTTATTGGATTTCTCTTTAATTTCTAGTTCAATAGTTTAGTTAGTTACTAATTTTCTATTATTATTCTAATTAAAATGCATGTTTCGAAAGATTTTCTGGTGAAATCCTAGAAAGGGTACACACATCCTTGGCACATTTTGGCGACTTTTGTTGGCCCGATCCCCACCAGCACAGAGGCGTGATTTACTTTCCAAGATGGCGTCTCTTGACGTTAATCATCGTTTTTACATGAAAATGAGATTAAAAAAATTTCATCGTTAATGGAATTTTAAATACGAAAAACATCAACAATCGCCATTTTAAAATGTAAATCACACCAACGAGATGACGTGGGTCGCACTAACAAAAGTTTCATTCAATATAATAAAAAGAGTACTAAAATATGTCTTATTAAAAGAAAAATATTTAGACCTTTTTTTTTTTCATTCTATACATTGCAGGAAGTCGGTATTAAGCAATATCCTGCTGATATCTGAACTGCCACTGCCAGTTTAATGCTGTATGCTCGCTTCGCGACCATTAAGACTAAAGATAAAAACCACTCGATACCCCTAATTCGAGGCGCATGAATCAGTAAAAGCATGAAAATTGATGGAGCTGCAGTCAGTATGTTTTTTGCTGTTTGCTCGCTTCGCGAGCATTTAAGAAGAAAAAAAAAAAAAAAAAAGGAACATCACTGGATCCCCTAAATCGCAATGCTTGAATCAGTAAATGTATGGAAATTTGTATAAGCCGCGGTCAGTATACTTGCTACTGTATGCTTGCTTCGCAAGCATTAAAACAACAAAGACATCACTGGATACCCCTAATTTGCGAGGCATGAGACAGGACAGTAAATGCATGCAAATTTTGTAGAGGCCGCAAAACACACTTTTTGTACACTCGCTGCTGTATGCTTGCTTCGCAAGCATTAAGTATTATAACAAAAAAAAAAAAAGTCACTCGACACCCCTATTTCGAGGCGCATGAATCAGAAAATGTATGAAATATGTACTGTAATGGTCAATATTCGGATGCAATATCGCTACGCAAGCATTATAAATAAATAAATAAATAATCACTGAATACACCCACCTAAATTACGGTGCATGAATAAAAAAAATGCATGAAAAAATCTATACTGAAGCAATGACACGCCCCTACCCTCTTTTTTTCCTTTGTAAATTTATGAAATATATAAAACACACTGAAAAAAATTTTGTTTCAAACTTAAAAAAAATATAAAAACAGTAAAATCTAGATTTAATCTTACTTATAGATACCGTGGCGGCTTTAAAAAAACAGTAGAAGAGAAGACTAAAAATCATCTTTAAAATTTACTATCCACACGCAAAAGGCATATTTTCAATTAATTTAAATTAAAATCGGCTCTGTTACGAAAGCTAAACCAATCAGCTAAAATATACTAATTTTTAACGCACCCGCTATGCGGCTTATCCAATGAGATGAAGGCGTTGATGGGTTGCACTAGGAGAAGCACGAGGGGAGCGAATCCACGTCAATAGCCGATGAGTTTTCCAGGTGCAACGCGTCTTGTTGCGTGGTAGGGTATATTAGGATCACGGAGTAAGAAATAACTGGAGGGGAAACTAGAGTAAAATGTGTGTTATCTAATTATTTGAGTAAAAGATGGCGCCACTCTCGGCTGATGTCCGATCATTCCCATTCCGTAATGCTTTTCAATGGGAAAAATGCTTATTCATTTTATTTTTTAACGAAAAGAATGATTTTTGAGAAAATCGGCGAAAAATGAATTTGAATATTTAGGGTTTTATTAACAGCATAAAATTTTTACAAGCGGCACAGGACACTTGTTATTTTAAAAGAGCCAATTTTTACAGGCTTTCGTCAAGATCATAATTAAAGGGACATTTAAAGGGCCACAGGGACATTTAAAAAGACTTGGGAGGGAGGGAAATGATAATTATAATAAAGAAAAATGTAGATTGAAAAGAAATGTATCTTATATAATAGATTTTCGTCGCATATATATATATATATATATATTTAGTTTTTAATCATAAATTTCAATTTTAATTTATAAGCAATTTATAAATAAGTAGAAGAAGAAATTTATTTTATTTAATATTATTATTATTTTCTTATTGTTAATATAGTTCTTAGTTGCGTATGATTCTATACATTATTTAAATATCTTAATAGTATAAATGTATTTTATGATTACAGTTTGTCATTATTACATTTAGCTGCACAAAGTGGATTTTTTTTTTTTTTTTTTTTTTTTTTATATAATATATGATTTAGTTTCTATAAAATTAATTTATAAAAATAACTAATTATTTTAAAGTAATATATATAATTAATTCAGTTTATAAATATTAATAGTTATAAAGTAATAGTTTATTTTTCACCTTATAATATATTAATCTTCACACATTTCTGAGTGGCGTGATACTGCTTTTAAAGTTGGTAGATTGGAAGTGCTGGGTTCAATCTTAGGTTGTGCTTGTCGAATAGCCGTTCGAAGTTTTCCGTGGTTTCTCTGAAACTCAGGTAAATATGTGTTGGGATCCCTTAGAAAGTCCCCGCTTTTCACTCCTTGGGTTATGCGTTGAGGACACATAACTGAGTCACAGAAACCTTGTGCAGTTAATTGCCTTAACACAAACATATTATTTTGTCTAAACATATATTTTTAAAAAATTTTGTTTTTTACCTGCCGCACGATTGACCGAATGGCAATGTTCTCAAAGTTGTTTGACGGGAAGTGCTGGGTTTCATACCAAGTCGCGTTCACGAATCTATCGCACGGTGTTTTCTGTGGTTTTCTCCGAAGCTCGCAGGAATACAATGTAAATATACTGAAAAAAAAAAAAAAAAACTACTATGGAGGGCAGGTCTAACACCTGATTGGCCTAAGACTCTAAAATTGCATTCCATCTTAAATTAAAAATATCCATTGCTTTTATGTAGACTTTTTTTTTAAAGAATGCATTTCATATTTCATTGGGATTAAATAATAATAATAATATAATGTAATAAAAATTATAAAATATATTTAATATATGTGTATATATATATATATATTGCTTATATAAATTATTTGAAATTGAATATCCCTTTGAGATTAATTTTCATTTTGACGACAGCTTACACAAAACTGGCTTTTTTAAAATAACAAGCCTCGCATACTTCTTGTAAAAAAAATATATGTTGTTAAATAAACCCAGTATAATCAAATTCATTATTCGTGAATTTCTCAAAAATCATTCTTTTTGTTAAAAAACTTTTTATATGGACATTTTTGCAAGTGAAAAGCATTACAGAACGAAGACAATAGGGCACCTACCGTAAACAGTGTTTTTCTTTAATATGGTGTTCTCTTCAAGCTGATAGACGGGAAATGTCGAGTTTAATTCCAAATCGCGCTCGCGGACCTAGCGGATCGGAGTTTTCCGTGATTTTCTCCGCAAATTGCATAACTACTGGCTAGTATCCCAGAAGGAGACACACTGAGGGCATTCTACTCTGGCCTAAAACCCAAGTGTTGTCAATTAGCCTTACAATCCCAACATCACGCCACGAAAGAGATCTGAAATTTACTTTTTCAAACAGTTTACATATAGTAAAATTGCATATATATATATATATATATATATATATATATAATATAATAAAAATTATAAAAAGTGCTTTTTAAAATTCGTATTAATTTTCCTTTAGAGGACAGCTTATACAAAACTGGCTTTTTTAAAATAACAAGTATTACCACATACTTCTTGTAAAAAATATATGTTGTTAAGAAAACTCTGTGTAATCGAATTCATTTTTCGTTCACTTTCTCAAAAATCATTATTTTCGTTAAAGAAAGTTATTAAATGAACACTTTTGCAATTGAAAAGCATTACGGAACGAAGATAATTGGACATCTACCGACGAGTGGCGCCATCTATATTACCTAAAAGTATATTGCAGTTTTTCAAGGTGTCGTCCATTGGAGTTTCCCCTCCAGTTATTTCTTACTCCGTGTTTAGGATGAAACCAATGTTAAATATTCAACATATATCGAAAAAATATAAAATTAATTTGTATAGAAAATAGTATTCATTCTTATTATTTTCTCTTCTTTCTCAATTACTTAGGAAACAGGTAACTGTATATTCTCAAGGAAGGTACAAAATGGAAAATCTAAATATACAGGCATGCACTGACATAAAAGAAAAGCCATATGTGTGTGATTTGTGTTCTGATGTTTTTTCTAAAAAAGGACTTTTAAGCAGACATCTACGCATTCACACAGAAGAAAAGTCTTATGTGTGTAAAACATGTTTTGAAGCATTCTGTCAGAAGAAAGATTTAAAAACGCATTCACGCAGTCACACAAGTGAAAAGCCATACGTGTGTAAAATCTGTTCTAGAGAGTTTTCTGCTAGGCAGATTCTACATTATCATTTACGAACTCATACAGGTGAAAAGCCATATGTTTGTGAAATATGTTCTAAAAGATTCTCTCAGAAGGGCAATTTAAATGTGCATTCGCGCATACACACAGGAGAAAAGCCATACGTGTGTGAAATGTGTTCTCAAGGATTCTCTCGAAAGAATCATTTAAATGAGCATTTACGCTGTCATACAGGCGAAAAGCCGTACGTGTGTGATATATGTTCTAAAGGATTCTCTAAAAAGTGTCATCTAAATGAGCATTCACGCTCTCACAAAGGCGAAAAACGATACGTGTGTGAAATGTGTTCTCAAGGATTCTCTCGAAAGAGTGATTTAAATGACCATTCACGCTGTCACACAGGCGAAAAGCCGTACGTGTGTGAAATCTGTTCCAAAGCGTTTTCTAAAAGGCAGATTCTAAATTACCATTTACGAACTCATACAGGAGAGAAGCCATACGTTTGTGAAATTTGTTCTAAAGGTTTTTCTCAAAAAAGTACTCTGAAATCACATTTGCGGATCCATACAGGAGAAAGCCACATGTGTGTGAAATATGTTCTAGAAGGTGTTCGGAACAAAGTAAACTGATTAAACATTTACATACTCATACAGGAGAAAAGCCATATGTTTGTGAAGTATGTTCGATGTAGTGTATTGACTGTAACCGCGGTGTAGTGTACTGACTGGACTCTTATTAACTGTAACCGCGGTAAAGACTGTTTCGGTTTGGAATCGGCGTTCGAGGCTATGTGTGAGCCGATATGATTGTGTTGATATTTTGTTCCTGTATATAGTTTGTAAATAATAGTGTATACTTAAGATGTAATCTATATTCTAATTAAATAGTATCCATCAAGATGTGTTTTAACAGAAAAGGCAACACCCACGCGTAAACATAATTCATTGAAATGAGTAAATATAATATCTTGGCGACGAGTTTTGGTTTGTCTCAAAACGAAAGTGCTTTCGGTTTAAATCATAATGGATAGAGCATCGCTCGAAGACTGCAAAAGGTAAAAGTTTTGTTTATTTTTCTTGAATAATCAGAAGTAATTGAGATGGAGCAGCAGCAAATAATAGAATTATTGAAACAGAATAAAGAATTGATTGAAGCCTTGCAAAATAAAGAACAGGTATCGAATCAGAAAATTTCAGTCCAGTTCGAAAAGTTTAACGAAGAAACTGAAAATTTTGACAGTTTTTTTGAAAGGTTTGAAACCTATTTAGATATCCAGCAGGTTCCTGCTGATAAGAGAGCGAAAGTATTTATTTCGTCTCTCAGTGCAAAGTTGTATCAATTATTAAAAAATTTGCTGGCTCCTGACATTCCTTCTGATCAGAGTTTAGATAAGTTAAAAAATGTTTTGAAGAAACATTTGACCCCAAAGCCCTTGATTATTCCTTCCCGTCATAAATTTTTAAATAGAAAACAGAATGAAGGGGAAAGTATTAGTACTTATATTGCTGAGCTTAGAGCGCTGGCTATAAATTGTGACTATGATAATACTATGTTAAATGTTATGCTGCGCGATGTATTTGTTAGCGGATTAAGAGATAAAACAATTTTAGATAGGTTATTCGAGGAGGATAACATCGATCTAGAAAAAACGTTACAAATAGCGCTAGCAATGGAAAAAGCATTTAAAGGGGCAAATGACATAATGGGGTGCACTGCAGGTATAAATGCAGTTCATATTAGTAAGAAAAGTAAACCGTATAAGCAAATTAATAAACAGAAATTCTTTGAGAGACAAAATAAATCTGTATTTTGTTCTCGGTGTACAGGAACAGATCATACTAAAGAAACATGTAAATTTATTTCAGCTAAATGCAATTTTTGTTCCAAAATCGGGCACATAAAAAAGGCATGTTTCGCAGCGAAGAAAGCGAATGCCAAAAATGTAAAACAGAAACAAGTAAATTTCGCGGATGTAGCTCAAAACCAAAACCAAGTTCAGTTGTTTAAGTTAAACGATCGTACATTGCGCGAAGAACCGAAACGACCTCCTATAATGATAAATTTGAAAATTGAGGGAAAAAATTGTTCCATGGAATTGGATACGGGGGGAACTGTAAGTGTCATGAGTTTGCGAAATTTTAGGAAAATTTCAAACAAACAAATTCAGCCTACTAGTATAATTTTCAAAACTTACAAAGGTGACTCTTTGATACCCATGGGGTACGTCACAGTAAAAGTAGACTATAAGGGTCAAATTGAGAATCTGAACTTATACATTGTAAAGGAAAACTTAGACACCATTCTGGGCCGTGAATGGCTTTATAAAATTCATATTGACTGGCATAACATTAAAAAGTTAAAAACTACGAATAAAATGAGTTTGGATAAACTTTTAGATGAATATAAGGAAATTTTCAATGATGAACTTGGGGAAATAAATAACTATGAGGTTAAACTCGAACTGAAACCTGGGGTTAAGCCAGTATTTCGTAGATTTAGGGCAGTACCTTTCGCTCTGAAAGCAAGAGTAGAAAAGGAAATTGATAGGTTAGAAAAAGAAGGAATAATTCAAAAAGTGGAAAGCTCAGAATGGGCTACACCTGTTGTGCCAGTGGTGAAATCAGATGGGAGCATACGTTTGTGTGCAGATTTTTCTGTCAGTTTAAATCCAAATTTAGTAGTACCTCAACATCCCTTACCAAAATTAGAGGAAATATTTGCTAGTTTAAATGGGGGGAAAAGATTTTCCAAATTAGATTTCAAGCATGCTTATCTGCAAATGAAAGTAAGTGAGGAAAGTCAGAAATTACTTACAATTAATACACATAAGGGACTTTTTATTTGTAAACGTCTCATGTACGGATTAAACGGAGCGCCTGCAATTTGGCAGCGCTATGTTGATGGTTTATTCCAAGGCATGGACGGGGTCAAAGTATTTATGGACGATGCAAGGATAACAGGGGTTGACGACATGTCACATCTTAAAGCTCTTGAAATTTTTTTCCAAAAATGTAAACAACATGGGCTGAAACTAAATTTAAATAAAAGTCACTTTTTTCAGAATCAAATAAATTTTTTGGGACATAAAATTGATGCAAATGGGCTTCATAAAACAGATGAGAAAATTTCAGCTATCGTTCAGGCTCCTGTACCTAAAGATGTACAAGAGGTTAAAAGCTTTTTAGGGTTGGTAAACTTTTATGGGAAATTCTGCCCAAATTTGGCAACTATAGCAAATCCTTTAAATAATTTGACTAAAAAGGGAGTAAAATTTAAGTGGTCAAAGGTTTGTCAGGATGCTTTTCAGCAAATAAAATCTGAAATATGCTCACCTAGAGTTTTAGTTCACTATGATCCCAAATTGCCTCTTATCTTGGCAACAGATGCTTCACCAGTTGGGATTGGTTGTGTCCTATCGCACAAATTACAGGATGGTACTGAAAGACCAATAGCTTTTGCATCAAAAACTTTGACTAGAACAGAACAGAAATATTCTCAAATCGATAAAGAAGCTCTTTCTATAGTGTGGGCAGTAAAAAAATTTTATCTGTATTTGACAGGCAGAAGATTTACCTTAATAACAGACCATAAACCGTTGGTTTCTCTGTTCAGTTCGAAAAAAGGACTTCCTGTTCTTACAGCCACGAGATTCCTACATTATGCATTGATATTAAAAGCTTATGAATTTGACATTATGTATAGACATACTACAGATCATGGTAATGCCGATTGTTTGTCCCGTTTACCCTTACGGTCAGAAGATCTCATAATAAAAGATGATGTTGCTTTGTTCCAATTAAGTCAAATTGAAACCCTTCCAATCAAGGCTCGAGACCTGGCTAGAGAAACCCAAATTGACGAAGAGTTAGGACCTCTTTTCAGGAAATTGAAATTGGGTGAAAGTTTAGGAGGGAGAGAAGCGGAATATACCTTGCAAGATGGTTGCATTATGTATGGGCAAAGAGTCTGTGTTCCAAGAAAATACCAAAAAAATGTGCTAGAGGAATTTACATCAGGGACATCTGGGTATTGTGAAAATGAAAGCAATTGCCAGATCATTCGTGTATTGGAAAGACATAGATAGGGCCATTGAAGAAAAGGCAAAAAATTGTGTAAATTGCGCTAGACACAAAGCAGATCCGGCGAAAGCGAAAGTTCACCACTGGGAATACCCCAGTACGGCATGGGAAAGAATTCATGTCGATTTTGCTGGACCAATGTTTGAGCACATGTTTTTACTTATCGTAGATGCCCATTCGAAGTGGCTAGAGGTTTTTCCCATGAAGACAACAACAGCAAACAAAACGGTTGAATGCCTCAGAGATTGTTTTGCTCGGTACGGATTGCCAGTTGTACTAGTGAGCGATAACGGACCACAATTTTCATCTCACGAATTTCAGATGTTTATGCAGAGAAATGGCATCAAACACAAAACTAGCGCACCATTCAAGCCATCAAGCAACGGGCAGGCTGAACGTTATGTGTTTACGTTGAAGCAGTCCCTGAGAGCCATGCAAGAAAATTATGGCAGCTTGAATCAAAAGTTAAATACATTCCTATTACAATATAGGAAAGCTCCTAATGTAACTACTGGTCATAGTCCAGCTATGCTATTTTTGAAGAGAGATGTTAGGACCAGGATTGACTTACTCCTGCCAGATCTAAAATCAAGAATCCAAGAGAAGGTCAGAAAAGGTGTATACGAATTTTATGATAGAAAATTTGATATTGGTGATTCTGTTGCTGTCAGAGATTATCGACAAGCAAATTCAAAGTGGAAGTTCGGACGAGTGGTTAACAAAGATGGTGCTCTACATTATACAGTTAACGTAAATGGAACCTTAATGAGGCGACATATTGATCAGATGCGTCCAGTGGGCGATCGTGTGCAAGAGAGTGCTCAGACTCCAAATGTGTATCATAGATTTCAAACTGGGGATTTAAGTAAAATCCCAGATGATACTTTTACCTCTCAAATTCCGGATAGAAATCCTAGTGCTCAAAGTTCCCCAGCAGAGTTATCAGCTTGTTCTCCTGTGAGGGACAGGGATTCAACGCCTAGGCCACAGAATCTGCCACCACTTCAAAGCAGCGGCTCTGGAATCCAGTCTAGTGCTCCGCCAGTGACAATCAGTCCGGGAACCTTACCTAGACGTTCAGGAAGAATCCGCAGACCTCCAAACAGACTTAACCTTTAATAAGGAGGGAGGAGATGTAGTGTATTGACTGTAACCGCGGTGTAGTGTACTGACTGGACTCTTATTAACTGTAACCGCGGTAAAGACTGTTTCGGTTTGGAATCGGCGTTCGAGGCTATGTGTGAGCCGATATGATTGTGTTGATATTTTGTTCCTGTATATAGTTTGTAAATAATAGTGTATACTTAAGATGTAATCAATATTCTAATTAAATAGTATCCATCAAGATGTGTTTTAACAGAAAAGGCAACACCCACGCGTAAACATAATTCATTGAAATGAGTAAATATAACATTCGAAAAGATTCTCTATCCAGAGTAATCTAAAGACACATCTACGTAATCACGCAGAACAAAAGCCATACGTCTGTGAACTACGTTCTAAAGGATTCTCTCAGAAGAAAAACTTAATTAGACATTTGTGCACTCCTACAGGAGAAAAGCCCTATGTGTGTGAAATTTGTTTAAGGATTTTCTCAAAAAGGTAGTCTGACTACATATTTATGCATTCATACAGGCTAAGATTAGAACACGTGATTTCTCTTTAATTTCATTTAGGAATTAGGTAAGTCAATTATTATGACAGAGTAAGTTCTAACATAAAAAGATTGTTTCTAGTACTCCGGGAAAAGCAGGTGTTTTCTAAAAAGTGTGCCAGAGAGTTTGCAATTTCACGAACCATTTTTATCTTTCTAGGTATGTCTGAATAGAATGCTAACGACCAGTTTCATTTTAACTCTAATAAAGAGCCTACATAGAGGATAGAAGTACCTTTTATTGTGTCCGTATACATTCACACCCTATTTATTTGCTAAAAACATACCAATGTGTAAAGATAGGTTGGTTGGGTTTTTTACGTCGCACTAGTGCTGCGCAGATGGGCAATTGGTGACTGTCTGGCACACACCCTTAGACGTTGTCCGAAGACATGCCATCACAAATGTAAAGAAAGAAATGACTCACTAGTTTCTCAGGAAAAAACGATATCGCTAAAACTAAAAATTGTTAAAAATATATGCTAAATCCCAATATTTAAATGATCACAATGTATGTATTTTTTAAAGTATTATATGTTTAATTATATGTTAACTGTATCCTTTAACCTATGTATTGCATTAAGTTGTTTTATGGCAACCGCCTTTTTTAGCAGAGTTAAGTATGTAGTTTTGGCAACAGAAGAAGTTGTTTACCTCGCTTGCTAGCGGGTGCATATTTTTTCGCTGTGTGATTTCTCATTGATGCTCAATAATATATTTAATCTGGATCGTATCTGAGTGTTTAATTATGATTAATATACATTCTCTAACACGTTATCAGCACGACGGCTCTCAGAAATGATCGTTATTTTCGCGGATTAAAGAAGATTGCATAGCCCTTATCACCGATGTCCTGCAACGCACGTTGAAGAAAACGGAAGAAGTTTTGCATGCTCTGACGAAGTTTAAGAGTCTGTAGAAGTAATATTTGTTTCTTATTTTTTCTTAAACAAAACATGGAAGATTATAAGTTGAAAAAATTAGACGGTGATAATTACCATGCAAGGCGATACGTGCGCGTGCTATTATGGTACAGAAGAAATGTTGGGAAGCAATAGATCCGGGATATGGACAGGAAATGACGGATACTGAAAGGAAGAAGAATGACGAAGCACTAACGCTTATGTTTTTGATTGTAGAAGACACATTCTTAGATGATATTGGGGATTGTATTCGAGCGAAAGATGCATGGATCGCTTTAAAGGAAATGCATACAAAATTCGCACTTCTTCACGTTTTGCAGTTAATGAAAGACTTTTTTAATATTACTATAAAACCTGGGGAAAGTGTTCAATCCCATTTGGCCAGACTCATGGAAATACACAGAAAATTATCTAATGGTGGATATGCCTTCACAGAGAGAGAAGTGGCTCTGGTCATGCTGATTGGACTCCCAAAATCGTACGAAAGCTTAATACTGAATCTAGAAAAGGATGAAGCAAATTTGACTACTACTATTGTAAAATCGAAGCTTTTGATCGAAGAAAAAAGAATTTCTAGAAATGCAAACACTATTGAAGACGGTGAAGAACATGCTCTACATACAAAGAGTCACAATCAAAGGAAACATTTACAAACCGACGCCTCAAAAAGCTGGCAACCAAAGAAGTCATTAGAGACAAACTCAAATGCGAAGAAAAACACTAAGTGCTTTAGCTGTGGAAAATGGGGTCACATATCCAAATATTGTGATGAAGCAATCAAGTAAGTGCAAAAACAGCAGTTGACTTAAAAGGAGATTGGGCTTTAAATGTAAATCATAAAGGGGAAAATAAATCAACTTTTTGGATTCTGGACAGTGGTGCCACAGAGCACATGACATCTGACAAGAAGAAGTACTCAAATTTCAGACGCTATGAATCTACTGTAGAGGTAGCAAACTCTGAGAAGATAGAAGTCACTGGGATTGGAGATATCATACTGAGATTACACGAAAGCGGAGAGACTGTTACCCTTGCAAATGTCCTTTTCGTACCAAATCTAGGAGGCAATCTGCTCTCACTTGGAAGAATTGAAGAGCGAGGTTTCAAAGCTGAATTTGCTGCTGGTGAGGCAAAGATAATAGAAGGAAGTGGAAAAATTGTCCTTACCGCCAAAAGAAATGGAAGATTATACATAGTAGAAGAACTAAGCCCTAAGGCCTATGTCGCAAGAACTGCAAGTGATGATCTTAGGCACAGAAGACTTGGACATCCTAATCATAAATCAATCAAAGGACTATATCCAGATCTTAAAACACCTGAACCTGAAGTAACAAATGATTTGTGCACCATTTGCATCCAAGGGAAGATGAAGCGTAAGAAGTTTCCCAAGATAGCAAACACAAGAGCAAAAGAAGCACTCGAAATTATACATGCTGATGTTGTTGGAAAGATAACACCATCCTCCTTGGGCGGCTCTAATTACTTTGTTACATTTACAGATGACCATACTAGATATACAACAGTTTACCCTATAAGAAGTAAGGATGAAGTCTTATTCAAATTTAAAGAGTATAAACAGATGGCTGAAAATTTTCACAACAAGAAAATCAAGATTCTGAGAAGTGATAATGGAGGTGAATTTAGAAATAGAGAATTTGACCACTACCTTGCACGACATGGCATACGAAGACAAGCAACAGTGCCCGAATCCCCTCAACAAAATGGAATCTCTGAGAGGAAACAACAAACACTACTAAACATGACACGGTGTCTACTCATAGAATCTGGTTTAGATCAAAGATTTTGGGCAGAAGCAGTATCAACAGCTGCCTACCTTCTGAATAAATGTCCTGCATCAATCCAGAGAAACATCCCAGAAGAAAAGTGGCACAGGAAAAAGGTCCAAACAAGTCACCTTAGGATATTTGGATGCAGGGCTTGGAGTCAGGTGCGATCAAATTTTAGAAAAAAACTTGATGCAAGGGCTACAGAATGCATATTAGTTGGCTATCCAGAAGGCACAAAAGGTTACAGGTTGTATGACCAAAACAATAATAATTTTTTTATTAGCCGAGATGTTGAATTTGAGGAAAACATCTTTCCCTACAAGAAGTGTCAAGAAGATATTCCAAAGCATGACAGTATTATTCTGAATGTTGAAAATGAAAAGGCTGAAGATATTTTTGATACAGGAAATACAAATCAACCACAGGACATTAAATCAGAAGTAACCAATAACAGCACTGATGAGCCAAGTAGTGATTCAAAATTTGTTGTGCAAGCTGAAGATACACTTATTGAGGAAGACAAAACTCAAATAAAGGATACTAACCAAAATCAATGCTTCGAAGAAATTTCAGAATTGAGAAAAGACTTGAACCACAGCCAAGAAATCAACTTAGGACAACATACCGAGAAAAGTGATAGCCCCTCAACATCAGTTTCTAACAATCTAACAAATAGGAACAGAAGTATAAAAACCCCAAAACATCTTGATGACTACATTCTGTACAATGTTCAAGCTAGAGAAACCCTTGAAGAAAGATCAAGAGACTCAGATACAGTCACAGAAGCCCTAGCCTTGGATGAATCAGAAAAAAAGCAAGAAGACAGAGTCCCAGCAACCGTGAAGGAAGCATTATCATCTCCTGAAGCAGACATGTGGCAAAAAGCCATGAACGAGGAAATTTCCAACCTCACTCAAGCCCAAACCTGGGAGCTTACTACCAAACCACCCGGTGTAAAGATCATACCTTCCAGATGGCTGTTCCGAAAGAAGGAAGATGAGGCTGGGAATCGAGCGAAATTTAAGGCCAGGTTAGTGGCAAAAGGCTACCTTCAAGTATCCGGAGTGGATTTCCAAGATACATTTTCTCCAGTCATCAAGCTTAAGTCCATTCGACTTTTACTTGCCATAGCTGCAGAGAAGGGTTTTGAAATTCACCAAATGGACATAACAGCAGCGTACCTAAATGGAGTCTTAGAAGAAGACTTGTACATGGCACAGCCTGAAGGTTGCATAGAAAAAGGAAAAGAGCACCTAGTCTGTCATCTAAAGAAGAGTATTTATGGTCTTCGTCAATCAGGACGAGTGTGGAATACATGTCTGAATGATTTCTTGACTGATTATGGATTAACAAGAGCAAACGCAGATCCTTGTATCTATTACTGTCATGAAAGAAACATCATAGTTGGAGTCTATGTTGATGATCTCTTGATCATTGGTGACATGACAGAAATAAACAAGTTTAAAGAAAAGATAAAAAGAAAATTTACTGCTAAAGACCTAGGCCCAGCCAGCCAAATCTTGTCCATGCAAATAAGTAAAGAAGATGGATCATACACTCTAGACCAAACTGCTTATGTGTCTGAGATATTGGAGACTTACAAGATGACTGAGGCAAGATCTGCAGCCACTCCATTAGACCCGAGTATGAAATACAATAAAGTAGATGACCAACAGTGGGAAGGAAGCAAAAGTATCCCTTATAGACAGGCTATTGGGATCCTATTATATCTCACCTGTGGTATTCGTCCAGATATGGCCTATTCTTCTACCTATATAAGCCAGTTTAATGAAAAGCACACTGAAGAACACTGGCGGGGAGTGAAGCGCATTTTGAGATATCTAAAGGGAACCCGACAAAGAAAGTTGAAATTCAGGAAGACGGGTGAACCACTACAAATCTATTCTGACGCCGACTGGGGAGGTGACAGAACTGACCGCAAATCTTACAGCGGATATATAATGCTACTAGCAGGAGCTCCAATCTCGTGGTCTAGCAAGAAGCAATCCTCAACAGCCTTATCGTCAACGGAGGCAGAGTACATTGCTATGTGTCACACCGCTAAAGAAACCCTCTGGATCAACAATCTGTTGAAAGAAGTGTGTAGTGAATTGATGTCTTCACCTCAGAAAGTGTTAGTTGACAACCAGGGAGCTATGTTTATGGCTAAAAATCATGTGACCTCAGAAAGAAGCAAACACATAGACATCAAGTATTTCTTTCTAAGAGATTTAGTTAAAGAAAAGATTATTGCATTCGAATACATACCATCAAGTGAGAATCTTGCTGATCTTCTCACAAAACAGGTGTCGAAGAAGACCCTACAGGCACTTGGGTATGCAGCAACTTACCTTGGTAAATAAAATCTAAAAGTAAGTGACAATCTTGCATAAGAATCTTCTGACCTTCTCCTATCCTGAAGTAGTGCCAAAAGACTCATTCAAATACTGACTTCTTGTTTTTGTAAAGACTTGTTTTAGAACTTTCCTTGTTCATACCCATTTTTTTTTGTGAAGGACTATTTAGTATCATTAGTTAGGACTATTAGTTAACTTTATTTACAATGTGTCAACACTAAACAATTATGTGTCCTCACATATGATATCTATATTGTTAATAGAAGTACATAACATTTAAGAATTGTGTAATTAGCAAGGGGGCATGTTAAAAATATATGCTAAATCCCAATATTTAAATGATCACAATGTATGTATTTTTTAAAGTATTATATGTTTAATTATATGTTAACTGTATCCTTTAACCTATGTATTGCATTAAGTTGTTGTATGGCAACCGCCTTTTTTAGCAGAGTTAAGTATGTAGTATTGGCAACAGAAGAAGTTGTTTACCTCGCTTGCTAGCGGGTGCATATTTTTTCGCCGTGTGATTTCTCATTGATGCTCAATAATATATTTAATCTGGATCGTATCTGAGTGTTTAATTATGATTAATATACATTCTCTAACAAAAATGACCTGTATCTTGATTTTTCAATCGTGGTTAGTATTGCATTAATCATACTTTTAAAAAATGTTTGTTTTGAAAAGAGCATTTAGTATGTAAAATAGAGTAAAACTGGCCGAAGGGAATTTGACAAGTTTTATTACACTTTGCTTAGATTCAACAGGCAATATCGAATTGTGATGCAGGTATCAAAAATTTTGAAAGCATAAAAGACTGGAGATATACAGTCGGTAACAAAAATGTCCGAACACTAGCAAAAATTCCTATTTAAAAAAGTACACTTCATACGGTTTTGTTAAATAAATCCTTGTCGAATCCTGTTCTTATTCAGTGTAAGAACATGATTCGATAAGGATTTATTTAACAGAACCGTATGAAGTGTGCTTTTTTTACATAGGAATTTTTGCTAGTGTTCGGACACTTTTGTTACCGACTGTACATAAAGAGGATTTAATGTATAATATACTAACCCAATGCTGTAATGAACTTTTGAAAATTATAAATGCCAAATAAAATATATATAAGGTGTTTTTTTTTTTTTTTTTTTTTTTTGTAAAGATTATTAAATTTTACTTTTTCTTTTGTGATGGCATATTTGTATTGATAATGTTTGGCCATACATGCTTTTAAATTTTATTCTAGAAAAAAATTTCTTTTGTTTACTTTGCACGAACAGTTTGTTTCATAGTGAATATCAAAAAGTAAGTTGCAATTTTATAAATTTTGTAATTGTATACTGCTTTATTTAAATTGTCTTGATCAAATATATCACACCCCGAAGAGGAAAGTAACTCAAAAATGCACTATTTGAGAAAAATCAACATCAACATAACAATAAAGAATTGACTTGTATTATAATAAAACTGACATAACTGTCTCACATGTGGATAATTTCCTAAATAGAGATAAGCTTTTTTTGCACGTTAAGACACTTCATACACAATTTCAATAACATAAATTCAAAATACCATTTTTTGACTTGTCAGTGTGCGATATCTGAAATAAAGTAGGTGATGTCTTCACGTTTACTCATGTTTCAAGCAATTATTTAGAAATTAACTCGCTCTTTTTTAAATTTGATTCAGTTCTATAAGATCAATGCAACATATTTCCAAATCCAGATTTACTTCCAATTTTGTGATGTCAACTTGAATTAAAGTAAGGGGATTTCTATAATAATGTTCTACTGCTATCTTGAGTTACACACTCATAATATTCTGAATAGTGAAAGGCAGAGTTGCGATAAATAGGGTAGAACCCCGACAGACATTGATGAACAGAGTCCTTAATTGCTTTAAAAAGTTTTATTTGCGATAAATAACAAAGCTTCAAATACACTTTTTATTCGCATAAAAAAGAGAAAAATTATTCCTTAGACGAGTTTAATGATCATCCACAAAATTTGACAAAAAATAACCATACAAACATGAAGTTTATTTTTGTTTTCTGAGTGTTAATAGATATAAATATCTGTACAAGGAAGAATTTAATTTAGTACAAGGGGGATTTTTCTTACATGTAAACGCAGAAGGTAACTCTATTTCGTTCTTTAGCGACTGTTACTTGGTAGAGTTTTAGTATAGTGATTTTTTTTAGGGGGGGGGGAGGAGATTATGCATAAAGTGTACAAATGTGCATGATAATGATCGCTGCAGAATCAAGCTTTGTGCATTTTGAGATTCATGCACAGCGAAGTAGTAACACCCAATGATTTTTTTAATATTGTTTTCATGTACAAAAAGTATACATACGTCATACGTGTATGATAGTATTAGCTAATGAAATATGTTTTTTTCACTTTGAGATTCGTGCACAGCGAGGTAACAGCATGTATTTCATTTTTTTATACATGTTTGTGCATATATGCGTGACAGTGATTTCTGCGGAGTGCTGAACTGAGTAAAGATTCATGCACACTAAGGCAACAACGTCCAGTGAAAGTTTTTGTTTGTTTGTTTATTGTGAGCAAAGTGTACGAATGCGGGTGATAGAGATTTGTCGTGGTCAGAAATTCATGCAATTTGCGAATTATGCAGAGGAATTTACGTGTATAGATTGATGTTTCTCTTCATCATTTTATTCAGTATATTCTTACCTCTCTAACCATTTTGTTTGAGTATCTATAATGATAAGTACTACTATGAGAAAATTCATTAGAAAAATAGCAATACAATTGAACTCTTTTTTAAGTAACAGTCATTTGTACATTATTACTTATTCTATTTTCTAAAATCTGGAAGTCTGTTAAAGAAATTTTTTTTTAATTATTATGTGCAATAGAAAATGCAAACTGGATGTCATAAATAAAATATTAATTGCAATTAAACATATTTAATGGGTTAAGATTAGCTCTTACTACTATCATTTCTTGAATAGATTTGCCTTCACAAAATGTCATATCACTTTTTGATTATCCATAAAAAAAAAAAAGAATGATAAAAAATTGTTTTTAAATCCGTACAAAAAAAAAAAAAAAAAAAAAAAAAAAATGAGAGAAAAAAAAAATTTGTCCATTTTTAAATTTACCTTGATAATAAATTAGATGAAATTTCAATTGCTATTACTAACATTGAGGAAACTTCATTTAGAAAATTTCCATCGTTTCTCTTCAAACCCATTTTATTTTACCAACCCAACATTAAACAAACTTTTCCACTTTTATCAGCTTGTTTTTATTTGTTAATGTATATACAAGGATTTTAATCCGTGCGTATACTTATGTGCAGACGTCTACGTTTTGTTAACAAATATTATTTTACTTATTTTTATTTGACAACTTTTAAATCTATAGTTACAAGACATCACAAACATCCATGCCCGCACTAGGAGTCGAACCTGGGACCAGAAGATTCGGAAGGCAGTGGCCTACCGACCGAACCACCTGGCCGGCTTATAATGAAATAATTCGTGTGGAAAAAAAAAAAAAAAAAAAAAAACATGTTGAAATTGTAATCGATTGAATTTTTATTCGGATATCATTCCCTGCATATTTTCCCTCTTTCACACTGGTTTATCATTGATCGCAATCATTTATTTGGTGGTCGTTTTGCAAACCAATCACTGCTTTCATGAGCATTTCGAATGAATGACATTTTGCAAGGGCATTACTACTTCGGCGTCATGCTATTAGCAATAGGTTCGATTGCAAGCGTTCTGTTTGAATGTAACCACTAATGATATACTGACCAAACGTCCCCATTTTCTGGGGACAAATAGGGACGCCCTCTTTTTTTTTAAGGCATTTTTCTAATTTTTACAAAATTGTAGAAACTAAATTATTAATCAGCAACACTTTATTTGTCCTTATCTATTAGAAATGAAAAAATGCATCCATAATTTGATAATTGTAGCAATTTTTTATGCTTCTCTATTATAAAGGTACTTTGATCTGGACAGCCTACTAATGAACAATATTTTTCTACAAATTAAATTACTGAAGTTGTTGCAAATTTGCAAGGGTGTTTGCCAGCAATGTGGGGGTACGATTTTGCATCGCAAACGGTTTTGCAAGCAGATATGTTACATTTGCATGTCTCTCTTAACTATATTTTTATTGAAATGTATATTTAACTAGTTATTTAAAAAGAAGTATTAAACTATCGATAATGTAAATTCAACACTTAAAAGTAAATCTTTCAACGGACGATTAGAACGAGGCGGAGCTCCCAATATTTGTGGAAAGAAACTGTGCTCTTATTTTTTATATTCCACTATTTTTGGGCTAAATTAATGCTCCCGTTGGTTAAATGAAAAAAAAATCGTCATCAAGACGTCGAATGACATCAGAAAGACTTATCGTCTTTCAGTTTCTAAAATCGGTAGACTATTTCTTATTTCTTTACGCGTGTGTAATTCTGTAAAAAGGTAAAAACTAATTTTCCAAAAGAAGTTGTTTAACCTCTTCGCATTCATGAAATAAACGAGAAATATTTCTAACCATCTCTAGTATGACATAATACTAAAATAAAATAAATATATTCAATATAACAACAAACAAAAGAAATCCAAAGATTTTTACTCTTCAATAAAAAATTGCTTCGAGTTCCCGATGCCTTCGGCAGCTTCGTTCCCAAACAGATTTTTTGCGGAAATGTCCAGGGGCGTGGGCGCTTCAGAGAGCGAGTCCAGTGTTTAGTGTTTTTTCTTTTTATGCTGTGGCAAAAAAGAAGAAAAGTTAGTAGAGGAGAGGTCGCGTTTTGACCAGTTCGTTTTTGCATTTTGTGCTGCGCTGAGGTGGTCATTGAGGCATTGGTACGTTTTTCTTATATGTGCCTTGTAGAGCTTGATGTATTTGTAGTTTTTTGATTAAAGGGTTTCTTGAATAGTGTTTGTTGCTCAGTTGACCTGTTACCCCTGAAATATTCATACCATACCCCATAGCCCTGAGGCAGTGTAACAAATTGCCGCCCTCTCATAAAAGTACTGGACATTTCATTTCACTGATAAAGACGATGCTAACCAATGAAAGGACCTGCTATCACATATTGGTATCTTGCTCTACAGGCCATGTTCACAGATTCCCTTTTTTCTTTAAAAATGAGATTCCTGTTATTTGCGAAAATGATTCTTATCTTTATTTTATAACTCTTGCATTGAAAGATAAACATCTGTAAAATATAAAATATTAAACAAAGATTACTGGATTAACACATGTTACACATAGATTAAATAGAATAATAGTATATTTTTTAATGTTTATTTATATTTTTAATATTAAAAATAAAAATGAATTCAGGTTATTGAAATAATTTCATATCAGCGATGTAGATTTTATATCAATGATTATTTTATTTTCAACACTTTCTGGGAAATGCAAATAATAATAATTAAAAATAAGTAAATGCAATTAAAAATAAGATAAATAAAAATAAAAATAGAAACAGAATAATAATCATCCTTATTGCAACAAGTTATTTATAATCTAATTTAAATTCTCTTATTCCCTCTTTTTTTTTTTTCAGTGAATATATATATCCACGAATACATCCACAAAAATTCAAATACATGTGTACTAAACTAAAGATTATTTTACTTTTTTTTGTTTTGTTTTTTAATGTACAGCTAGTTTTAAAATATCATTTATGATACTAGCAAACAGGATTTAATATTATACTTTTAAATCTTTAAATTTTATTTATAATGAAAGGCTTTCTTAAAACTTTTCTTAATTTACTCTTAGAACTTCCATAATTTTTCATAATAAGAGTTATTTCGCAAAAATTTGTGCTACTACAATAGAATGGATTTGCTTGCATGGAAACTGAAATACAAAATTGACAACAGTATAATATCGTGGAAAACTGGACACAAAATATTACTCTAGCAAGGAAAAGGGTAGCCTGATAGGGCATTTAAGTCTTTAGTGAGGTGATCAACGGAATTTATATTTCTTCTTATGAAAGGACTGGCTTAGAGTCTTGAGTGGTTCGAGTAAACTTGACTCGCAGCCGACCCGACTTGCAAAATGATTCTTGACCTTCAACCCGAACTGAATCTGCAGCTTCTGACCCGCTATATTGTTAAAATTGTGTTATATAATAAACTGAATAAAAGTTCTTTTAAAGAAACTACAATTATATTATTGAAGAGATCTTTCAGACAATTAAATATGGCATAAAAATATTACAACAGTGTATTTATCTAATTATAAACAAACGTTTAGCTGTATTAAAACATATTTAAAAAATCCACTGTTCCAAGTATTTTGACGGTAAAATAAAGAAGCAAATAAAGGTCGGGAAAAAAAAAAAAAAAAAAAAAACATTTTCCATATAAAGCAGGTAAATGTAAATAAATTCATGTTATCAGCCATGTCTTTAAATTACTAGGAAGGAAGACAATGTCATCCAATCTCTTCATTTAAAAGTTTAGATTCATAAGTAAAGCAAAAAACAATCTTCGGAGTAAACATTTTGTGAATAAAAATTAATGCAAATTTTACCTGCACCCGACCAGCAAAGCAGGTAATAAGCGATTACCCGACCCGATGCGTTTCTCTCTTGTAAGAAATGTGTCCTCTCTTGCGATTAAAAGGGTAGAAAATATTGCTACCAAGAATATAGTTTTTTTTTTTTCGAAAGAAATAAAATCCATGTGAGTTTGAGTTACTTTTCCCGCTCAAATTCATGAGAAAACGAACTTTGCTCAGCTCAAGTTCACAATTTAAAAAACGAGCGAAATTCAGCCCAAAACTGAAAATGTTTTAATTAAACTCATGAACGCGGTCCTGCGCAACACTGATTTAAAACAACGGAACCTCTAAATGATAGAATTTGTCTCCTATTAATAAGTTCTCATGCGCATAAACAAACGTATTGAAAATTTCAGAATAAAAAACCGTGCAGAAACAGTGGGTACACAATTCAGAAGTATATGCTAAATAAATTCTTACTACAATTAAATTAATAAGTTATAATTAAGAGTTATAAGTTAATAAGTTTAATTAAGCGTAAAATTAAAAATAATTTTCATGGTAATTGGTAATTTTAGAAAAAGGGAAATCACCTGTGAAAGTGTTCACAGAGGATAAGATCTATTTAGAAAAAAAAAGTAAAAATGAACTTTTAGTGAGTTTCGCTCGTTCTTAAAAATGAACTTGAACTGAGCGCGTTCATTTCTTTTAGGCATGAGTTTGAGCGCGAACTCACTGGTTTTTTACACGAGGTTGTTTCGGGTCGAAAAAACACACGACCCTTCATCAGGCGAATAAAGTAAGCACGAGTGACGCAGTCAAAGCGGCATTGACTGCTGCATTTGTGCTTACTTTTTTCGCCTGATGAAGAGTCGTCTGTTTTTTTTCGACCCGAAACAATTGTTGCGAGTTTATTGCATTTTATGGTGTTTATTCAAAGTTTGTAAGTAATATTTTTTACAACGCCAACTTTGTGGTGCTTTTTTATTAAAAACTGATAGGTAGACATGTAAAAAACCAGGGAATTTTGCTTCAGGGGAATAAACATGGGAATTTTCGGGTTTAAACCGGGAATTTGGGGAACTTTGATGGGAAGAAAGTAATATTCAGTGTTTAGATTTAATTTCATTTCTTTTAAGTGTCCAAACAACTTGTTTCAATATCATTTTCATTCTATTTGCTTAAATAAAAGTGATATAAAAAATTATGTGATTAGTTTATAAAAAATTGTAAAAAAATAAACATTTACGTTATTGAGAAAAAAAATTATGAAGTTTTGTCTGCCTATTTAAATAACTTAAGAACATTTTTTTTTTTTTTTTTTTTTTTTTTTTTTTTTTTTTAATGAATACCATAATAAAATATATTATAAAAAATAATACAATGAAATTAATTTATGGTTAGAATACTTTAAAATTATTAAATTTTATTATAATTCATCGGACAGAATTTCACAATAGTTCATGAAATTTCGTTATAATCAATTAAAGAGCACGGGCAACAAAAGCGAACATGAGTTCTTCGGTTATTAAGAATTAGAGCAATAATTATTTAATGCATCAAATCAATACATAAAATATTAAATAGCTAATAATTAATAATTTGTCTGTTATTTATTTCTTAATTTTTTGCATATTAATATTGTTGAAATATTAATTTGAATAATATTTTCCATTCTAATATTATTGATTGCTTTAGTAAATGAAGAAAATTTTGAAGCATTTTTGTTTTATTTTTGAAATAAAATGTTAAAGATATCAACTGAAACATGATAAACTCTGATTGCGATAAAAAAAAAAAAAAAAAAAAAAAAAAAAGAAGTGTTATATTGAACTTAGTGTGTATACCGTCAGAACTAAGATATAAATATACTATAATCTGAAATAACAGAAAATAAGTCTTAATTAATAAAATTTGAAACTTGCACTTTTTTAATTTATAGACGTTAAATGCACTATTTAAAAATTGAAACATCATAAAAAAACACCTAAATGTGAGATAACATTTTGATATGCCATAGGAGCATATCTAATCTCAAAAAAAAAAAAAAAAAAAAAAAAAGCTAAATTTGTAACTTTTGAAAACTTTCAAAATTCCCTTGTTTCGGAAACTTTCAAAATTCCCTTCCCAAAAAATTGGATTTATTCCCTGGTTTAAACCCGATTTTTTTCCCCCGCTCACATCTCTACTGATAGGAGATTATTAATAACATAGAATGGCCATACAGTTTAGAGCTAGTTTAGCTTAAATTTTAAATATATTTCACCCCTATTGACACACGCTTTGCCTTGTGCGGTAATCGCATTAAAATTTGTAGGATGTAAAGGCTTACATAAAAAATACTTTTGGTAAGTTTCATAAGCTAGAAAATACCGTTCCGCTCCAGTATCAAAAAATGTAGGAAATACCACATCATTCAAAACAATATTTAGGTTAGGGAAATCCGCTGGACTGATGCAAACGGTACTCAAAGAAATGTAGTTTGACTGGTTATTTTGATTAATATTATGTGAGTTTTTTGCATTTCTGAAAGAATGTTCACCTTGATTTAAATTGCTATTTATAGACTGCGGAAAATTATCATTGTGGCGTGGCTGTTGAGGTGAACGACCTTGTGTGTGGTTGGTTAAAATTACGATTTTGAAGGGGGTGAAACTTTTATGCCTTGGAAATTAATTTTCAGATTTTACGTTTTCCCGCCTTGCAAACCTATTTTCCTCTTTTACAGTATGCCGCTCTTGGTACTACAGACAAGCTATGAAATAAGGTATCATAAAATCTAGCGGGTTTTAGATTCAAATAATCCTAAATTGAAATTGTATAGAAAGTATATTTAGTAGTAAGAATTGTATACAAAATTAACTCCAATTGCTTGATTATGTCCAGTTTGCGGGGTAAAACAGTAGTAGGTTGTTTATTAAAAAGAGACATTTTTCTACAGTAAATTTCTTCTCGCAATTTGGCCTGATCGGCAACAGAGGGAAATTTAGCTTTAATCTGACGCTTTAAAGCGTCATACGTGAGATTTTGGTTGGTTGGTTAGGTTATACAGCATACTAGTGCTGCGCAGTGGGCAATTGGCCCTGGGACTCACCGCAGACTTGCTAAATTTGATTCTCCTCGGAAGGGATATGTGGGATTTTGAGCAAGTGAAACACATGCCACATTATTGAAACAGGATTTTGCATTCCCCTTAAGAGAGTACTTCAAAGATTAAACATATCTCCATCAGCTATTTTAGATAGCTCAAAATATTCTTCGATATTATTGAAAAAATGGGTTACATTTGCTGAAAAAATAAAATAAACTGTAGCGGGGGAGGGGTCTTCGAGTAAGGATGGGCACCACTGTGAGTTCTACAGGCCCCATCGTATTAAATACTTAAATTTGAAAATAATCAGAGACGCTTAAGTATACAAAAAAATCAATGTTTATTCAGACTTTGAATAACAGTAAAAAGGCGTTATAAAAGAAACCCAGAACATATTAAATAAGTAAATTAAAGCTTTTATGAATAAATATGCTCACCGCTGGTGGCTCAGAATGATGAATTTAGTAGCTTGACTGAAACTTTAGTTGCTCGATGAACACCTCCAATGCTTACACAACGTCGACTAATAACTGAGCACTCCAAACAATACTTGTGCACACTAAATGTTATAACTCACTATAATACTACTACTCATCAAAACTATCGAAATTCACCACGTAACTCACTAGTAACACTGCTCAGCATGAAAATTGCATCTGACACCATTTCAGCATATTTTTATGTAAAATGACATCCTGAATCCGAATATGACGCTTGACTATCTCTGATTTAGTGAAAGCTTTTTAATAAAAAAAGCAGAAGAAATGTAATACCAGGCATTTGTATTAAAACGCTATTGTTTATATAAAACAAATAAACAGACTGCACTGAGCATTACTCCTATCTTTGTTATAATAACATTTAAGATTTCACATTACTTTTATAACTCTGAAACATTATTTTGGAATTTTATCAAATACTGCAAAGTAAGAATAAAAAAGCTGGGGCGAGAGAATTGTTTTGATGATTCTGCACGATGTTAGTATGAAGCTTTAGAAAGCTGTTTAAAAAAAAGTTTCTGTGACATCATTTAACATTTATAATACACCTATTCAAAATATTATCGGTAAATCATTTATTTTCATGATTTAATTTTTTTGTTTACGTTTTATAATAATTAATTCCTAAGCTTATTTATATTTTCCAGTATATAGTGACAAATTTTTACCTTCTATAACATTACACATTGTTATTTACTTCTCATTACACATAATTTCCATTTTCATAGGAATGAAAATGAATAACGATTAAAGTTTATTTATTATTAATATTTAATGTCACTGTTAATAAGTACCATTTGTTTATTGAATTCGGCAGCAAAACAAACTTAATAAATCATTAATTCTTTATATTATAAAAAATAATTAGGACAATTCCGCACATAAAAGTGGCGTGATCAAACTTTACAACATTAGAAATACTTTTATTTACTAATCTTTCAACTGCCGAGATAAAGATAAAAAACAATAATCATTGTTTATAAGCAAAAGGTGATGTGAGTAGAGCATTTTTTCATATAATTAATTAATTCTCTATTACAAAACAAGCTTAGATTTATTTTTGTTTTAATCTTATAAATTTACTGTAATATTTCCGAGCTAAAATCATATCTTTATGAACAATTCTTTTATAAATATATTGTAGTGATGCCATCAACGCCATTCTCGGGTAGATTATCCTAACTTATCGATGGCCAACGGGTTAACCTTTTGTATAGAGGTAAAACGCAGGATTTCTATCATAATAGATCCAGATTCGAATACAACCTATCGCCACACGCAATTCTTTCATTGCTGACCACGGACGCTCCTAAGCAACGAGATTATTAACTTCGCTATATGGTAATAGATGGCAGCACCACACCCTCCGAGCAACAAACCTATGAAACGCTCACAGCACAAAGCGTGTCATCATGCCCCACGCCTACAACTTGACAATCAGGCAACCACCGTCTACAGCAGTAATATCGCTCGAACGACGGCGTACTCTCTAGGAGGGGGAGACCAGTAGCGACGCCATCAATGGCATTCTCGGGTAGATTATCCTAACTTACCGATGGACAAAGGTACTTTTGTTCAGATACGACGCCGGATTTTTATCACGATAGACCCAGGTTCGAATACAACCTATCGCCACACGCAATTCCTTCAATATCATAGATCAATAACTAAGTTATTATAAAACGAAATGAAAAAGTTATTCAGAGAGATTCATTCAAGCATTGGTAACAGAACTGAGAACGATTCTTATACCAATTCCTTAATTTTCGCCAAGTGTAATTATTGCCAAACTACGTTTAAACACAGACTAGAGTAAAAACGAATCAGAAATCAGATCGCCAATTTCAGTTTTTAAGGCAGAAGTCTGTTGGGGAAAAAAAAATATGCTACGCGGTATTTCTGGTGCTATTATTTTGTAAGAAATACTCATCCGAAAAAACAACTTGAAATCAGCTCAAAAATTGAGCTCAGCTCAATCTGTTGTCTGATATTTCATATATGTAAAATTCTCTTGGTCATAATTCATAGAAGGGTATTTACAAATAAAGTCTTTAGAATACTCTTCACATCTATAGACGCTAAGTGAAGCTATCAGTTTAAAAAAAATTTCTGAGATAATCTTTTACATTGCATTTTACACACAAACCTATGTTTGTGTGTGGATACGTAAAAGATTATTGTGGTATCTGTTTTGAGAAAAAACTTCGAACCAAAATTCTACACACATATAGCTTTTCTCCTGTATGAGTGCACGAATATCTATTTAGATAACACTTCTTAGAAAACTCATTGCCGTACATTTCATGCACACAGTTTTTCTTCTGTGTACATGTCTGTTTAGACCTCTTTTTTCATGAATATCTTTTAAAACACACATAACTTTTCCCGTGTGTGAGTGCGTAAATGTACATTTAGATTACTGTTCTGGGAAAATCTTTTACAACATATTTTACACATATGACTGTTCTTCTGTATGACTGCGTAAATGTCCAGCCAGATTTCTCATTAGTGAGAATGGTTTAGAAAGTTCTTCACACACACAACTTTTCTCTTGTGTAAGTCCGTAGATGTTTATTTGGATCTTTTGAGAAAACATTCCTAACGCACTCTACAGACATGGCTTTTTTCCAGTATGAATTTGGAAATGTCTATTCAAACTGCCCCTTACAGAAAACTTTCTAAAACATATTTCACAAACGTAAGGCCTTTCTCCTGTATGAATGCATAAATGGTTATTTAATGTACCCTTCTCAAAAAATCCTTTCGAGCAAATTTCACACACGTACGGCTTTTCGCCTGAGTGAGTGAGTAAATGTACATTTAATTGACGATTCTGAGAAAAATTTTTGGAGCATATTTCACACACATATCGCTTTTCGCCTGTATGATTGCGTGCATGCCTTTTTAAATAATAATTCTGTGAAAATTCTTTAGAACATACTTCACACACGTACGGCTTTTCGCCTGTATGAGTACGTGAATGCACATTTAATTCATCCTTCCCAGAGAAACTTTTAGAACAAATTTCACACATGTATGGTTTCTCGCCTGTGTGTTTGCGTACATGCCTTTTCAAATGATGTCTTTGAGAGAAGCCATTAGAACATATTTCACACATATACGGCTTCTCACCTGTGTGAGTGCGTGCATGCGAATATAAACCCCCCTTCGTAGAAAATCCTTTAGAACATACTTCACACACATATGGCTTTTCGCCTGTGTGAATACGTGAATGTAAATATAAACCCCCTTTCCTAGAAAATCCTTTAGAACATATTTCACAATCATATGGTTGTTCTCCTTTATGAGTTTGTAAATGGTAATTTAGAAACTGCCATGTAGAAAATTTTCTAGAACAGACTTCACACACGTATGGCTTTTCACTTATGTGACTGCTTGAATGAGCTCTTAAATATTTCTTCTCAGAGAATTTTTTAGAACACATTTCGCACGGATAAGGCTTTTGTTCTGTGTGAATGCATAGCTGTCTTCTTTAAAGTGCCTTTCGAAAAAAACCTTTAGAACAGACTTCGCACACGTATGCCTTTTCTTCTATATCAGTGCATGCATGTGTACGTAGAATTTCCATTTTTCACTTTCTTCATAATATAATCCAGTTCCCTAGGATTTGAGAAAGAAAAGAAAATAATAAGAGTAAATCATATTTTTTCACAAATTAATTCAATATTTATTGAATATATGGCAAAAATATATGGGTTTAAATATTAATTTATTTATGCATTTAGATATTTTTTTACAGATCATGCTTTGAACCACGCTTTTCAAACACATGCAAACATGCTTTTAAATTACAATAAATTACGAAAATAAAAAAATTACTAAACTTAAACTATTGAACTAAAAAAAAAAAAAAAAAATCAATGAAAATCAATCAATTATCGACATGTTCCTCACATTTCGCTTTTTTTAATAATGAGATGATAGTTTATCACGGAGTAATATTTAAAATATTAAATATTACTCCGCGTAGTTTATTTAAATAAGTAAATAAAAAATATAAGTGGGAATGCCAATCTTCAGAAGTTACGTTCGTAACAATCTGCCATATTTAAATCTATCAACAAATTTTGAGAAAAGTTAATTTTTAAAGAATCTAATCTTACATAAAATCAGATATTTTCTCATTTTATTATTTAATGTTTATGCATGTCACAGAGTAATATTAATATGTTCGGAAATGCTTTTTTTTTATTCCATGAAATCAAAAAGATTGCACGAGACTATCTGGACTTCATGGCCTCTTCAAAATTACTAAAAAAACATTTTTGGCAACCATTTATTACAGTTTTTTTAGAATAGAGAGAATTGAGGTTTTGATTTGAACATGCCAGAGTTTCTTTCGTTTTCAGATTAATTAAAATACAGAGAAAGAAAGGAAAAAAGAGAATTTTCCTGCGTATAAATCCTTTTAGTTATCCTACCGTTATAAAAACAGATAATTATATATGTGTTAACAGTTATTTTCATCATAATCTGGTGAATGGACTCTTCCCACCTCACGTCAGAGGTCACATGATAAAGGAAAAACAAATAGCAGACGAAGTCTTATTTATCTATAGCGACTACTGAAATAACGTATTTTCTGTTCTTATTTTTGATCAAAAGTATTTAATCTGCGTCATTTTTTTTAGACAGCATCATTTTTAATTCATTTTATGACATTATTCATCATCTTTTGTTTGCTGTATACATATACAATCATAATTTAGTTTACATTTGTTATCTATGTTCATAAAGAACATATTAAATACTTTGATTTTTGGTACTTAAATCAGTGACCGTGCAATATCGTACTGCGTAAATCCATTTAGACCAGTAACTAAGTTAATTATCTTGTTGTATCACCTTTATGCAATTAAATTAAATGAAAACATTTTAAAATTTCAAATTATAATTCATAAACATTCAACAAGAACAAGCTATAGAGCAGGCGCATGTTTATAAACAAGCGACTCTATTCTGATCTTCTGCGCAACTTTCGCGCATGTAGGCAAAATATCTACCTTTCTTCAAGTGAAATGTCCGTATGTTTTATAGGAAAATTAATTTAAAAGTAAATTTGAGGCATAGACGTGACACTTGCTCAAATATCACTTTGTTTAAGTTTGAATTATCGTCTATATAAATAACATAAAATATTTTTTTTTTTAAATAAAAAATAGTACAAAATACAGTTTTATTATTATTATATTTATTAAAAGTCTAAATAATAGTATCAAGGGATCTTTCCTATTTAATTATTAAAAATATGTATTTTAAAAAATTAAATTACCTTTTTTTAACTAAGCTTAAAAAAAATAAAAAGAAGAAGAAGATAAAGGAAACTTTTTTAAGTACTTTTTTTAATACATAATAATTCAAAGGAAAAATGAATAACAGCTAAAGAAAATCAAAGAATATTGAAAAATAAAACTCAACTATCTTAATTATTAAAAAATTCTATTTTTTATAATTAAATTAATTTTGGATTACGTATTTTTTAATATTTTCGATAATATTTAATAGAAAAAAATCTTTTTTAAGTAAATGTCTTTTGAAATACATTTTTCGAATAATAGACTAAAGGATAGTTTTGAGAAAGCTCGGCTAATTTAATTAGTAAAATTTTGTATATTTTAATGTAAAATTTTATTTTAGATTATTTAAATAATATAATTTTAATTATTTCTTTGTTCTATAATCATGAAAAAAAGATATATTTTTATATTACAAAGTACATTGAAATAGTTTTTCTATTAAAATCCCCCAAAATAATATTGAGTAATCTAAATTAATTATTAAAAGAATATTTTTGATAATTAAATTAGTTTTTAGTTATGATATATTAATAATTCTTTTTTATATAATCATTGATTAAAAAAACTTTTTATATTAATAATAATTTGGTGATGGTAGTTGAGGTGTTAAAGTCGACTGAGAACATGAGGGTCGACAACCATGAACTCGAATTGAACCTGGCACTTCCTGTTTACCAGTTTGGAGAACAGAACTTCACGGCTTATTAATTAAGAGTTCAAATAATTTTATTCGGCTGTATATTATATTTCAACTATCTTAATTATAATATTTTAAAATAAATTTTTCTATTGAAAGCAGAAAAAATTATATTAAGCAATCTTAGCTAATTTAATTATTATTATTTTACAATACGTTTAGTTTTTAGATAATTAATTAATGAATTTAGTGTTTCTATTGGAATATTTTAAATAAAATAATTTTAATTAGATCCTTAATTATTTTTTTTTCATAATTATTTACAGAAAATAAAATCTTTTAATATTAAAAGTATTTTTATATATTTTTTCTTTTAAAAGCAGAAAAAATTGTATTAAGAAATCATAGCTAATATAATTATAAAAATTTATATTTTTGATAATTCATTTAGCTATTAGATAATTAATTTACTCTTTCTTTTAAAGTTTTTTTAAATAAAATAATTTTAGTTAGAAACTTACTTTCTATAATCAATTATAGAAAAAAATATTTTTATGTGTAGCATTTTGAATTAGATTTTTCCTTTTAAAGCTCAGACAACAGTATTAAGCAATCTCAATTAATTTAATTATTAAAAATTTATATTCTTAATAATGAAATTATTTTTAATTAGAATGCAATCTTAATGATTTTTTAATTAATATTATTTTTTTGTATATAATCTTTTATGTGAAAAAAAAAAAGAAGTTTTTGAATTAAAAATATTTTGGTGGTTGTGGTGTAAGCATTAAAACTGATTGACAACATACAGGTCCTAAGCCTGGCTGAAATGCCTTTCATGAGAGTTCTTTCTAAGAAGCTTGTAATGTATATACTCGATTTTCAGAGAAAACCATGGAAAAATCCGAATTTCTAGGTTGGCAAGCGGGACCTTGGATCGAACCCGGCAATTCCAGTCTATCACGGCCCACCAGCAGCCGAGCGGTTCTGTGCTCAAAGTTGGTAGACCTGAAAGGCCGGATTCTATCCCATGTCCGTGCTCGTCGGCTTAGTCGTTCGGAGTTTTCCGTGGTTTTCTGAGAAGCTTGCATAAATATGGGCTAGGACCCCTTAGAAAGACCGCCACGGAAGGCCCTCCCCCTCTGGCCTAGGACCCTAGGGTATACAATCAGCCCTAATCCCAGACATCAACACTAACACCAATCTATCAGCTTGGAGAGCAGAACCGCTCGGCTACTGAAATAGGCCTTTTAATTAAAAGTCCAAAAAATAGTATTAAGTATTTCAACTAATTGTAAAACATTATATTTTTAATAACTAAATTGTTATTTTTTTAAATTAGAATATTTTATTGAATGATTATTTTAACTAGCTTTTATTATTATTATTATTATTATCGTTCATAGAAAATAAAAATAGTTAATAATATTAAAAGATTTTTAGTAAAGATTTTTCTATTAAAAGCCGAAACAATAATACTAAACAATCTCAATAAATTTAATTTAATTATTTAAAAAAATAGTCTTTGTTAGTTAAATTAGGTTTCTAGATTTTTTTTCATTGTTTTTTTTAATCTTTAATTAAAGTATTTAGAAATAGATTTTTCAATTAAAAGCTCAAATAGTTCTATTGAACAAATTAATTTTTTTTTTTAAGCATTTTTATTTTTAATAAAAGCAATCATTTTTAATTATGTTTGTATAATTAATAATCCTTTAATTATTTTTCATCTATAATCTCCCACAGAAAAAAATATTTTTATAATCAGGGATGAGATTAGCAGAAATATAAAAAAGCTTAAACTGTACGCAAAGGCAAGACAACTAGAATTTTAATGACAAAATCCATTATATTAGAGTAATAAATATTTATTTTAATCTTCAACGTATAAAGAAAGAACAAATACACACTAGAAATATAAAAAATGCTGAAAAAACTAAAAAAAAAACTGAAAAGCTAAATGTACAAAAGAGCTGAAATCAGCTGAAAAATCTCATTCCTGTGCATTAAAAGTATTTTAATACAGATTTTTCAATTAAAAGCATCCATATATATTTATATATTTATAAAACAAGCAATAACAATGATTAAGTCTTAACAGAAATGTAAATCATTTTTAAAATATTGGAGAAATGGAAGTATGTAGGTAAGCTTGTAACGTTAAGCAATGGTGTTTTATCCCACATTTTGCCTACATTCTAAAGCACGTGCGGAATCAACCGTCAATGTTTATCGCAGTGACGTCACGTGCGCCTGCTCTATTATTTATTGCTATATCAGTTAATGTAACAGTTACACTGAACATACAAAATTAGATTCTTACATTTGAAAATAAATAAACACATAAAGTGTTTTTAAAAAATTATTAAATTTACAAATACAACTATTCTACTGTTTACAAATGCACAATATTACTTTTATTTTATATTATATTAAATATTAACATTTTTGTTCTTAAGAACAATATTTAATTGAATCCGATTCTCAGAATTCGATTATTCGTTTTCCTCTATCACGTGATTGAGCAGTCGACGGTGGGAAGAGCCCATTGCATCTATAAAAGAAAGCCGACGCTGTGTGATATTGTTCCAGCTTTTGTTGTCTTATAATGTAACTCCATGGTTTTAATCACGGATTAAGAGAATCTATAGGATGATAAACGAGATAGGGCAGCCAGCGCGGAAAAAGGAGCTTTCTTTTCCCCATTAATTCGGCCGAGTAGAGGAAAACGATCCGATCGCCGCCTGGTATAGTATCTTTGAAACTTATCGGAAGACAATGAAAGCCCGAACCTTCGGCTTCTGTCATTATCCGATTTCCGAGAACGACCAATGAACCGCTACAAATTTAAACAAACGCGCTGATTCACGCGCTGATTGGTGGATTCTCGAGATCTGATAGCCTTCTATATGTAAGATAAAAATTACTACCTTTCCGTAACATTCGTTATATATCCTATAGACTCTCCTAATCCGTGGTTTTAATCATGCCAGCACGCGTTCTGTGTTAAAATTGTTATTAGTTTAGAGTTTGAAAATGGTAATGGTTGTTGTTCTATATGTTTTCTGTTTTGTGGCTGTTGAATAATGTTATAATTTAAAAAGCTAGAAATAGATTCTATGCTTATTTAAGCAATATTTAGAGCCTCCGCTAAACCTGTAAAGGAAATCATCATATGGTGGCAGCGGAAAAACAATAAAAGCAGTAAAGTGAAAAAAAAAATACTGTAAGTAATTTGTTTTGCATTTACCGATATTGAGCGAAGCCTATTCTTGTTACAGACGTCTAGCGCCTGCCTGGCTGTAGCCAATTAGAAATCAATCTCATATTTCAGCTTTAAAATCGTCTCTTTAGTTCGTTTCCGAATAACTCAAGCGTCTGTTTGTTTTGTTTCTGTATGGTTTCTGTTCGGTTCGTTCCTTTGAAATAGTAAAATTACAACTGAACTGATTAACAATTAGAAATAAATGCTATTTGACGGTATAAAAACAAAAGTCATATTTCTCTATAAGAAAACTTAAGAAATACGCAGTGGTTAGAGCACCGGCAGCCGGGTGTCTATTATATTCCCGGCAGTTCTGACGCTTGCGCAGTATGACTGCCGGGGGATTTATTATTCATCTGTCGGTAAAGTGAATGACTTTTATCAACGCGTGCTTTTGATAATTCATATTGCTGCTTTAATTCGCATTCATTGGTACTGACCCCGTTTCATATTTTAACTCTCTCTCTTGATTTATCTCGTTAAATATTTGTCTCATTATTCAGTTTTATTTTCTCTTATATTTCTTGCTTTATCTGCTACGTTGTCTTTCGTTAAATAAGTTAATATAATTAAGCTAAATAAATCGCTTAAATGCTACTGCTAAACTTAAATGCTAATCACTTAAATGCTGCTTATATTACTTCAGAATGCAAATTAAAAATAAAGATTTAAGAAAATTGATAATGCATATGATTGAAATATACGTGTATAAAATGGGGAAGGGGGGGGGATTTTACATTACACAAAAACCATCACATTACTAACGTATTATTATATTTGATTTTAAAAATTAAATATATTTTTTTAATTAATCAGTGTATTAAAAGAAATTTAATTTTTGAGCTTTGCATGATTTCTCGAAAAATTACTCCAATGTATTACTAAATTCTAATTTTTTTAAATTAAACATATTTTTAAAATATATAATTTAATCAGTATAGTAAAAAAAAAAAAATTAATTTTTAAATTTTTCGTGGTTTCTCCAAAGATCATTCTAATTGGATTTTCAACAACTAAATATATTTTTTAAATCTTCAATGTATTAAACATAGTACAAGAAGTTTAATTTTTAAACGTTGCGAAATTTCTCCAAAAAATTTTTTTAATACATTACATTTAGATTATTAAAAACTAAATATATTTTTAAAAATTTTAGTTAAATCAGTATGATACAAAAAATTTAATTTTTAAACTTTGCATGATTTCTTGAAAGATTATTTTAATATATTATTATATTTTGGTTCTTAATAAGTAAATATATATTTTAAAATTTATTTTAATCAGTATAGTAAATAAATAGATAAATAATTTTTGAACTTTGCATGTTTTTTTCATATACAAATTTATTATTATATTTGGATTTTTAGAAACAAAAAAAAAAAAAAAATTAAACTTTAATTTAATCAATACAGTACAAGAATTTTAATTTTTAAGCTTTACATGATTTCTCGAAAAATTATTCTATAATTTTATTTTATTAAGTTTTGATTTTTAAAAACTAGATATATTTATAAATAATAATAATAATCAATATAGTACAAGAAAGTTATTTTTACAACTTTGCATGATCTCTTCGATGATTATTCTAACATATTATATTTGAATTTTCAAAAGCTAAATATATTTAAAATAATAATAATAATAATAATTCAATCAGTATCGTACAAAAATTTTAATTTTTAACTTTGCATGGTTTCGCAAAAATAGTTTCTATTATTATATTAGGATTTAAAAAAAAACTAAATTATTAAAAAATAATTAATCTAAATTTTAATTTAATCAGCATAATATAAGAAATTTGATTTTTCAAATTCGCGTTATTTCTCCAAAGGTGTTTAGAAAATCTGTGGTTTCAAATCATTTCGAAAGAGGGCAGCACCAGCTAGATTGATCACAATGTTGACTGATTAAAAAACCGCTACCGGCGCTATTTATTCATTTGCTTGTTTGTTAATTGTTAAAATACACATCAGACATATATGCTTGACTGACACTATTTATTGTTTACTTTTATGTATTTACCTGTTAGGAATGAGAATCATTTAAAAAATATTCCTTCTCTGTTTCACCCGGCATTTCAGCTACATACAGATCAAGTATGCCATACCCGGAAGTTCTAATACGCAAGCGCAGAAGACTGCCGGGTCTATAATACTTACCCGGCTGCCGGTTCTCTAACCACGGCCTAAGAAATAATTTTTCATATTTAAGCCAGCCTTTGAACAAGTTTTGTAAATGACAAAAATGTGATTCTAAAGCATCAATTGCTGTGAAATGGGCTGATCAAATAAATAAAATAGTTTTTACCAGAAAGTTATGCACACTGAAGAAATATAACGATAAAAAATCTTACTGTTCTGTTTTATTTCTTTTGAAAGACTTCCGAAAAGTTTTTATGCAAAATATTCAGTAAATGTCTCTAATAATTAATATATATATATATCTTTTTTTATTTGTAAACCTCCTTTATCAAAAGTTACTTTTAAGTTACTCCTTATAAGATATAGTCACACCCCAATTTCAGTTATGTAATCAAGTTCAAGTGTAACACAGTTACATAAATAGTTCCAATCCCATTATAATTATTTAATGCATTTGGGGTTATTAAAATAGGATTAAAAAAAAATATTTAAAATTACTTTAAAAAAAAAAAAAAAAAAATTAAGTATTTGCATATTGCGTACCTGTCAGGCAAAGTTGGGCAAAATCGTAATTCAATTAATTTGTAATGAATTACATTTCAATTGACGGGCCGCGGTAGCCCAGTCGGTAGAGCGCCGGCCTCGTAATTGGAAGATTGCGGGTTCGGTACTCGAGCCGGCCAAAGACCGTCGTGTACACTAATGGTGGCTGGTGCACGTAAAATCTGTCGTGGCCACAATGTCCTCCATGTTCCCATCAAAAATTATACCTCTGGGGGTTACCAAAGCGGAAGAGCCATCCCTTCCGTGGAGGATCAAAATTGTGATGGCATGTCTCCGGACCACCTCTAGGGGTGTGTCCCAGACCGTCGCCAATTGCCCATCTGCGCAGCATTAGTGCGACGTAAAAAAAACCCCAAACCCCCCCCCATTTCAATTGACAGTAAGCTATTACAATTACGATTACTTTTAACTGTAACTGAACATCTGCAATAAATCATTACTTTCATTGTAACTAAAAGCTTTCAATTATAATTACTTTACTGTAATAATAATTGAAAAGTTTTAGTTACAGTTACATGTGATGTAATGAATAATCATTTTATAAAATTGAAATGTAATTGCAATTAAAAACATTATAATTATAATTATGTGCCTGTAATTATAATTAAATATTGCAGTTATAATTATATGTAATGTTAATGGGTAATCATTTTATAGAATTAAAATATAATTGTAGTTATACGTTATAATTTTAATTACTTTTCTGTACTTATAATTAAAAATTTATGATTACCATTATATGTAATTTAATGGTTAATTATTTTACGTAATTAGAAATGTAATTGTAATTACTGACGGTATTTATAATATCGTAATTGTAAATTTGGAATTCAAATTACATTTAAGTGGACATCGATTTAACTTCGCTGATGTTCTCACGAAAAGTTATTATTCTATCCATACGAAATTTTGAATTTAGAGTTAATTGTTAGTATGACAAACACTGCATTTCTGGAAGGGGTAGGGTCTGATTCCAACTTGCCTTATCTCAAAAAATTATAGTCCGAAATTTTAAGAAACTTAATGTTTGGAGTTAGTTTGGTGTTAGTATGACAAAAATCGAACCGTTGGAAAGGGGGGGGGGGAAGGGGATGATCTTACCTCCCACAGAGCTTCATCTCGAAAAATTATGGTCGAAACATTACAAAATTTTGAATTTGTGGTTGTTTGACTGTTAGTGTAACAAAGATTTCCCCATTAAAAGGAAGGGGAGTTTTACCCCCCCCTCCCCCTCACCAAAATTAGGGTACTTACAAATTTAACGAAATTTTAAATTTCGGGATGTTCGGCGTTAGTATGGTAAAGGCTGCACTATTGGAAGGGGGAAGGTCTTACCCCCTCCCCCTCCAAAAGGAGCCTTATTTCGAAAAGTAATTGTCCGAACTTTACTAAATTTTAAATTTGGAGTTGTTTGAAAGTTACTATAACAAAGACTGCACCATTGGAAGGGGGGTTCTCTTCATCGTAATTTGCAAATTACGATGATTATTACCACGCAATGTTTAGAGAATCGATTAAAATTGCAACCAATAGTATGCAACGACAGCGGCGCAGTATCCCCACACCGTGTATGGCGCCACCTTATGATGAAAGATGATCAACATCAGTCAAGCTCAAGTCTTCCACAGAAGATGTTGTTCTGAAGAGGCCCGGGTACCTGGCTGAAAAATTTAAGCAACAACACACAAAGTAATGTTTAAGGTTTTATCTATGTTTTTAATTAAAGTTTATACATCGTTTTTATCTATATATTTAAAGACTAGTGGTGTTTGCAACAGTCAGAATTGTTTGATTGAACAATAGCAAGGGTGAATGAAATACAGCGAGGCTGTTTGAATAAAACACAGCAGATATACCAGATGAGCATATTAATCATGACAACTCTCATATATCTGAAGTACGGAAGAAATACCGAGGGGGGTAATCAGCCAAAATGGCTCAGTTGTAGACCATCATCATGGTAAGCACAAGCAGAGTGCCCACCTGCGATTTTTGCCTTTGGCATTCTTCACACAGTTGGTATTTAAAAGAAAATCAGTTTTGCACACTCCAAATATCTCAAATATTCATGGTTGATAAGTAATATTTCTCAGTAATTTACATGGTATATCGATGTTGCCATGATTATTATGCTTACCCGTTACATTGCAGACACTGTGACCTTACTAATTAATATGTGAGAAATGCTAAGTTGATAATCAGCCAGGGTAACTCAGTGATAGAGTTTCCATATGGTAAGTGCAGGGTTTGATTCCCGGCTCTAGCATTTTTGGTAGAGTTGATATAATCAATATATATATATTGATCATATCTATAAAGTCAACCTTACACACTCCAACACCTCTAATATAAATAAAAACATTTTAAAAGTTTAAATCCAATCAAGTTTTTCCTGGAATATGACTATGACTCCTAATTCAGTATTAAAAGGCAAACCAAGAAAGTTAATTCATCTCTGTTAGATTTGAGTGGAAGGCTGATTTTTTATACAAACTATGTAAAAAATACCAGAGCCGGGAATCGAACCCTGGGTCTTCAGCTTAACCTGCGGATGCTCTAACAACTGAGCTACCCTGTCTGATTTCCAGTTCGGCATTTCTCACATAATATACATTGGCAAAGTCCTGCAAACGCGCAGCTATATCAAGTGTCAAACGATCATGGCACAAATCCAATAGGCCACTAATTTAGAAATTGAATTCGTCAACCTTGAAAATTCATTTCTATTAGATTTAAAGTGGAAGGCTGATTTTTAATACCAACTATGTGAAAAATACCAGATCCTGAAATCGAACCCCAGGCCTTCCACTTAACGTTCGGATGCTCTACAGTTAAAATTCAGCCTTCCACTCCAATCTAACAGAAGCAAGCTAAGCCATCAGTACATAATTTTTAATTTACAATTTTTAGACACCTTGATACTTATGTATTAGGCCATTGATCTTTTCTGCAAAATAATAAATCTTTGTCAAGAACATGTAATAGACAGCCATTGATGAAGAAATACTATCAAGCATACATATGTGCATACTGACGATTGCTGCAATACAAAATTTCATGTACTATTTACTGATTTTTTTTTCTTTTAGATATACCTGAAACTTACATACAGCATATTAGTATTGAGTGGTGCAATATAGAATTTCATGCATTTTTAGTGACAGTGACATAGGTGCATTCAGTGATTTTTTAAGCTATTGCATAGCTTCTATCGCAGGCTTTGAGCGCGGCGACCGAATCCAGAAATTCCGTAACGAAAAAAAACCTAACACAGTTCGGCAGACTTCGGCAGACAGTTAGTTCGGCAGACTTCGGCAGACTTCGGCACTTCAAAATGTAATTTCACAAAATCCTTCATTACTCAAACAAAAAAACAGATATCCGTAAAATTTTTGCTTTAAAATATAGCTAATTGAAATGTCTAAAAATCGGTTTCTGGAATTTTTGAAATTCGGTCCCCAAGGGGGGCAAAACGTGATTTCACATGCGTAAAACGTGATTTCACATAATCCTATATATCTCAAACAAAAAAAAAAAAAAAAAAATAGATAAACGTGAAATTTTTGCTTTAAAATATTGCTAATGCAACTATCTAAAAACCAATTTCTGGAATATTAGAAATTCAGCCCCCAGGTGGGGCAGCAAAGGGGGGGCTATGGAGCAAAAACAAATAGAAACACAGTTAGGCTGTTCAAAATTGGTACAGATAGGTTTTAAAGGCCTGCAAGTCGAATGGGGATATTTTCGATTGTGTAAAGTTATTAGGAGGGGCGAGAAGGGGTGAGGGGAGGGGGGGGGCAAAAAATAAAAATAGTGCCAGGTCGTTCAAAATTGGTACATAGAGGATTTCGATACTTACAAATCGATTGCGGATGATTTTGAATTTGTAAAATTATTAGGAGGGGCGGGTAGGGGGTGGGGCGGTAAGGTGGGCTATGGGGCAAAAACAAATAGAAATACAGTTAGGCCGTTCAAAAGTGGTACAGATAGGTTAAAGAGAACTGCAAGTCGAATGGGGATATTTTCGATTGTGTAAAGTTATTAGGAGGGGCGAGAAGGGGAGGAGGGGAGGTGGGGGGGGGCAAAATAATAAAAATAGTGTCAGATCGTTCAAAATTGGTACATAGAGATTTTCGATACTTACAAATCGATTGCGGATGATTTTAAATTTGTAAAATTATTAGGAGGGGCGGGTTGGGGGTGGGGCGGTTAAGGGGAGCTATGGGGCAAAAACAAATAGAAATACAGTTAGGCCGTTCAAAATTGGTACAGATAGGTTTAAGAGGCCTGCAAGTCGAATGGGGATATTTTCGATTGTGTAAAGTTATTAGGAGGGGCGAGAAGGGGAGGAGGGGAGGGGGGCAAAAAAATAAAAATAGTGTCAGATCGTTCAAAATTGGTATATAGAGGTTTTCGATACTTACAAATCGATTGCGGATGATTTTGAATATGTAAAATTATTAGGAGGGGCGGGTAGGGGGTAGGGCGGTAAGGGGGGCTATGGGACAAAAACAAACAGAAATACAGTTAGGCCGTTCAAAATAGGTACAGATAGGTTTAAGAGGCCTGCAAGTCGAATGGAGATATTTTCGAAAGTGTAAAGTTATTAGGAGGGGCGATAAGGGTGGACGGGAGAGGAGGGGGCAAAAAAATAAAAATACAGTTAGATCGTTCAAAATTGGTATATAGAGGTTTTCGATACTTACAAATCGATTGCGGATATTTTCGAATTTGTAAAATTATTAGGAGGGTCGGTAAGGGGGTGGGGCGGTAAGGGGGACTATGGGCAAAAACAAATAGAAATACAGTTAGGCCATTGAAAATTGGTACAGAAAGGTTTTAGAGGCCTGCAAATCGAATGGGGATATTTTTGAAAGTGTAAAGTTATTAGAAGGGCCTGGGAGGGGGGGGGACAGAGGGGCAAAAAAAATAGCGTTAGATCATTCAAATTTGGTACATCGAGGTTTTCGATACCTACAAATCGATTGCGGATATTTTTGAATTTTTAAAATTATTGGGAGGGGCGGGAAAGGGGGGAGCGAGCGGAAGGGTAAAAAATAAAATAAATAAATAATTATAATTGCATAAGTTGATAAAAAATGCTATGCAATAGCTTTACCGCGGCAGTCCCCGAGTGCCACACGTATTTTTTTTTTGTTGTTTTTGTTTTCATGTATGCAAAACATACATACGGGCACATTAACGATTGTAGTATTGGGAATTTCATGAAATGAAACATAATGTGTATGTACATGTACATATATACATATATATATACATTGTATGCGTATGTATATATATATATATACGTACATACCGTAAATACCGGTGTATGTGCCTCAGCTCTTACGAAAAAAAAAAAAACTATTTTGTCTTGACTTTACAAGAAGTGCAGATAATACATATGTTTTTTTTCTTCCGTTATCAAAATCTTCGAAAATTAACTTTTTTTTCAGTGTGTGCATGGGGAAGGGTATATAAATGGTAAAAATTAAGAGAATAACAAAAACAATATAAATATCTGTCTCCCATTCGGTTAGTGTCTATCCCTGAGCCACGAGTATACGATGATGTGCACTGGAAAGCTGAATAAGAGCGTTTGTGTTAAAACAAAGGATGAAGACAGAAAACTTCAGTTAAAGTAAACATTTTTCTATGTTCAGCAGCTGGAATCGATTATGTAATACGATCGTAATTAGTACAAGACTTTGAATAAACACCATAAAATGCAAGAACACTTAATAATTGTTTTGGGTCGAAAGAAAACACGACTCTTTGTCAGGCGAACAAAGTACGCATGAGTGCTGCAAACAAAATGGCAACACATCTCACACAAATAAATGAAAAAGAAAAGTCAAAACCCAAAAGTGGGTCGAGTTAAAATAAAAAAAAGGTGGGGTTAAACAATCAAAACACAATCGGTGAAATAAAAATTTGAAATGAAAGGCACTAATAAATGCGAAAGAAAATGGGGTGATTTAAGAAATAAATTCATGGATGCTTCAGAAAGTAAAAGAAGAAAACAGAGAAATTTCTTTGCATAAAAGAAAATAAGTCACTGGATGCAGCTAATTCATTGTGCATGAATCTGAAAATCTGTTCAGCAACAATTACTATTATTCACAAGTGCATGCGTCTCGCATGCATTAAAAAAAAAAAAAAAAAAAAAAAAAAAAAAAAAAATCAATATGCAGGAGCTGAGAATGCATGAAAATAAACATAGGCACATAATCAATAATCTTCTTATGTTTCTCTATCATTGGATAGGCTGTCTATCGGGCATTTGGCAACAATTTTTTCGTTTTCAGAAAAGGTCGATGGCTAATGCATAAGTGGTTCTTTTTCATAAATAGTGATGACTAGGGCTCATGCCAGTAATAAAAGCATTTTTGTGGTCGAAAAATATAAAATGATAGACAAATACATACAAATGTGTACTCTTTAAACATTTTTCTGCATGTATCGTAGCTGTACATATGGAGTCTTAAGCAAATCGGTTCATAAATAAGTTTTATATGAAATTTTCAAGTGGCTTATTAGCACTTGGAAACAAGATGACAAGCATTAAAACTATGGATGAATTTCTGCCTATGACAGAATTTAATTTAGTACGACAGGACTGCTTATATTTGTTTTTTAACACCCTTTGAAAAAAAAAAAAAAAAATGAAACTCTAGTTTAAACAATCTGGAAATTTTCAGCCAAGACCTGTTGGTTCTGTAATCAGAATGCACAACTACGAACCTGAAGGTTGTGAGTTCGATCCTCACCAATGAGGAAAGTTAAAGAAAAACGCTTTTACGGATTTCACAATTAAGATAGAGTAAGAAATTATATGGTAAAATTGGATATTGGCAAGCATTTTCAAAGTGGAACACTATAAATTTGTAACGACTCAAAATTCCAGATTGAGAGAAATAGTCCTATCATACTAAAAATAAAAAAAAGATTGTTCTTTTAAAGGAATTAATAAAAAAAAATAAAAAATGAAAAGTTGATATAGTTAGGGGGCGTCCATCAATTACGTGAGGCGGTTTTGACGATTTTTTGACACCCCCTCCTCCTGGTAAGATTTGGCTTGACCCCCCTCCCCCCTCCACTAATCTCACGCGAGATTTTTCAAAATTCGTACTTTTACTGTAAATGCGTTGGATTTATTTAAAAAAGCACAATTTGCTTTATTATTTTTATTGAAGACTAGTTTTTAAGATTGCATAGATCGTAGTCCCGATGGCGCCCTAAAACAATTGAAAGGCTACTGTTCTGCTTTGCGGCGTTCGGATAGCTACGATACATATTATCGTGTCCATATCTAAATCAAGAAACATGTTTTACTTGAATTTAAATAAATTTTCTCGCAATTTTACACTTTTTTTTTTTTTTTTTTCAGGGGAAAAATTGTGATATTTGCCGAGATCCCCCCCTCTCCCCCACGTGAGATCAGGTGGCCTGATTACCCAAAAGGCTCAGGAAGCACAAGCTTCCCCCTCTAAAATTTAAGAGGGGGCCCCGAAATGACTAAAAACAGTTTCTTGGAATTTCTGTTTCATATTATTACCCTCAGATTGAACTTTTTCTGAGAAAGGTCGCCTAAAGCAAGATAAAATACTCACTATTTCGGGAAAAATCTGTTATTTAGCCTCAAAAATCTGAATGTTATTAATTAATAAGTTATACGATTTTAATGTTGTGTGTAGAAACCACCCACGTATATGAATAAAAAAAAAAAAAAAAAAAAATCCGAAATGAAAGGGGGGCCCAGAAATGATACTGAGCTTAATCGAGCAATGCGTGAGATTAGGCTTGATTCCCCTCCCCCCTGAACACCTCACGTAATTAATTGACGACTCCTTATACTATAACAATTATACATAAACTGTTATAAAAACGTTTTTAAATTTAATATATTTATTTTTTTCTGCTGCATTATCATTTGATTTCTAAAAATATAATAAATCAAAAAAAGAAAAAAAAAATGCTTTCAAACGAATGTATTAAGTACAAAAATACATAGCGTATAGCTGTTGCTAAGATACGTAGATGATTACAATAAAAGAATAAATTTATGAAAAATGAAGCATAGAAGCCAGTATTTACACTAGAAAAAAAAATAATAATTAAAAAAATTCAAATTTTAAAAAATCCCGATGAGGTGCACACCTGCAGCATCTCAGGTACCTATATGCCAAATTTGGAAGCTCTGCGATCAGTAATGTGAGCACCAGAGTGCAGACAGACACACACACACATAGATCCTTTTTTTTTATATAGATGGCAGATAAAGTTCATTAATAAACTTTAATGATACCCTTATACGTTTCAACTAGAGTTTTTTTTTTTTTTTTTTTTTTTTTTGGGGGGGGGGGGGATATGATCACGCCTCCTAATTTTGCATTTAAAGAAAAACCACCAAGCAATTATACAGCAGTAAATAACTTCTAACTTACAATTTTTATCCACTGGGTACTAATATGGCCTGTTAAACTTCTGACGCATTTTTTAGATTTATAGAGTGAGATAAGGGTACCAAGTTTTTTTGTTTTTCTTTCATGTACACGGAGCATACATTCATGTGTAAAAGTGTTTGATGCAATATAGAATCGTTCATTTTTTTTTTTTTTTTTTTTATTCATGCACAACAAAGTAGGGTTATCTTTTGACTTTTTTTTAATACTTTTTTGTTTTCATGCATCTGAAGCGTACATACATGGAAATTAGTGAATGATGAAATACAGAATTTCATGTATTTTTTAGATATAATTACAAGTTAGGGGTATCCATTGATGTTTTTCGTACACGATTGGTTTTCATTTCATGCATGGGAGGGGTACATATGATTACACTACGATCGCTGAAATTGGGAATTTCATAGATTAAAATAAAACTTAAAAAAAATATTCCTGGATGCAAGGTTACAGTCGGCAGCAAAATTTATGAAGCACTAGCAATAATCCCTATTTAAAAGATATAAATTTCTGTTTTGTTAAGTAAATATTTGTTTAGTCATGATCTTAGTCTTATGTTATTTTTAAAAAAGTAAGGTGATAAAAATTAGCGAACAAACTAAAAAATATATATATGAAAAGTGTGAATGTGTGCATCAATAATTTTGCTACCGATTGTATTCATTGTGTATGTATCTAAAAATGTGATTATAGATATTTTATTAAAGTATCTAAAAATGTGATTATAGATATTTTATTAAAATATCTAAAAATACATGAAGATCTGTACAGCAGCAATTACTATTGTGCATGCTTAACATGGCATACATTAAAAAAAAAAAAAAAAAAAAAAAAAAAAGAAAGAAAAGAAAAGAAAAAAAAAATGTACCTGACAATAAACATTGGTAAAAATATGCTTTAGCGCATTGCTTGGTGACAATATAATTGAAGAAGGTTGTAAAAGACTAAATTTAAACAGATAAATTATGTCAGATAGGCTTTTAACAACTTGCAAAATAAAATGGTGTGAAATACTATACACTCATGTAATATTTATTATCTGACAGTGTAATAAGTTCAAGTATCTGTGTAAATTTATGTATGAGCACAGAAAAATGCTATGAATATTTGAAGCAAGTAGTAGCAAGTTTCAAAATTCAGACATAAAGAAGAAATAGTCAAAAACACTCGCATTCATAAATTTATTAAATAGGCTTTGAATGTTTCTCTTTTAATCAGGCAGTCTATGCAAATTAAAAGTTCCAAGTTTTCATGCAAAACATTTTTTTTTTTTTTTGTTCATACAAATTCGAAATTTCATCCTTTTATGCTATGTAAGTACGTTTAATTAGAAATAATAATAATAATCTTATGATCTATGAAAGAGCACTACACTTCTAATAATATATTTCTTTAAAGATTTATTTTTTATTTTTTAAAGAAAGAAGTGTTTACGCATGCTACATTACTTTAATAAACAAAGCTTTATCCACAAATTTACTGTGATCAAAGTAATTTCCAACACGATTCATCCGATAAAATGCGACGAGCGCGAGAAACGAACTATAAACTTTAATTTTAGCAATATTTTTTTTCGAGTTTCAAAGATCGTTTTCCTCTACTCGGCTGAATTAATGGGGAATACAAAGCGAAAGCTCCAGATTTCTTTCTAGCTGCCCTATCTCGTTTTTCATCCTATAGATAGTCTTAATCTGTGATGTGAAATAACGCCGATCTCTATTTTTTTAGTAACTGCATTATATTCTGAAAGGCGGCCAAAATGGAACATCTAAATATTCATGCATGCACACACTTGGTAGGAAAACCTTTCATGTGTGAAGTGTGTTCTAAAGGATTTTCTCATAAGGGAAATTTAAATACACATTTACGCATTCACTCAGAAGAAAAGCCATTTGTATGTGAAATATGTTTTAAAGGATTCTCCTGGAAAAAAAGTTTATTTAGGCATTCACGCACACACACAGGCGAAAAATCCTATGTTTGTGAGATATGCTCTAAAGGATTCCGTGAGAGGAGTGAATTACATGTGCATGTAATTGCTCACACTGGTGAAATGTCATATGTGTGTCAAATATGTTCTAAGGGATTCTCTCTGAAAAGTACTCTAAATAGACATTTACGAATTCGCAGAGAAGAAAAGCCACATGTTTGTGAAATATGTTCTAAAGCATTCTCTCAGAAAAGTGTATTAAATGCACATTCACGCACGCACACAGGTGAAAAGCCATACGTGTGTGAAATGTGTTCTAAAGGATTTTCTCAGAAGAGTCATTTAAATGTGCATTCACGCACTCACACAAGCGAAAAGCCATATGCGTGTGAAGTCTGTTCTAAAAAGTTTTCTACATGGAGAGCTCGAAAGTATCATTTACGAACTCATACAGGAGAAAAGCCACATATTTGTGAAATATGTTCGAAAGGATTCTCTCACAAGAATTACCTAAATACGCATTCACACACACATACAGGAGAAAAGCCACATGTGTGTGAAATATGTTCTAAAGGGTTCTCTAAGAAAAGTAATTTAAAAAGACATTTACGCATTCACACAGAAGAAAAGCCTTGTGTTAGTGAAATATGTGTGCGTAAAGTGCAATCTGAATAAAAAGACGTGTATGAAATATCTTCTGAAGCTTTTTCTCTAGAAAATCTAACTGTCCACCTACAGATTCACGCACAAGAGAAAAGCCACGTACGTGTGAAATATGCTTTAAAGTATTCTTATTAAAGAGATTTCTAAGTAAACTGAGCACACATACAGAAAAAAAAAAAAAAAAGCCGTATGTTTGTGTAATTTGTTCTAAAAGATTTTTCTAGAAGAATAATTTAAATACATATTCGTACATGAGAAATGTTCTTTGTGTTTTCTAAAGATTTTCCCGAAAAGGAGAGCCATATATCTATGTGAAATTTTGTTTTAAAGGTTTTTCTAGAAAAAGTAATTTTTTTAACTATTTACATAATCTTTCTATATATAGTTTGCAAGAGGGATGACGATTCCGGTTTGTACTTATGTAAAAAGCAAGTTGCGACCTAATTTCCATACTTTAGTTAATTTAAAAAAATCTAATTGTCCGATCGATAAGCTAATTAGTCCTACGGATTCAGAAAAAAAAAAAAAAAAAAAAAAAAACTTTCAATTGGTACCGTATTTGTAACGAAATTTTGATTAGATTTTTTAAAATTAATTAAAATATAAAAATAATAACCTGGTAATAACTTCAAATTCGGACATTTAAATTTATAATTGTTGCCAAAAAAAAAGAAAAAATTACCAGTCATTTATTTTTATTTTTTTAGCATAAAATGAAATATGCTTTCATGCGAAAAAAAAAAAATAATAATAATGACCATCTTCTGTCCTATTCCGGTTTAGACCGCTTCAAAACAGAGACTTTTGGTAGCCATTTTTTTTCCCCTTAGAAATGTTATATATTTTTATTTATTTATTTTTTATTAATCTGCATAAATATTACATAATTCGAAAGATCTTTCAAAACTGAACATTTTTTCCACTTTTTTTGCTTGCACTTCTCCCTTCATCTCAATATGTAAAAAGATTTCAATGAAAGTTTATAATTACCATTGCAATTCCAATGGAGGATAAAATTAAAATGTAATATAAAATTCAATCATAAAAATTATGGGCTAATAGTTATTACATCATTTTCTTGCATTTATCGGTACAGCAATTAGATTTTTTAAAATTAACTAATGTAGGAATTTTTTGTGGCAATATCATTTCAAACGCCAGACTACTGTCTGAGATGAAAAGGGAAATGATTGTAACCGACTAAGATGTCGCATGTTTTACAGTGGGGAAAAAAATTGCAATTTTAAATTTTCTTCAAATTTTCATTCACGTTACATTTTAATTAATATTCGGCCTAGACAGCATATTATAAAGCTACTGATCAATTTTCATGAAAATATCTGGATAAACAAAAAAATTACATTTTTATTGGGAATTATATTTTTCACGACTCATGTGACCAAAACACAATGTAAGATTAAGTTTTGTATTATATTTTGCACTATTTTAAATTGAGATATGCCGTTGAAATTTCGTAATATTTGGTTTTAACGCCCGATAATTCGATTGTGAATGTTTTTGAAAGTGTAGAATTATTAGGAAGGGCTTGAGGAAGGGGGGGGGGGCAGAAAAAAAAAGAGTTACAGAGTTTGGAATTGCTATTATTAGATTTTAAGGCAAGATAAATCAATGGAGGATATTTTCAAGTGTAAAATTATTAGAAGGGACGGAAGGAGAGGTTGGGCAAAAATTTATAAAAATAACGGAAAACCCAGAACGCCTTTATTCTTTTATATTTTGCAGAGTTTCGAATTCTGATACTCCTTTCACATTTCATACTATGCATTTTTAACAGTATTTAGCCCGGAATTATGCAAGTTTCGGAGAAAACCACGAAAAAGTCAGACATAAATCGTTTTATAACAGTGTTTATATCATTTTTGTATCTCAGCTTCTAATTATCATATTTACAAAAGTAATATGTCATTTTAAAACTTATTTGAATTGAATTTCAAGAGCAGACGCCACAAATTTCTGTCACATTCCATTAGCCGACTACCGTAAGTAATGGAATTCGAGATTTCACGTGATTTACACGTTTTAAGGTGTCCTAATTAGGTTTTCTTTTGTATCTCAGCTTCTAATTAAAAGAATTTTATACATTATTTGTAAGCTTTGTTGGAATTGAACAGTAGATTACAGAAATTTCTACCGCCAGATTTTATTATTTTAAAATTTCAATATTTCAAATTCTAATTATGATTAAATTGTTTTTAATACATCATTCGAAAGATATTTTAAAATTCTTTTATATTATCGAAAGTGAAATTCAAGTTTTCAACTGATTTACACGTTTTAGGGTGGCCTGATTAGGTTTTCTATTGCATCTCAGCTAATTGAGTTAGACCGTTCAAAATTGGTATATGTAGGTTAATTAGGTGTGGCTGCAAGGGCGGGGAAGGAGTAAGCGAGCACGGGACTGCTCTGCCGAAGGCAGTGGGGACCCGGTCCGACTTTTATCCGATGACAAATTATTTTTTAAATTTTCTTTTTATAAGAATAAATGCTTGATTTTAGAAGGAATATGTGCGAGCAGCGCACGTTTATCTTTACACGTGCGCGCGCATGGGTCTGCACTGCCGAAGGCAGTGGGGACCTAATGCGAGTTTTTACCCGATGATTAATGACTTTTTCTGAAGAATGAAAGTTTATGAGTAATAACATGGAATTTTGAGAAATCATAAGGATGGTGAAGGAATACGCGCGCGCAGCGCTGCCGAAGGCAGTGGGGTTCCGGTGTGAGTTTTTACCCGATCACAAATGATATTTTTCCTTTTTTCTTTTTTTAAGAGTAATGTTAATGAGTGATAATATGCAATTTTCAGAATTCATTCATTATAGTGATAAATTTAAAAATACTGACCCGCTAGCGGTCGAATGCAGAGGGGACCCGGTGTGAGTTTTTACCCGAACAGAAATGATATTTATTTTTTTTTAATTTCTTTTCATAAGAATAAAAGTTTATCAGTAATAATATGGAATTTTGAAAATCATAAGAATGGTGAAGGAATACACGCGCGCAGCGTTCATATATATGCATTCGTTCGTGCGCATCGCGCACGGGTCTACGCTGCCGAAGGCAGTGGGGACCCAGTTCGTCATTTTTCCCGATCAGAACTTTTTTTTATCATATGATAAAAATCAATGCAATTTTGAGAATTCATTAATTACAGTGATTCATTTAAAAATAGTGACCAGCGAAGCGGGCGTAGTTATTAATAATATGATATGTTATATTAGACCTATCGTCCTGGGTTAGTAGGTATTTTCGTTAAAAGAAATATTTTGTTCGTTCGGTGCAACTTGCACATTAGTCCCGTCAGGTACAACTTGCATATTAGTCCCGTCAGGAGCAACTTGCACATTAGTTCCTTTTAAATATAGTGTCCAGCGAAGCAGACAAAGCATTCGTTGATTCACTACCTTGATTGATTTCATATTCCGTCATTTTTGACTGGGTTATATACTAGTATAAAATAATAGCAAACCCTTGCGAAACTTTCGCACTTTCTTTCTTTTCTTATTCAATTTTAAAATTTGAATCTTGTAAACCTAAGCCAATTTTCCCACCCAACTTTAATTCCTCTGAAACCAAATTATTATTAGAAACAAATTAATATTGTGAGATGAAATGCTAATGATAATCAAACGAAAGACTTAAAATCATTTACGAAAGACTTAAAAATAAAATTCATGTTTAACGACCTAATTTTATACTTCGTGAGGCAGGACAGATTTAGTATAAGACCCTCATGGCGATTTTTAAATTTTTGTCACCATGTTGGCGATACATTTTTATTAATTAATTTATTTTTCCATAATTTTGTGTTAAAAAAACTTAGTACCTATTTTGATTATACTTTTTATTATTGCGTATTTTAGTCAATTTATGACAAAAGTTCATATGGGGAATATATCATAAAAATATTGCTAGTAATAATACATTTTTTTCTATAAAATGATCTCATCGTACAAATGTCGTCCTTTTTTATTAGATCACTGAACTGAGTCCGCGTGCTTATATATTACATATGTATTATTTTTTATCTTCGCATATTTTATTAAGTCACTATCGATCGTTTCTAAAAAAAATTAATCGTAACTGGAAATGGAGTAAATAAACAACCATAACCTTTTTTAATGTACTTCAATTTTAGATATATGTATATATATATATATATATATATATATTATGTTTTGTTTTGTTTAAACATTTTTGGCACGGATGAATCGCGCTTTGCATGAAAGCTAATTCATTGATAATCCTGGGTAATATTTTAAAATTTTGATGCTGAAATAGATCGGACCTTTTTCGCCAAGAACTCTCCTTTTGTGAAAGCCACTTTAAGCCAAGTTAGCGCATCAAAAATATAAATAAATTATAAAATATTGAAAAACAGAAAGGAAAGGAAAAAGAAAAAATAATCACATAAATTATGTAATTTTGTCTAAAATGGCGATAAAAATTCAAAAGTCGACGAGGGGAGCTTTATAACGCTGTACTACGATCAGATTTACATATTTATTATTATATATAGTAACTACTATTAACTAACTCAACTACTATTATAATCACAAAAAATTGTCTCATGCGATAGACGTAGCCGATCATAGCATAATGTAATATTATATTTGGGGTGAAATTGTTGTCGTTTTATAGTTGATCGAATAAAACAAATAAATGTAGAAAATAACCTAACGTGAAAGAAAATATTATGTACACCACGCATCGTGTTGTTCATATGTAACTGGGGTTTAAATAAACTGTTGTTTGTAAAAAATGCAACACTATGAAGGAATGCGAATATCATAATGATATTTATTGGGCTCATACATTATAGTAAGAAGAACAATTGATTAAAATTTCAGGAAATTTGGAGTAATATGTACTGAGAAAACAGTACATAAAGCACCGACCTCTGTGAGCAATAACTCCACTTATCTGCCTAGGCATTGAAACAAACAGCGATTGGATGACATGTACGGTAAAGCACTTCATGAAGTTTCAACACGATGTCATAATTCATCGATCGTAGTTACTGGTGAACGGTGGGGGCCAGTCGCTTTTCAAAGATTAAACAGTCATTTTCATTGGTGCAAGATCAGAAGAACGCACTGGCCAGAGCAACAGTAGAACATATCCGGCATCAAGGATGATCCGCGGTCGTGCATTGTCCTGCTTAAGTATTGCGTTTCATAAGCCTTGAATTTAGGGCACAGTGAAGGGCCTTAACTGGTCAGAAATGTAATGGCTGGTATTCAGAGTGGCGGGAATCAAAACAAGAGGTGATCGAGACGTGTATCCAATGGTACCCAAATTAAAATTCATGCTAGTACCAGCAATAAAAATGGGCTAGTTATTGCTATGTCTGCTAGATTTTGATGCTATTATATGCTTGATAATGCTAGCCAGCATCGGATGCTATATTAGCTAGCTAACACAGCAAAAGCATGACAGGCTATGTACAAGCATCTTCTGCTTATTTGTTGTTTAAGCTTCTTCCAAAGCATGGAGAGGTATGTACCTTAACAAGCTATTATATGCTTTTTCATGCTTGCCAGCATAACATGCTATGTAGGTAGCTTAGGAAAAAATAGCATGACATGCTATATCCCAGTAAGAAGTGCTAACTTGCTGCACAAGCTTCTTCCAATCATGGCAAGCTATGTACCTTAACAAGCTATTATATGCTTTTTCATGCTTGCCAGCATAACATGCTATGTTGGTAGCTTAGGTAGAAATAGCATGACATGCTATATCCCAGTAAGAAGTGCTAACTTGCTGCACAAGCTTCTTCCAATCATGGCAAGGTATGCACCTTAATAAGCTATTATATGCTTGCTAGCATAATATTCTGTGAAGGCAGCTTAGGCAGAAATAGCATGGCATGCTATATCCCAGTAAGAAGTGCTAACTTAATGCACAAGCTTCTTCCAATCATAGAAAGTTATGTACCTTAACAAGCTATTATATACTTTTTTATGCTTGCCAGCCTAATGTGCTATGTAGGCAGCTTAAGTTGAAATAGCATGGTATGCTATATCCCAGTAAGAAGTGCTAACTTGCTACACAAGCTTCTTTCAATCATGGCAAGGTATGTACCTTAATAAGCTATTACATGCTTTTTTTGCTTGCCAGCGTAATATGCTATGTAGGCAGCTTAGGTAGAAAATAGCATGGCGTGCTATATGCCAGTAAGAAGTGCTAATTTGCTGCACAAGCTTTTTCCAATCATGGGGAGAAAGGTACCACAGTGAGCAATTGTGTGCTTGTAAATGTTTGCTAGCATAATATGCTATGTTGTCAGCTTATGTAGAAACAACATGATGTGGCAGTAAGATGTGCTAATTTGCTTCACAAGCTTCTTCCACTCATGACAAGGCAGGTACCACAATGAACAATTGTGTGCTTGCTTAAGCTTATCAGCTTCAAAACTATGTAGGCAGCTTATGTAGAAACAACATGATGTGCTATGTCCCAGTAAGATGTACTAATCAGCTACACAAGCTTCTTCCAATCATGACAAGGTACAGTCGGTAACAAAAGTGTCCGAACACTAGCAAAAATTCCTATGCAAAAAAAGTACACTTCATACGATTTTGTTAAATAAATCCTTATCGAATCATGTTCTTACACTGATTAAGAATAGGATTCGACAAGGATTTATTTAATAAAACCGTACGAAGTGTACTTTTTTTACATAGGAATTTTTGCTAGTGTTCGGACACTTTTGTTACCGACTGTAGGTACCACAATTTGTGCTTGTGAATGCTTGCCAGTATCAAATGCAATGTACCAAAGTTATGCAGGAAGATGTATTGATTTCTTTTGCATGATTGGAACAACCCCTGTAGCGTAGATATATTGCCCAACCATACTGTACAAAAATCTATCGATATCAATAGAATTGTATTGGTATGAATTTATTTCTATGGATGTCCCTACCTCTATCAATAGAAGCTATTGACACCTGTAACCAATTGATTATATCCTCAACTGATATCAATAGACTTTTACAGACATTATTAGAAATTTGATCAGTAGGCTATCGATATCAATAGAGTTTTATTGATATGAATTGATTTCTATGGATTTCCCTACCTGTATCAATAGAAGCTATTAACATCTGTAACCTATTAATTATATCCTCAATCGATATCAATAGATCTTTACAGACATCAGTAGAAATTCGATCGGTAGGCTATTGATCCCAATTGGTATCTGTAGAAAAAATTATATTTGCAAATTTTGTTCATTTTTTTCCAAGTCTCGAAAAAAAAAATTAAAATGTTTAAAAATCTGTATCTGCCGTTTCAAAGCATGTTTTAAACGCAATGAAGTATTCTCCAAAAAACATTATTTTTCATGCTCCCTCAGGGATCTCCCCTAGTCAGGCCCCGACTTACGGCAGGGCATACGGGGCAAATGCCCTGGGCCCCCCTTCTGGAAGGGGCCCCCCTACAGGCGAATACAGAAATTCTGCAATCTAAAGACCTCTTATGCCACTGCAAGGGGGCCCCCCCAGAATAGGCTTGCCCCGGGGCTGCAGGTAGTCTAAGTCGGGCCCTGCCCCTAGTGTGTGTGGGGAGGGAGGGAGGGAGGGGAAATCACGTTCAGTATTACAAAATTTATATCTGCGAAGTTTTGATCGAAATTTTAAATAATTCTATATTTTTCATTGACATTAATATAAAAACTGAATTAAAAAATTTCAGTATTCAAAGAAAATTGGATTTGAGGCATATGCATTAGGTTTGCAAAACTGATTAATTTTTTCCAAGTCCAGAAAAAGAAAATGGTTCAAATATTTAAAAGTATGTATCTTCCTTTTCAGTGCATACAAAATGTCATGCTAAATATCTTTTAGAGGTTGTGAAGTATTCCTCCAAAAAAACATATTTCTTTCATTCCCCCCCCCTCCCTCTCCAGACGGTATTCCGTATCATTAGTTGGAGGGGAAATGACGCTAGTAACTCAAAATTTACAGTTGGCAGAAAAATTATTGAAGCACAAACTTAGATTTCTCATATATATATATATATTTAGTTTGGTTGCTGATTTTTATCATCAGCTTACAGCATAAAAAGAGCGTAAGGCTAAAATCATGACTCGACAAAAATTGAACTCAAATATATTACACGAAAAAAATCTATAACTTTGTTTTAAACTAACATAGATCTATGGTTCGACCATTCTTTTCAAAGGTATTGACGAGTTCTTTTGAAAGATATCCATACTGAATATTTATACCAAATGGGGACTATTTCCTCCCAGGGGATGTTCTAACGTGCACATACTTTTCCTCATAGTTTACAACTACAGTTATCAATAATTCCTATTAATTTCACAATCACTTCATAAAAATAATTCTCATTACGTGCATATTTATACGAAATTTTGTCCTATACTACACCCTAGCACACAGTCACACATTTTCAAAAAATGGTCAAATCGTATTAAGGACCTCACAAAACATGTAAATCCATTTAAAACTAGAGTTCAAAAATTTTCACGAATTCATCATTTTCTTCTTTTATATATACAGAAGATATACAGAAGAAAGTATAAATAGTTAAATCGTGCTCGAGACTTATCAAAACACGTGAATCCATCAAAAACGAAGAGTTGAAAATTTTTTCTGATCTTCTTTTGAAGAAAGTGAAAAAAAAAAAAAAAAAAAAAAAACTTAAAAAGTATTTTGAAACATTGCAAAATTAGTTTGTTATGGTCATCACAAAACTTTTTTCTATATATTTCAGTACAAATTGTAAAAGTATTACATATTGAAATTGTTTTCCTTCGAAATTGGGGATAGCGATAGTCCTCGGAAAATGGAGACATTTGGTTACCTTATGAATGAATGACTGAAAAATATTTACCTCATAGAGTAAGGTGACCATACGATCTCGAAATTCGAGGACTGTCCTCGAATTTTGACCTTTTTTATATTTTGACCCCAAAAATTCTTTGATTACTGGGGAATACGGATACTAAATGTCCCCAAATTTAAATATTTGCAAGTATTTCTTTCAAAATCGCAGTCCATTCCGTGAAGTATCAAAATTGTGATGGCATGTTTCCAGACCACCTCTAGGGTTGAATCCCAGACCGTTGCTAATTGCCCATTGCAAAGCACTAGTGAGTAGTGAGACGGAAAACCCATCCATTCCAATCCAATCAAAATCGCAGTCAAATGATCAAGTACAGGTTGGTTGGTTTTTTTCACGTCGCACTAGTGCTGCGCATTGGGTAATTGGCGACTGTCTGGGACTCACCTCTAGAGGAGGACCGGAGACATGCCATCGCAATTTTGTTCTTCTACGGATGGATGGATGGATGGTTGGGTTTTACGTCGCACTAGTGCTGCACAGATGGGCAATTGATGATGGTCTGGGACACACCCCTAGAGGTGGTCCGGAGACATGCCATCACAATTTTGATCCTCCACGGAAGGGATGGCTCTCCCGCTTCGGTGACCCCCAGAAGTATAATTTTTTATGGGAACATGGAGGACATTGCGGCCACGACAGATTTTACGTGCACTAGCCACCATTAGTGTACACGACGGTCTTTGGGCGGCTCGAGTACCGAACCCGCAATCTTCCAATTACGAGGTCGGCGCTCTACCGACTGGGCAACCGCGGCCCTTGTTCCTCCACGGAAAGGATCACAAGTATAGCGTCTAGAATATACATTTAAGACTACTATATTATATAGTAGTCTTATACACAGTGGGGCAAGCGCTTATGATCGAATGCTTAAAATACTGCTAAAAAATTAAGCTTCCCAGATGGCGCTTCGATCGCTTTTCTTGCTCAAACTGAAGAGCTGATTGGCTTTTCCCAGTTTCGTCTGCTCAATCACGTGATCTGAAAACATGAATAACCAATAGGGAGTCTCGGTTTTGATTTCGTGAAACTAATTTCGATTACAGTGACATATGGTGAGAGACTTAAATTTTTTAGTACAATTTTATTTTCCGATTTCCACACAGTTTATTCTATACGTTGAAGCACACGTAATTGGATAATCTTGGAAATCAACGAAACTTTGAAATAAAGTCCCTCATACTTCATGAGCAGAGAAAGAATCATGCACTACTAATTAGTATATAAATTCTATCTTGCCCGATTTATGTTAAGTGAAAAATAAAATTTGTTTAATGAAATTTTCACAAAAATGGTAGTTATATGACTACCACAAATTGCATTGATACATTGATAGGAGAGAAAAAGAAATGATTTTCTTGTAGCTATATAATCGGGAATAATATCTGCATTTCTGGGAGTAGGAATTCTGAAGATTAAAATGAAATGATGTTTTTGTGTTCTCTCCTATCATCATAAAAAAGTGTAAATGGGTTCTATAGACTTGATTATTTTAATAATGCTGGGATAGTTTAATTTGCATAAACATACCTTAGGCTCAGCAATTTTTCATAAAAAAAAGTGTTTCAAAGCATTTTGTAATGTATAAATCAGAGTTTTTTTTATTAATTATACATAGCATATAGCTATTGGTCTCTTATATGCCCGAAAAAGTCCCCAAATAGAGTTTTCAATGTCCTCGAAATTTATTTCGATTTGGGGACAAACGGTAATTTGTCAAATCAGTGTTTGAAAATATGGTCACCTTATCATAGAGCTTAAGCGCAATGACCTTGAATTTAATAAATATCTTTGTTAAACCATAGAATATTACAATAAATCTTAATAAAAAATTTAAATAGCGACGTCATAAGAGGCTCCATTTTAAAATTAAAAATATGATTTTTTATTAATATTGGTTAATTATTTTTAGTATGCACTCATACAAATATTAATTGGTTTATCAAGCTATCGTTTATCTAATTTACTTACGATGTAAAAGCCACTCAATCTCAACCTGACAGAATTTCCATGGCAAAGCTTATTTCTTTTTTAGCAGATCGTAGTATTTTGAAAACAGGTATGGCAACGTAGCTCTTATTTGTTTACAAGATCTTCAAGACGGATGCTGCTTGCTTAGGAAAACGTGGTGCTTCTGGGATTACTATTTTAATTATTGAGGTAAGTTCATAAATAAAACATTTGTTACATTTTAATATTTTTTTTTTTAATTATCAAGATTTCTCAAAGTTTTTGTGGTGTTTAAGTTATTTGTTCATAATACTCAAATATCAGGGTTATTGATTTTTTTTTTCTTTTTAATAATTTACATCTGTTATTTGTGGTTTAATATGTGTAGTGTATATATATAAATGTATAGTATCCACCTCAATCATTTAATATTCCCATAGAAACAATGTGTGTAGCATTCAATATAGTACTTTCATAATAAGAACTGACTTCACAAACAATTCCAGTATGATCCAGTGGACTGAAGACTTCAACTTCATAGCTATAACAATTTATTGATATATATATATAAAAGAAAAATTAACTGTGGTATGGAAGGTGTAATAAAACTTTTTTAAAGGATAATTTAACATTAAATCTGACAAAAAATAAAGGAATTTTTACCCATGTCCTCAAATGAATAAAATAAAAGTAATTTAAAATAAAACTAATATATCCTAATATAAACATATTGTTACTTAATGCTTAGCAAATATCATTTGAAAAAAGAAAAATCTTTTATACAATCAAAAGAATTGATAATTCCATTACTATTTTAATATTTCCCCCATATTCTTTAACTTTTTTTAAAAATTTGTCAGTATTTCGCAAAAGCATTCATTACCTAAGAGGCAAAGGCTTAGGTTTTGAATGTGTTATCTACAATTAATTTGACGATGCCTCAAGGTAAAGAATTATCGGAGTGCGAAGTGAGAAAAATTTTATTTTATAAAGGTTCTGGTAAATTTGATATTGCAAGGTTAATAAACCATTCTAAAACTGCCATTCATAATGCCATAATTATAAAAGATTATTCAAGCAAAATACAGTCGGCTGCAAAATTATTCGAGCACTAGCAATAATCCTTGCCAAAAAAAAGTACACTTAATACAGCTTTGTTAAATAAATCCTTGTCGAGTCATGTTCTTAATCAGTCTAACACCATAATTCAACAAGGATTTACTTAGCAAAACAGTCTTAAGTGTACTTTTTAAACATAGGAATTATTGGCTAGTGCTCGAATAATTTTGCAGCCGACTGTAAAATGATCTGGTAGAAAAAATATTTTGACATCACGTGATAATAGACAGATTTTTCGACTGTCAACTAAAAAAGGTCTTTTAACTCATGAAATTTCGAAACATTTCACAAGAAAACTTCACATGTCTGGAAAAGCCTTAAATTAAACATTAATGTGAAATTTATGAAATTGAAGAAAAAATCAAAGTTATTGAAATGCCATCGAGAAGAAAGATTAAAATGGGTTAAAAATGTCATGTCATGGAATGATGAGTGGAAACAAATTATATTTTCTGATGGAGAAAAATTTAACCTTGATGGACCCGATGGTTACAAACACTATTGACATAACTTGAGGAAGGAACCAAAAGAATGCTTCAGTCGACAAATGGGTGAAGGATCAGTAATGATTTGGGGAGCTTTCAGTTATGAGGGGTTGTGTGATTTACAGCTGATTTCGGGTCATATGAACTCTACACAATATCAGTCTATGCTGTATGATCATATAATACCGTTTGGACCTTCATTAGGTGGTGGTAACTGGATATTTCAACAGGACAATGCTGCTTGTCATACATCTAAATCCACACAAGAGTGATTTAAAAAAGAAAAAATTGATGTTTTGCCGTGGCCAAGTCGAAGTCCAGACTTGAACCCCATGGAAAACCTATGGGGTATATTATCTCGCAAAGTTTATGCTAATAATAAGCAATTTTCATCTGCCAATGAACTGGAAGTAGCCATTGTAAAAAAATGGTACAATATTTCTATAACTGAACTTAATCACCTGATTACTTCAATGAAAAACAGAGTGTTTGAAGTCATTAGGAAAAATCAGGGTTGTATCGGTTTTAACCAGTGGTTTTAACCGTCCTGGTCGATATCAGTTTTGACCACTGAAATTCGTTATTGAATTTATTTACTACCAATCAAGGTCAGAAATTAGAATCTGCTACCAATGAAATATATCTTATCATGTTAAAACTAAGTAAACATTTGTTAAAAATGTCATAACATAGGAATGTCGTAACACAAATAATATCACCAAGAAACAATACAATTGTTTTAATTAATTTTTACACAAACTCTTTTTTGGAATTTATATTGAAATTAAAAAATGGTTATAAGTCGCAAGTTTTGCAGTTGTCTCTAAACTTACAAGGGAACTCTTCCAAGCGGTAATCACCGATTTTCTTAAAAAAATTTCAGAAAATAGTTTACACTATACTTAATTCACTTGTGAAAAAATTAGCTGCTGAATCGCAACAGGAAAGCTGTAAAAAATTATTAAACTTTTCGTTTTGAACGCCAAATACGAAAAAAGTCATCGCCAAATCACATTAACCTTCCTTCAGTGATGCCAAGGGACTTCAGTATAGGAGGGTTGTGTTTTCTATCGCTCTAGGGTGACTGAAGCAAGGAATCCATCCCCTCCGCGGAGGATCAAAATTATGATGGCATGTCTCCAGAATATCCCTATGAGTGAATACAAGACCATCTCCAATTTCCCACTACGTAGCTATAGTGCGAGGTTAAAACCCACTCAACACTCAATATATTTTCTGAAATCTAGAAGTTTCTATTTAGAAAAAGTGACATTACGTTACATACAAGCGGAACGCTTGCAATTTCGATGACGTAAATTTTGCAAGTTTTTTGCAAATACAGTCGGCAGCAAAAGTAACAGAGCACTCGCGAAAATTTCTATGTAAAAAAAGTAAACTTAATGCAGATTTGTTAAATAAATCATTGTCGAATCCTGTTCGTAGTCAGTCTAAGAACACAATTTCACAAGGATTTATTTAACAAAACAGTGTTAAGTGTGCTTTTTTCACATAGGAATTTTTGCTAGTGCTCGGATACTTTTGCTGCCGACTGCAGTCATACATTTGGAACGCCTGCAAACGGCTTTGCAACTGGAAGTGTTTCATTTGTATGTACCCCATTATGTTTTGTGTTAGATATAATATTTTCCATTATTTTATGTAATGTTTCAATATTGTATTTATTTAAAATAATGCAATTTCAGAGTTACTTTTACATTACTCCAGCTTATATATAATCTGGAGTAATTTAATGTCTGAAGCACTCGGCATGTGCATTTATATAAATTTGCAGATGATTTAAAAACTAATCTGATTTATAGATTGGTTGGCTGGGTTTTACGTCGCACTAGTACTGCGGAATGGGCAATTGGCGACCAATATGAATTATAATATTTGATTGAACATTTGATTGTTAGAATAGCTGATTGAAATTAATACTCAAATAAATAAATCAAAATTAAAATATTTAAGATATTTGAGGTTGAGTAGGTTTTAAGTTTTAATTCGCACTACAGATATGCAATGGCGACAGTCTAGGGTATTTTCCTAGAGATGGTCCGTAGACGTGTTTACAACTTTGATCCTTTACGCAGGGGATTATTTAAAATTGGAAAAACACGTGCATAACCTTTATGGCTTCTTACATTTCTGGTAATTTATTTTGTAATAATATGCATTAGAATTTCATAAGGTTGGTTGGGTTTTACGTCGCAATAGTGCTGCGCAGTGATTTTTTTCATGGGTAATTTTCTTAGAATTATTAACTGCGAAATCTTGTTGTTTTAAAAATAATTGTTATGCTGAATGCAGACCCTCTGTGGCCGAGTGAGTATGTCACCCTCGCTAATCGCCTTCACGTGTAAAAGAATGGGTTCGATTCCCCAGCCGACCCAGGGTGTTTTTTTAATTTTTTGTATTTTAATCCGGTTATGAGAGGCATACTATTGTAACAATCTCAGCTATCGTAGATCACAAGTCGGATCGTACAATCGGCAGCAAAAGTATCCGAACACTAGCAATAATCCCCGTCAGAAAAAAGCACTCTTAATACTGCTTTGTTAAGTAAATCCTTGTTGAATCATGTTCTTAGACTGACTAAGAACATGATTCGACAAGGATTTATTTAACAAAGCAGTAGTAAATGTACTTTTTTAAGACAGGAATTATTGCTAGTGCTCGGTTACTTTTGCTGCCGAGTGTTCGATCCGACTTGTGATCTAAGATAGCTGCGATTGTTACAATAGTATACCTCCCTATGTTATATCTGTCCTCATCTCGACGAAATTTACAGGAGGGGGATGTCGAGTCAAATATACAAATCGTATGTATATATTAAAAATAAATAACATACGCAGAATGCAACCATTTATCACCTGCCGATGTACCGGACCCTCCTCAGGAGTGCATCGCAAACCGCCGCCAATTGCCCATAGTGCAGTACTAATGCGGCGTTAAACGCAACCAACAAACAGGACGAAATTTAGGGTAGAATCATAGATCGCCTCCAATTGCTTATTGCGTAGCTCTAATGAGATATTGGATCCACACAACTCATATTCTGTGGAGTTGCTTGTTCGTCGAAGGTTCGCACTGCCCAATAAAATGATCAGACTAAGGGGTACATACAAATGAAACACTTCCGGTTGCAAAGCCGTTTGCAAGTGTTCCAAATGTATGACTACAGTCGGCAGCAAAAGTATCCGACCACTAGCAAAAATTCCTATATAAAAAAAGCACACTTAACACTGTTCTGTTAAATAAATCCTTGTCGAATCATGTTCTTAGACTGACTAAGAACAGGATTCGACAAGGATTTATTTAACAAAACTGCATTAAGTGTACGTTTTTTACATAGGAATTCCTGCTAATGCTCGGATACTTTTACTGCCGACTGAATTTGTAAAAAATTTGCAAAATTTACGTCATCGAAGTTGCAAGCGTTCCGTTTGCATGTAACCCTTATAAGAAAAATGTGTTCGGATACGAAATGCTTTCATTTTAGTAAAAAAAAAAAAAAAAAAAAAAAAACAGCTTTGTGTTTTAATATAAAATGTTTTGTTTTATTTAAATTTATAAAAGAAGTTTTGATCATATATTTTTTTAATGTCGTTATTAAAAACTTGATGTAAATATTCTTGCAATTGTTATTGACACAGCTTATTTAACTGAAATATTAAATGCTATTTAGAATTTCGACTAAATAAGTCTCAATCTGGTAAATTATCTGGTTTTTGTTAATCTATTCTGAATTCTCATGTGCTCGACAGCGTAGAGAGTTCGTTTGACTATCAAAAAGAAAGAAGAACATCTACATCTATTAAATCTTCATTGCAATGAAATTTCGAAGAATGCAGTCGCCAAACAGGCGCTTTTTTGGAAATATTGCAAACATGCTTCCATTTTTAATAATTTTTAATAGCTTATCTATTGCGACTCAGCAGCTAATATTTTAGGAAGATGCTATTCATGATTAAATCTTATGCCAGAATATTTTTCAAGAAGATCGGTGATTACCGCTTCAAAGAGTTTCCTTGTTAGACGGTTTCATAAATTGTTTTGAATAAGTCCAAACTTTGAAAATAGTCTTTCTATTGAAGACGAGCTGGCATTAAGCTACAACTCATGTTGTTAACTGAAATTAATGTTTTGTTTTTAACTACAATTCATGTGTTGTGTTATGTTTTAACTGCAGCTCATGCGTTTCAAAGAAGATACCTATTTCATCTTCCTTGATGTTTTTAACTGTAACTGGTTTATATTTTTATATTGCATGGTCCATTTTTAAATTTCTAACATTATTATTATATTAGTATTATTATTTTTAATGAATTGTTGTTTTTATTACTTATTAAGTTATTTTTAATTGCAAAAACGATTATTATTAAAATTAAAGCTGTTCAAAACCATTTTTAACAGTGCTGACCATTTTTGACCACTTTTGACAATTTATGCAAAATTCATGCAAAACATTCATGCAAAAACAATTATTATTAAAATTAAAGCTGTTTAAAACCATTTTTAACAGTGCTAACCATTTTTAGACGGTTAAAACCGTTTTTGACCAGCGTCCTGATTAAAATCAGTTTTGACCGGTCAAAATTACAACCCTGCGAAAAATGAATGACCAATATCATAATAATTTTTTATACAATTTTATTTTTTGCAAGTGGTCTTATATTTTCTTGACAGGTTATTTTTCACTTATTTCTAATATATATTTTAATTAAACATTTATTGCATTATACCATAAAAAAATATAGAGCAATATGTTATTTTATGTATTTAAATTATGATTAGAATCTTTATTTTTCTTATAATTTACAAAATTAAAGTGGTTTTATAATTTCTTAACAGACTGTATTATTAGGTATTGTGTAATTACATGAGATTTGTGTGTATTTGAATGCCATTTTCTTTTTGCACCATGTCAAATTAACTTAGAATTTCATTATATGTAAAATAATTATTGTTCTGACATCATTTGCATAAAAATTATATATTAACTTATAAGTTTATATATTAACTTATAACTTATAACTGACTATATTAACTTAAAAGTTTCTTTAAAAAATTTTATGGCGAATAGTTACATTTTTTAAGCTTGCATAAAAATCTGTAGATATAATAAAGGACAAACGATTTATATAGGATTGGGGGGTATTGTGTGTGTATGGGGGGGGGGGGCTAAATGACACCGGGCTTACCTCGCATTTTGAGTCTTAAACGGACCCTGGCAATAACACAACCTTTTTTGTTTCTAAAAATGTTTATGTTAATATCAGATCTGTATGAAGTTTTTTTTTGAATACTGTATAACCCTCATAGTAATTTTTAGTAACAAGTTCTTTTTTTTTTTTTTTTTTTTTTTTTTAAGGATAATACTTTTTACAAACCAATAGTTAAGAAAATTAAAATTAACTGAATAAATAAAATGATTCATATGAAGACAGGAATTAAACATTAGTACAAGAACATGTCTGTCACCTGCACCTAAAATTTCTGAAGAAATGAAGAGGTATTTTCTCTGTTTTATTCTGCTATAATTTGTAATCTTTTAAATAGATAACAATAATATGAAAAGTAAACTTATCAATGAATCCACAAAGTAATACCCAAATGGGTTGTTTACTATATATTCTTAATTAAAAAAAAAAAAAAAAAAAAAAAAAAGAATATTTTTGTATTAAATTCATAGATTAAAGTGAACTTTGGTCAAAACATAAGCGCTAAAAGGTTTTCTTTTTCCCTTTTTAAAAAAATATAAGAGGGAAAATATATATATATATATATATATATATATATATTAGAGAAAACTATATTTAAATATAAAATAAATAAGCCCAAACTAACTATAGATCCCGAGAACAAGCAATTTCACTGCTAACTGACAAAATTTATGTTTAATTGCAATTAATTTCTGTAAAAGGCTGTTATTTAGCTGCTAATCTATACAGCTTGTACATTTTTTAAATTGATTATCAAAATATGCGTTAAGTTTACGTTTACAGACAATTACTGAAATATGGACTGCTTTTTATGATCAATTACCATCAACTACTTAAATATGTTATTTTTACCGCTGGCTAATCGATAAAATTTGCACTTTTTAAAAAGCTGATTATAAAAATTGGTAATATTTTTACAGCAAATTGCTGAAATACGTAATTATTTTGCTGCAAATTTACAAAATCTACATATATAATTGCTAATATACACTCTAATTTCATGATATTCACCGATAACTTATATTACACTTTTTTTAAAAGTTGATTCCTGAATTTCACGATGTTTTTGCAGTCTATAGTTTATAAAGATTTTTGGAAAACTAAATAGATTCATGTTCTTTAAAACATTGTTGTAACATTTTGATTAATATTAAAAAAAAAAAAAACCTTCAGGCTTTTAAAATTTTATTATGAATTATTGTTATGTTCATTCAAAATAGGCTGTGATACTTTCATGTATTACTACAAAATTTACTTATAACTGTGCTTAATATGCTATATGTTAAACTTAGTTTTGTGATACTTTAAAAATATCATAGTTGTTTTTAATAAGATATTATTTATAAGTATGTTTTAAAAAGTAGACAGATGAATGTTTTTGGAGAAACATTGTTATAACATTTTGATTAATGTAAAAACAAAACTTTAGGTTTCTAAAAATTCATTATTCATAAATCATTTTGTTTGTAATACGACATTGTATATTTTATTTTTTTTAGCATTGTGTTTTAAATATTATGTATTTAACCAATAAAATAAAAATGTATAGCCTAATATTTTGCATTTAAATATTTTATAGATTTTTTTTTTTTTTTAATGACTGCTGAGATTGAGTTTTTACGAAAAAGCAATAATTCTGACTGTCAAATGAGCTTAAATTGCTTCTTAAATTCTCATAATTATCATAAGACAAGAGAAATATAAATGCTTTCTGGACATGTATTATAACTATAAGTTAATTTAATATTTATTCTAGTGTTCTTGTTGTGCGTTTTTTAGAGGGTGCCGCACCCTGCCCTATTTCGTTTTAATGCTGATGCACCCTGCCCTTTTTTGAAGTGAAAAATGTGCCCTGCCCCTTTTTTCAAGTGAAAATGCACCTTTCAATTTTCGTAAATAAAAATAAGCCCTGTATTTTCCCATTTGCTATATCGTTATTTTTTTAAAGATATTTTACCATTATGGCTGAGAAACATACATTTATAATATATATATATTTTTTATCTGATGCGAAATCGGACTTCACATATCTTTGAACAAACGCGATCTGAAAATGCTATAAGAAGTCACTTCTGGGTGCGATCCATGTGTCATCTGTCTGTAAATACCGGTGGTCGACGGAAAATATGATCGTTAGCCGTGGTTTCTCCGATGTTTTTGTTCACGTCGTTGCTCGAAGCCTGCATATTATATTGGGGATCTTTTCTACGTATCCAAGAGTAGAAATTATTGTTACGGAAACAATATAATAAAATAAGGAACCACAGAAATTATGTTAAAGTATTAAAATCGACACCCAATTCTTGTATGCAGGATTTGAAATATTGCATATTTTGTATTTTGTGCTGAAGCTAAAATTTTTTTCTTAAAATCAGCATTTTATAATTATTATTTTGTCAACTTTGCGCTAAAACTAATTAACTTAAAATGATATCAGCGAACATAAAACAGACCTTTAACAAAAAATTTTTCATAATATTCGGACGAGGAAATTGCATATATTTCGGTAATCGGACGCAAAAATTATGGATATTTCGGCAAATATACGCCAAAAAAAGGTTGAAAATCCTGCTGCTAATTGATGACTGTCACACTTTTGTCAAAAGTCACACATCAGAAATTATGCAATACTTTTGCAAATGAAATTAAAAATACCAGGCTATTTCTCCAATAATTGTCCAACATTTGTTTTTTCACAACTAAACTATTATTTTCTTGCTAATCGATAATAATTACACTTTTTTTTTTTTTTCAAAACTGATTTTTGAAATACATGATTACAATGCGTTCTGCAATCGGCCATAATCGACTAAATAATTTGCTGTTATTTAGCTACTAATCGATGAAAATTGCATTATTTTGACAGCTGAAGTCAAAATTTTTTGTTTAATATGTTATTATTTAGCCTAATTGATAAAGGTTGCAATACTTTAAAAGCTGATTTTTGTAAATTGTGATATCTTTATAACTGGTAGTGAAAATATGTAATGCTTTCTCCAATAATTAATGAAATTTAGATTTAATTGGAATTAATTGCTAATATAGGCTTTATTTTGATGCTAATTGGTGAAATTCTTGTTTTTTATTTTTATTTTTTCTGCAATGACTTGCAATACAGCCGAACCTCGTTAATGTGAATCTCAAGAGAGATAAATTTGTTCATGTTATCAGTAACTAATCTTTATATAACTAAACTAATCTTCATCTTGATGGGGATTGTAGAAACAGTTCATCTTAAGAGTAATTCATGCTAACAGTGTTCACGTTAACGAGGTTCGACTGAAAATGCAATAATTGTATGGCCATTTACTGAAATATGGAATTTTTAAATTGTAAAAAATTATGTAATTGCAGTAAATTTACGTAATTGCAACTAATTGGTAAAATAGATGTTATTTTGTGAAAAACATGTAATTATTTAGCCTCCATAATCTGGGTTGGGAAAAACCCAGCCAAGTGGGTTTAATCAGGGTTTTTTGTGTTTTATCAGAGTTTTCAGGAATATTTTCTTCCTTCTTCTTTTTTTTTTTTTTTTTTTTTTTTTTTACTTTAAGTATATCATTCATAATAAGATAATTTATAAAAGTAAATATTAATAATTCATTAAAATCAAAATTAAAAAAAAAATAATTTTTAAAATTTCTAAACTATTTTTATAATTAATAGTTGTTCTTTAAATATTCTAAAATTCTGTTTATCTGCTCTTTACAACAAAAAATTGGATTTTAATCGTTATTTAGTGTTGCTTTATTAAATTTTTGTAGTCGTTAGATTCTCATAAAACATTTTTAATTATTGTTCCCAGGGTTGATCCAGGTTTTAATTTTTGAGGCCCATTTTTGTGAAAAAAAGAATTGTCGCTAGAAACCTTTCATTTTAGCAGTTACTCTATCTAATGTTTAATATCAAGTTAATATGATTTTATAAAACAAATATAGACACTCATTAAAAATAGTACTGAAAATATGGAAAAATTTTACAAAAGTATTATTTTTATAAAACAAAACTTTGTTAAGGGCTGTTTTTATAAATCTGAATTTTGTGAAGGGACCCATTTTAACCCTTGCTCTCCCAAGATGGGGTCATTTTGACCCCATTTTGTAGTTGAAATTTAATTAACCCCGCCTCATTCAAAAAGTGCGCTAATTCGCCAAAGATAGCAAACGTAATCTGGGGAATGTTGCAACTTCTAAACGATACAAAAAGGTGCGGTGCAGGTGATTTTCGCCAAACATGCCAAGCGGCACCTGAAAGCAATTTTTCTGCTGTAATGTTTTGATCTTGGGAAAGCGAGGGTTAATGATATGAATTTTGTGAAGGGGCCCATTTTATAGATTTAAATTTTGTCAAGGGGCAGCAAAAGGGTCCCAATTTTTGCTGGGATCAACCCCTGGTTCCTCTACATTACCTAACAGTGTTAAACAGTCCTGTTAAATTTTTCAGAATTTTTTTAAAATTTGATTTTTATTTATATTTTACATTCCCTGAATCCCAGTTTTATTTGTATTAATAAACAACTCTTATTTTGCTTATATAAATATATATTTTTATTTTGTTTTAATAAGATAATTATAATTTTTTTCCGTGGGGGATTTTTTAGGATTTTTTTTTCTACAGAGCAGTTTTAGAAACTCACACATTTCAAAAATTCTTTGTTCATGTTATAATAATGTATATAATATTTGTTTTATATTTATATGTTTATTGTAAGTTAGATAAAAGTGGAATTTTAAATAAGGATTTTGAAAAAACCCACTCGGTATTTTTTCGAGTCTGGCGAAATCAAGCCAAATCTGTCCATAATTCAATAATATTCTGTTTTTGGTATTTGATTACTGAAATTGTCATTTTTCGCTGCTGGTTTCCAAATACATAATTCTCTTCTCTCATGCGATTTTTTTTTTTTTTTTTTTTTTTTTTTTTTTATGAAGAATTGTTTTAAAACTGCCAATTTTTGTGAAATAGTCGTTTTCAAATCTGAAATTTTCTTAGAATTACTGCTGCACTATATAAATTGAGGCATAACATATTCGATTATCCCAGAGTTACAGAAAATATTCTTTTTCTTTCTCCAATGGTAAATACTTTGTCAATAAAGTTCTAAGTTTTCCGTTATTTTCTCCTAAACTTGCATGAAGGCGGACTGAAACAAATTAGTAAATTTCCCATGGATAACATTCTTTGTAGGTAAGATTTTTCTGTGATTTTCTCTGAAATTCTTGTGAATACGGACTAAAACACCTTGGAAAGTCTTCCACAGTGGACAGGCTTCTTTCAGTATTTCAGAAATTGTCATAACAAATTGTTGATTATATATAGAAAAACTAAGTGATTGTAATAGACAGATAAATAATATGCCATAGAACTTTGTTTATCTGAGTTAATGTGGACCGATGGAACATCAGATAATCAAAAACTCAGGTTAATGAACTCTATTGTAAATCAACGGAAAATATACAGTAACGTTTAAAATGAATGGAAACGCAACCAATGTAGTAAAAGAATATACCTATTACACATTTAAATGTAATCAGTTAAAAATGCAATACAATACATGCATACATGAATTATAAAAAAAAAAAAAACAATTCTGTACTCTCAAAGTCGAAGTTTTCTTACGCCATTTCTCAAGGGCCACGCCTCAACTGGGTTGTGGCATTTTTTAGATTACCTCGGTTAATCAGGGCTTGGATAACTGAGGCTCCGCTGTATATATATATTTAAAACTTTTTATGAATAATAAAAAATAAAAAAATCAAAGCAGCATTTATGTAATTTTGTATTTGCTGGTTTTTATTGAGCTTATGTACATATGTAATAAGTACAAAACTTTGAATAAACACCATAAAATGTAAGAACTTGTAACAATATTTTCTGATCAAAAGAAGACATGACCTTATCCCCCATAACAGGAAATGTGAGATTACATGGCAGTTTTTTTTTTTTTTTTTTTTACAGTCTGCAGATTATTTTCAAAACAGTATTGTGCAGAGATTCCAAGTGTCCCGATTTGGTAGGAAAGATTGGAAATCGCCATCTTTCTCCATTTATAGCATAAATGTCAATGTTTATTTTAAACTTGCTTTATTAGGTTCTAGAAACTGTGAATAGATAGAATTGTTCAATATCTTTCACTCTTGTAACTTTTTATGGTACTCTCCCCCCTTTTCCCCCAAACAATCAGTGATCAAATGCCTTCTGAAATCTGTGACTTCTAACCACCCACAACATAAATGTCAATGTTCTTTTAAAACTTACCTAATTAGATTCTAGAGCCTATGAAGAAGTAGAATTGTTCAATATCGCTCACTCATATAATATTTTATCTCCCCCCCCCCTCTCTGCTAATGATCAGAGATCAAATTCCCTGCAGATGTGTTGCGATTTCTAATTTTTCTTCATCCACAGCGTAAATGTCAATAATCATTTTAAACTTGCTTTATTAGATTCTAGAACATATAAAGAATTAGAATTGTTCAATATCTTTCACTTGTTTATTTTTATTCATTTTGTGTGTGTGTGTTTCCCACCCTCTCCCAACAATCGGCAATCAAATGCCACTTGTAATACTTGCAATTTCTAATTTTTCTCAATCTGCAACATAGATGCAAAACATGTCTTTTTAAACTTACCTAATTAGATTCCTGAGCTTATAAAGAAGTAGAATTATTCAGTATCACTCACTCATATAATATTTTATTCCCTCTCGGAAGAAAGTTCTGATAGGTGATTATGTTTTCACGGATGTTTAATATTTCTACAATTCTTTTTCTAATTTATAAAGTAGATTATTGTCACCTAAACAAGCCTCAAAATGTCGGCGAATTATAGCATATGACTCATTTATTTGTTTCAGAGGTGGGAATGGATCGATTGGCTCATGATTACTTTCATTTTCATATTTTTCTTGCGAGGAAGATGTGAAAATTTCTTAGTCATCTTCTGTCATCTCGTTTCCATCCAATTCTTTAAATTGCACAAGCTCTGCCTGAGGGAATTTCAGCTGTCTGGAATCACCTATCCCAAAATCTTCAAAATACAAAATTTCACTGTGCTCAAACTCATTAATTACTTTTTCATCATCCCGTATTTCACATTTGACGTTTTCCAATTTTGCTTTTCTCAACAACAATAAACAATTTTTAATTACTTTTAGAAAAGGAAATCTGGTATTTTCCAATTAAGAACACATTTTTAATAAGAAAGACAGTTCAAACTTTATTTGAATAACCGAGGACAGTATGTGAAAAATATTTGTTTAAATGGGAAAATTTAACATTGATCCTATGAGACTGATTTTGGTTCTAACGAATTTTATTCGAATAAGCGGGGTATTCAATTATCCGTTGCCTAATTAAGTGGGTACGACTGTATATATAAATATATATATATATATATATATATACTAGCAGGCTTTGCCTGCTTCGCTGATCAGTATATTTAAATGATTTCTTTTTAATTGAATAATTGAAACTTTTCAATAAATATATTTCGATTGCCGACTCTTTTTGTCACAGCTTTAGTATGGGACATCCTTGGCGATATTAAATATTTTTTGAACTTCTCGAATCTGTACATCAAAACTCTTATTAAAACGAATATTCTCTAAAACAGTCTAGTTAATTCTTCGAATATACTGGAAACAGTCAAATGTGTTACTCGTGCAGCAAAAGTCACTATTCGATGAATGTTCTGGAACAGTCTAAAAAACAGTCACTTGTCCCACAGGAGTAAAGCAAATAACATCAAATACTCCAGAGCAGAAATCTTTGTTAGCTCACGAAAAATATCCAGTTGCTTAGAGCTCGATCTCTAAAGTGCAGTCACTCAGAATAGGTCTCTGAATAACTCTGAATCACAGTGACTACATACTCTCTAGCAGAAATCCACTCACTTCTATTTATAACTTTTGGAGATGATTCCATCGATAATCCCATGGAAAGATTGAGATCTGTGCTCCCGTGTGTTGGAGAGCTTCGAAACTTCGGGAACTCTAAACTACCATTTTTCATCAAATTTGGTCGCCCACTCATCAAGTTTGTCGTCAAGGCTGACTCCACTGAAAGGGAATGAACTGCCTTTTTATTTTCACTTTGCCTGTAAAACTACTTTCATTGCAACAGTACAATTGATGCAGGGCAAAGAATTAATCACTTATAACAATATGCTATGAGCACTGTTTCTGGCGCATTTTAGACAACTAATGTTTTTATGTATTATCTATATTTCCCATTAAACGTATTATTTATTTATTTATTTAAATATTAATTTGAATTTATCAAATATTTCAGCCCGACGGCATACAAGTGCAGTCGCACACAGCAGTTCGTTTATTTGCACACAGCAGTTCGTTAACGGTTATGAATTTTTTGACTGCGAAAACAGAATTTAAAAATATTCATTAGGTAATGTGTAATTGTAGCAACAAACTTTCCCATAGAATAATATGGGCGAAGGCTGCCGTTGAGATTAGGTATTGTCCCCTCTTAAAGTGTTTAGGCGCATGCGTAAAGTGACGTACTATCAGCTTATCTAAAGAACCAATCAGAGAAAAAATGTTCTCTTGTTACCGTTCTAAGTTTAATCGCCTGTGCCTTATTATCGTACGGTAGTACGTCAGAAGAACAACAACATCGATACATAGAGTCTATACGTAGAGAGTTCACAACACAGAGACAGTGACCTCGTGCGGTCAGGCACGATCGGAACAAGAAGGAACAAAGTCTAATACATGACAGTGAGCAAATGAATTCGTTCATATTCGGAGAATAATGAATCCCGCACACCATCAAATATTTTTTAAATAGGCACAGTTTGTTTTAACTATGATGCAATAAAATGTTTATCTTCCTCTGACAAATACAATTTCTCACTTTCTTTATTATGCGCAACATGAGTTTCAGTGAAAAAAAACAGTAACTTTTGTGGGGCATTGAATTATTTTCATCATCGCTGGACAGTTGGCTCCAATAAAATTGCTACTCTGTACTTTTATATTCCTTTGCGTTTTACTATCACTTTTGTAAAAACCACTACGATGACAATAAAAATAAGTAATTCTTGCTTCATCTTTTCTTTTGGAGCCACATTTTTTAACTAACTGTGCTCTTGAATTACTTTCAGTTTCTGTCTTACACGTTAGAAAAGTATCGAATGATTCACCTTCTAGTTTACTTTTAACCAAATCTATAGTGTGATGCGCACTCAAATGTTCTTCATATTGCTTTTTAGTTTTAAACTTTGAAAGACAAAGAGAGCAATTTATTTGGGAATTTGGGAAAGAAGTTTGGATACCGTGAATATTTCATAGACGTGTATATAACTTGGAAGATTTTGAAAAATTCTTTCCACATTCTGGACAACCATGCAGCGAATTTACTTCTTCATCCATTGCAGAATTAAATATAACTTTCTCCTTGCAATGTAAGTAAAATAATAAATAAATTCAACAAAAGTAAATAGAAATTTTAAATCTAACAAATGTAATGAAAACAAATTTAAATCATAACAATTAATTAAAACAATAGAAGTTAAAAAATATAAATCAATGTATAAAAAAAAATCGTCCTCGAGAATGAAATTTGAATCGAGAATGAACAACAACAACATAAAAAAGTTCTTTCTTTTCTTGTGAAACGGGTGGGGGGATGCAAAATGAAAATAGTTCTTACTTTAAATAATCAGAATATGATGGTACTTTATTCTAATCATGATTATCTAAAAATTACAGTGTTATTAGTAAGTATTGTTCAGCATGAAAAACAGAGCATGTAAATGTATTATAATTAGGTATAAAAATATTTTATTAATACAGAACGATTTATATGTATATATGTGTAATGGAATAATAAAAAAAATTATAATTCTGAATATAAAAAAATAAGTTGCTCCTACATAATTGAAAAATATTACAGGTTAAAACATAAAATTATTGAATAAAATTTTAATAAAATTATTTGAATAAAATTATTATTTTGAATAAAATTAATAAAAATAATTAAAATTTACAACTTATTCTTTAACTGGATTCCTGCATTACAATTACGTTATTCAAAGTATGTGAAAAATATAATAGCTACATTAAATCCTTTATCATGTGTTGAATTCGTGTTTAAATGAAAAAAGATAAATTTATACTTGATCTTTAAGAAATGAGAGATAAGTAAACTTACTGGTTTGAAATCACAATAGCTTGAAATAATCTTGGGAGACTATTGAAGGAAATTGCGTGTTGTGGTTGGATGTATTTGAACCGAGGTCATTTTGGTAGTAATCCAGCGCCGTTCCTCTGGACAAAAAGGTTAACCCCATGTCCTTCGGTAAGTTAGGATTATCTACATTTGAATGGCGTTGATGGCGTCGCTACAGTACTCCCCTCCTAGAGAGTACACAGTATACCGTCATACGTGCGATATTATTGCTGTAGACGGTAGCGAAGACGAGATTGTGCTGTCAGATGTCCCGTTTTGCCAAGTTGAAGAAGCAGTTGTGTTTTTTAATGAGGCTAGTTGAAGGCGTGGGCGGTGACAGGCTTTCACAGCGATTCACAGAACAGCGATTCACATTTTTAGTTGTTCAGAGGGTTTTAGTGGTACTGCCATAGAGCTAAGTTAATAACTCGCAGCTTCATTGGCATGGAGTAAGAAACAATTGCAGGGGAAACTAGCATAAAATGTGTGTTATCTAATTATTTGAGTAACCGATGGCGCCACTCTCGGCTGATGTCCGATCTTCCCATTCCGTAGTGCTTTTAAATGGGAAAAACGCTCATTTATTTTATTTATTTATTTTTTTTACGAAAAGAATAATTTTTGAGAAAATCGGCAAAAAATGAATTTGAACATATAGGGTTTTCTTAACAGCATAAAATTTTTACAAGCGGCATAGGACACTTGTGATCTTAAAGAGCCAATTTTTATAGGCATTCGTCAAGATCATAACGAATTAAAGGGACATTTAAAAGGACAAGGGAGGGAAATGATATCTATAATAAAGAACTAATATGTTGTGGCCACCACAAGACTTTCTTCTATATATTCCTATATAGATATTCAATCAGTAACAATATTTTTAAAAAAAATTACGAGTATTTTCTGTTTTTTTTTTTTTTTTTTTTTTTTTTTTGTTAAAAGTAATACATATTCAACCAGTAACAATATTAAAAAAAAAAAAAAAAAAATTTTTTTTGGTTGATAAAAGTAAAAAAAATCGATAACTTTGTTAAAAATTATTACAGATTTATAGTTCAACAATTCGTATTAAAGGTATTGACGAGATCTTTCGAAAGATACCCATCTTGAAAATTCCCCCCCCCCCGGGGGGAAGCTATACCCCACATGCACAGAAATTTTTTCCTAGTTAACTACTACTATTATCAATAACTCATATTAATTTTACAATTACAAGTTAAAAATAACTCTCACTATGTACATTTATACGAAATTTTGTCCTATACTGCCATGTTAAAAATTTAGAAAAAATGCGATCACAGCGCCACCTGTTGAGCTATTGATCCTCAAATGTAATCAGCACCAGTTTATGTCGGGGACCAACAAAATATCAAGTTTGGTTAACTTTCGTTAAAAAAAAAAAAAAAAAAAAAAAAAAAAATGTTTTTGTTTTTTTGTTGTTGTTAAAAGTAAAAAAAAATCGATAACTTTGTTTTAAATTATCACAGATTTATGGTTCAACCATTCGTTTTAAAGGTATTGACGAGACCTTTCGAAAGATACCCATCTTGAAACTTTGCCCCCCCGGGGGTACTTCCCCCTTAAAGAGGGGAACCGGTGCCCCCACATGCACAAAATTTTTTCCTAGTTAACTACTACTATTATCAATAATTCATATCAATTTTACAATCACAAGTTTAAAATAACGCTCATTATGCACATTTATGCGAAATTTTGTCATATACTGCCAGGTTAAAAATTTAGAAAAAATGCGATCACAGCGCCATCTGCTGGGCGATTGATCCCCAAATCTAATCTGCACTATTCCATGTCAGGGTCCAACCATATACCAAGTTTGGTTCAATTTCATTCATTGGTTCGTGAAATACTGTGAAAAATATGAAATCTTGTGATCACAGCGCCACCTGCGAGGCGATTGATCCCCTTATCTAATCAGCACCATGCCCCGTCAGGTTACAACTATATACCAAGTTTGGTTGAATTTCATTCATTGGTTCGTGAGATACGGTGAGAAATACGAAATTTTGTCCTATACTGCCATGTTAAAAATTTAGGAAAAATGCGATCACAGCGCCACCTGCTGGGCGATTGATCCCCAAATATAATCAGCACAATGACCCGCCAGGGTCCAACTATACACCAAGTTTGGTTGAATTTCATTCATTGGTTCGTGAGATACGGTGAAAACACAAAACCACAGACACACACACACAGACAGACATTTTTAAAAAACTATCAATTCGTGTTCAGGACATCCCAAAACGTGTAGATCCGTCAAAAAACGGAGGTCGGAAATTTTCGCGAATCCAATACTTTATATTACATATAGAAGAAAGTAAAAATGTAGATTGAGAAGAAATGTATCGTATATAATACATTTTCGTCGCACATATTTTTTTTTTTTTTTTTTTTTTTTTTTTTTTTTATCAAAAATTTCAATTTTAATTTATAAGCAATTTATAAAGAAGTAGAAGAAAAAAAAATATTTTATTTAATATTATTATTTTCTTATCAATATTATACTTCTCAGTTGCGGATGATTCTATACATTATTTAAATATCTTAATAGTATAAATGTATTTTATGATTACGATTTGTCATTATTACATTTAGCTGTACAGAGTGGATTTTATATATATATATATATATATATATATATATATATATATATATATAATATATGATATTTAGTTTCTATAAAATTAATTTATAAATATAACTAATCATTTTAAAGTAATATATATGGTTAATTTAGTTTATGAATATTAATATTTATAAAATAATAATTTTTTTGTCCCCTTATAATATATCAATCTTCACACATTTCTGAGTGATGTGATACTGCTTTTGTAGCTGGTAGATTGGAAGTGCTGGGTTCGATCTTAGGTTGTGCTCGTCGATTAGCCGGTCGAAGTCTTCCGTTGTTTTCTCTGAAACTCAGGTAAATGCGTGCTGGGATCCCTTAGAAAGTCCCCCGCTTTTCACTCCTTGGGTTATGTGTTGAGGACACATAACTAAGTCACAAAGCCTCGTGTAGTTAATTGCCTTAACACCAACATATTATTTCGTCTAAACATTTGTTTTTTACCTGCCCCACGATTGACCGAATGGCTATGATCTTAAAGTTGTTTGACGGGAAATGCTGGGTTTGAAACCAAGTCGCGTTCACCAACCTATCGCACGGTGTTTTCTGTGGTTTCCTCCGAAGCTCGCAGGAATACAAAATGAACATGCTTAAAAAAAAAAAGAAAAAAAGAAAAAAAAAAAAAAAAGTTGCACTTCGGGAGTGCCGACAGAAGTGAAAACGTGAACAATTACGTGTGTATTTCTTGAATCGTCAGGAAATATTTTATTGTGTTGGAAATACTTTTAAATGAAGTGTTTTTTTATTCATTAATATAAACTACTACTACAAAAATTATATTACAATTTTATTTAATGCGCTAACTGCAATAGAGACAGTGTCCGGAGATGAGAGAATTCGTGTAGAGCTGCACCAGATTGTAAAAACGTGAGAAAAATGGCGGCTTTGGCCTTTCTCACGGTTTTGTGAGGTCTAACTGGAATAGAGACAGAGTCCGGAAATGAGAGAAGTCGTGTAGAGCCGCACCAGATTGTAAAAACGTGAGAGAAATGGCGGCTTTGGCCTTTATCACGGTTCTTTGAAGTCTAACTGCAACGTTTCCGGCTGCAATCTTTAAGAGACTGTGGCCGGAGATGAGAGAAGTCGTGTAAAGCCGCACCAGATTGTAAAAACGTGAGAAAAATGGCGGCTTTGGCCTTTCTCATGGTTTTGTGAGGTCTAACTGGAATAGAGACAGTGTCCGAAAATGAGAGAAGTCGTGTAGAGCCGCACCAGATTGTAAAAAACGTGAGAGAAATGGCGGCTTTGATCTTTCTCATGGTACTGTGAAGTCTAACTGCAACGTTTCCGGCTACAATCTTTAAGAGACTGTGTCCGGAGATGAGTGAAGTCGTGTAGAGCCGCACCCGATTGTTAAAACGTGAGAAAAATGGCGGCTTTGGCCTTTCTCACTGTTTTGTGAGGTCTAACTGCAAAAGAGACAGTGTCCGTAGATAACAGAAGTCGTGTAGAGCCGCACCAGATTGTAAAACGTGAGAAAAATGGCAGCTTTGGGCTTTCTCACGGTTTTGTGAGGTCTAACTGCAATAGAGACAGTACTCGGAAATGAGAGAAGTCGTGTAGAGCCGCACCAGATTTTAAAACAATATACAGTATATAATTACTAATACTTCACATTAGCAAGTTAATTGTATGATACATTATTTGTATCATACAAGGATGGAAAGCGTTTCGATGACGCGAATTCAATGATTTTTGTTCACCCAAAAGTTTTCACTTCAAATGGAAAGCGTCAGCTGACGATGAAGGGAGTTCAAAGATTTTTCTTCACCTAAAAGTGCTCAACGAGCCTAAAGAAGTTTTCACTTCAAAAAATCTATGGAGGGCAGGGTATTTACTTAGGTCTAAGACCTGATTGGCCTAAGACTCTAAAATAGCATTCCATCTTAAGTTAAAAATATTCATTGCTTTTATGCCGACTTTTTTTAATAGAATGCATTTCGTATTTCGTTGGGATTAAATAATAATAATGTAATGTAATAAAAATTGTAAAATATATTTAAAAAAAAAATAATGCTTATATAAATTATTTGAAATTGAATAACCCTGTGATTATATTTCTTGCCCTCTTATATTTCTTGCTTTATCTGCTACGTTGTCTTTCGTTAAATAAGTTAATATAATTAAGCTAAATAAATCGCTTAAATGCTACTGCTAAACTTAAATGCTAATCACTTAAATGCTGCTTATATTACTTCAGAATGCAAATTAAAAATAAAGATTTAAGAAAATTGATAATGCATATGATTGAAATATACGTGTATAAAATGGGGAAGGGGGGGGGATTTTACATTACACAAAAACCATCACATTACTAACGTATTATTATATTTGATTTTAAAAATTAAATATATTTTTTTAATTAATCAGTGTATTAAAAGAAATTTAATTTTTGAGCTTTGCATGATTTCTCGAAAAATTACTCCAATGTATTACTAAATTCTAATTTTTTTAAATTAAACATATTTTTAAAATATATAATTTAATCAGTATAGTAAAAAAAAAAAAATTAATTTTTAAATTTTTCGTGGTTTCTCCAAAGATCATTCTAATTGGATTTTCAACAACTAAATATATTTTTTAAATCTTCAATGTATTAATTATAGTACAAGAAGTTTAATTTTTAAACGTTGCGAAATTTCTCCAAAAAATTTTTTTAATACATTACATTTAGATTATTAAAAACTAAATATATTTTTAAAAATTTTAGTTAAATCAGTATGATACAAAAAATTTAATTTTTAAACTTTGCATGATTTCTTGAAAGATTATTTTAATATATTATTATATTTTGGTTCTTAATAAGTAAATATATATTTTAAAATTTATTTTAATCAGTATAGTAAATAAATAGATAAATAATTTTTGAACTTTGCATGTTTTTTTCATATACAAATTTATTATTATATTTGGATTTTTAGAAACAAAAAAAAAAAAAAAAATTAAACTTTAATTTAATCAATACAGTACAAGAAATTTAATTTTTAAGCTTTACATGATTTCTCGAAAAATTATTCTATAATTTTATTTTATTAAGTTTTGATTTTTAAAAACTAGATATATTTATAAATAATAATAATAATCAATATAGTACAAGAAAGTTATTTTTACAACTTTGCATGATCTCTTCGATGATTATTCTAACATATTATATTTGAATTTTCAAAAGCTAAATATATTTAAAATAATAATAATAATAATAATTCAATCAGTATCGTACAAAAATTTTAATTTTTAACTTTGCATGGTTTCGCAAAAATAGTTTCTATTATTATATTAGGATTTAAAAAAAACTAAATTATTAAAAAATAATTAATCTAAATTTTAATTTAATCAGCATAATATAAGAAATTTGATTTTTCAAATTCGCGTTATTTCTCCAAAGGTGTTTAGAAAATCTGTGGTTTCAAATCATTTCGAAAGAGGGCAGCACCAGCTAGATTGATCACAATGTTGACTGATTAAAAAACCGCTACCGGCGCTATTTATTCATTTGCTTGTTTGTTAATTGTTAAAATACACATCAGACATATATGCTTGACTGACACTATTTATTGTTTACTTTTATGTATTTACCTGTTAGGAATGAGAATCATTTAAAAAATATTCCTTCTCTGTTTCACCCGGCATTTCAGCTACATACAGATCAAGTATGCCATACCCGGAAGTTCTAATACGCAAGCGCAGAAGACTGCCGGGTCTATAATACTTACCCGGCTGCCGGTTCTCTAACCACGGCCTAAGAAATAATTTTTCATATTTAAGCCAGCCTTTGAACAAGTTTTGTAAATGACAAAAATGTGATTCTAAAGCATCAATTGCTGTGAAATGGGCTGATCAAATAAATAAAATAGTTTTTACCAGAAAGTTATGCACACTGAAGAAATATAACGATAAAAAATCTTACTGTTCTGTTTTATTTCTTTTGAAAGACTTCCGAAAAGTTTTTATGCAAAATATTCAGTAAATGTCTCTAATAATTAATATATATATATATCTTTTTTTATTTGTAAACCTCCTTTATCAAAAGTTACTTTTAAGTTACTCCTTATAAGATATAGTCACACCCCAATTTCAGTTATGTAATCAAGTTCAAGTGTAACACAGTTACATAAATAGTTCCAATCGCATTATAATTATTTAATGCATTTGGGGTTATTAAAATAGGATTAAAAAAAAATATTTAAAATTACTTTCAAAAAAAAAAAAAAAAAAAAAAATTAAGTATTTGCATATTGCGTACCTGTCAGGCAAAGTTGGGCAAAATCGTAATTCAATTAATTTGTAATGAATTACATTTCAATTGACGGGCCGCGGTAGCCCAGTCGGTAGAGCGCCGGCCTCGTAATTGGAAGATTGCGGGTTCGGTACTCGAGCCGGCCAAAGACCGTCGTGTACACTAATGGTGGCTGGTGCACGTAAAATCTGTCGTGGCCACAATGTCCTCCATGTTCCCATCAAAAATTATACCTCTGGGGGTTACCAAAGCGGAAGAGCCATCCCTTCCGTGGAGGATCAAAATTGTGATGGCATGTCTCCGGACCACCTCTAGGGGTGTGTCCCAGACCGTCGCCAATTGCCCATCTGCGCAGCATTAGTGCGACGTAAAAAAAACCCCAACCCCCCCCCCCATTTCAATTGACAGTAAGCTATTACAATTACGATTACTTTTAACTGTAACTGAACATCTGCAATAAATCATTACTTTCATTGTAACTAAAAGCTTTCAATTATAATTACTTTACTGTAATAATAATTGAAAAGTTTTAGTTACAGTTACATGTGATGTAATGAATAATCATTTTATAAAATTGAAATGTAATTGCAATTAAAAACATTATAATTATAATTATGTGCCTGTAATTATAATTAAATATTGCAGTTATAATTATATGTAATGTTAATGGGTAATCATTTTATAGAATTAAAATATAATTGTAGTTATACGTTATAATTTTAATTACTTTTCTGTACTTATAATTAAAAATTTATGATTACCATTATATGTAATTTAATGGTTAATTATTTTACGTAATTAGAAATGTAATTGTAATTACTGACGGTATTTATAATATCGTAATTGTAAATTTGGAATTCAAATTACATTTAAGTGGACATCGATTTAACTTCGCTGATGTTCTCACGAAAAGTTATTATTCTATCCATACGAAATTTTGAATTTAGAGTTAATTGTTAGTATGACAAACACTGCATTTCTGGAAGGGGTAGGGTCTGATTCCAACTTGCCTTATCTCAAAAAATTATAGTCCGAAATTTTAAGAAACTTAATGTTTGGAGTTAGTTTGGTGTTAGTATGACAAAAATCGAACCGTTGGAAAGGGGGGGGGGGGAAGGGGATGATCTTACCTCCCACAGAGCTTCATCTCGAAAAATTATGGTCGAAACATTACAAAATTTTGAATTTGTGGTTGTTTGACTGTTAGTGTAACAAAGATTTCCCCATTAAAAGGAAGGGGAGTTTTACCCCCCCCCCTCCCCCTCACCAAAATTAGGGTACTTACAAATTTAACGAAATTTTAAATTTCGGGATGTTCGGCGTTAGTATGGTAAAGGCTGCACTATTGGAAGGGGGAAGGTCTTACCCCCTCCCCCTCCAAAAGGAGCCTTATTTCGAAAAGTAATGGTCCGAACTTTACTAAATTTTAAATTTGGAGTTGTTTGAAAGTTACTATAACAAAGACTGCACCATTGGAAGGGGGGTTCTCTTCATCGTAATTTGCAAATTACGATGATTATTACCACGCAATGTTTAGAGAATCGATTAAAATTGCAACCAATAGTATGCAACGACAGCGGCGCAGTATCCCCACACCGTGTATGGCGCCACCTTATGATGAAAGATGATCAACATCAGTCAAGCTCAAGTCTTCCACAGAAGATGTTGTTCTGAAGAGGCCCGGGTACCTGGCTGAAAAATTTAAGCAACAACACACAAAGTAATGTTTAAGGTTTTATCTATGTTTTTAATTAAAGTTTATACATCGTTTTTATCTATATATTTAAAGACTAGTGGTGTTTGCAACAGTCAGAATTGTTTGATTGAACAATAGCAAGGGTGAATGAAATACAGCGAGGCTGTTTGAATAAAACACAGCAGATATACCAGATGAGCATATTAATCATGACAACTCTCATATATCTGAAGTACGGAAGAAATACCGAGGGGGGTAATCAGCCAAAATGGCTCAGTTGTAGACCATCATCATGGTAAGCACAAGCAGAGTGCCCACCTGCGATTTTTGCCTTTGGCATTCTTCACACAGTTGGTATTTAAAAGAAAATCAGTTTTGCACACTCCAAATATCTCAAATATTCATGGTTGATAAGTAATATTTCTCAGTAATTTACATGGTATATCGATGTTGCCATGATTATTATGCTTACCCGTTACATTGCAGACACTGTGACCTTACTAATTAATATGTGAGAAATGCTAAGTTGATAATCAGCCAGGGTAACTCAGTGATAGAGTTTCCATATGGTAAGTGCAGGGTTTGATTCCCGGCTCTAGCATTTTTGGTAGAGTTGATATAATCAATATATATATATTGATCATATCTATAAAGTCAACCTTACACACTCCAACACCTCTAATATAAATAAAAACATTTTAAAAGTTTAAATCCAATCAAGTTTTTCCTGGAATATGACTATGACTCCTAATTCAGTATTAAAAGGCAAACCAAGAAAGTTAATTCATCTCTGTTAGATTTGAGTGGAAGGCTGATTTTTTATACAAACTATGTAAAAAATACCAGAGCCGGGAATCGAACCCTGGGTCTTCAGCTTAACCTGCGGATGCTCTAACAACTGAGCTACCCTGTCTGATTTCCAGTTCGGCATTTCTCACATAATATACATTGGCAAAGTCCTGCAAACGCGCAGCTATATCAAGTGTCAAACGATCATGGCACAAATCCAATAGGCCACTAATTTAGAAATTTAATTCGTCAACCTTGAAAATTCATTTCTATTAGATTGGAGTGGAAGGCTGATTTTTAATACCAACTATGTGAAAAATACCAGATCCTGAAATCGAACCCCAGGCCTTCCACTTAACGTTCGGATGCTCTACAGTTAAAATTCAGCCTTCCACTCCAATCTAACAGAAGCAAGCTAAGCCATCAGTACATAATTTTTAATTTACAATTTTTAGACACCTTGATACTTATGTATTAGGCCATTGATCTTTTCTGCAAAATAATAAATCTTTGTCAAGAACATGTAATAGACAGCCATTGATGAAGAAATACTATCAAGCATACATATGTGCATACTGACGATTGCTGCAATACAAAATTTCATGTACTATTTACTGATTTTTTTTTCTTTTAGATATACCTGAAACTTACATACAGCATATTAGTATTGAGTGGTGCAATATAGAATTTCATGCATTTTTAGTGACAGTGACATAGGTGCATTCAGTGATTTTTTAAGCTATTGCATAGCTTCTATCGCAGGCTTTGAGCGCGGCGACCGAATCCAGAAATTCCGTAACGAAAAAAAACCTAACACAGTTCGGCAGACTTCGGCAGACAGTTAGTTCGGCAGACTTCGGCAGACTTCGGCACTTCAAAATGTAATTTCACAAAATCCTTCATTACTCAAACAAAAAAACAGATATCCGTAAAATTTTTGCTTTAAAATATAGCTAATTGAAATGTCTAAAAATCGGTTTCTGGAATTTATGAAATTCGGTCCCCAAGGGGGGCAAAACGTGATTTCACATGCGTAAAACGTGATTTCACATAATCCTATATATCTCAAACAAAAAAAAAAAAAAAATAGATAAACGTGAAATTTTTGCTTTAAAATATTGCTAATGCAACTATCTAAAAACCAATTTCTGGAATATTAGAAATTCAGCCTCCAGGTGGGGCAGCAAAGGGGGGGCTATGGAGCAAAAACAAATAGAAACACAGTTAGGCTGTTCAAAATTGGTACAGATAGGTTTTAAAGGCCTGCAAGTCGAATGGGGATATTTTCGATTGTGTAAAGTTATTAGGAGGGGCGAGAAGGGGTGAGGGGAGGGGGGGGGCAAAAAATAAAAATAGTGCCAGGTCGTTCAAAATTGGTACATAGAGGATTTCGATACTTACAAATCGATTGCGGATGATTTTGAATTTGTAAAATTATTAGGAGGGGCGGGTAGGGGGTGGGACGGTAAGGTGGGCTATGGGGCAAAAACAAATAGAAATACAGTTAGGCCGTTCAAAAGTGGTACAGATAGGTTAAAGAGAACTGCAAGTCGAATGGGGATATTTTCGATTGTGTAAAGTTATTAGGAGGGGCGAGAAGGGGAGGAGGGGAGGTGGGGGGGGGCAAAATAATAAAAATAGTGTCAGATCGTTCAAAATTGGTACATAGAGATTTTCGATACTTACAAATCGATTGCGGATGATTTTAAATTTGTAAAATTATTAGGAGGGGCGGGTTGGGGGTGGGGCGGTTAAGGGGAGCTATGGGGCAAAAACAAATAGAAATACAGTTAGGCCGTTCAAAATTGGTACAGATAGGTTTAAGAGGCCTGCAAGTCGAATGGGGATATTTTCGATTGTGTAAAGTTATTAGGAGGGGCGAGAAGGGGAGGAGGGGAGGGGGGCAAAAAAATAAAAATAGTGTCAGATCGTTCAAAATTGGTATATAGAGGTTTTCGATACTTACAAATCGATTGCGGATGATTTTGAATATGTAAAATTATTAGGAGGGGCGGGTAGGGGGTAGGGCGGTAAGGGGGGCTATGGGACAAAAACAAACAGAAATACAGTTAGGCCGTTCAAAATAGGTACAGATAGGTTTAAGAGGCCTGCAAGTCGAATGGAGATATTTTCGAAAGTGTAAAGTTATTAGGAGGGGCGATAAGGGTGGACGGGACAGGAGGGGGCAAAAAAATAAAAATACAGTTAGATCGTTCAAAATTGGTATATAGAGGTTTTCGATACTTACAAATCGATTGCGGATATTTTCGAATTTGTAAAATTATTAGGAGGGTCGGTAAGGGGGTGGGGCGGTAAGGGGGACTATGGGCAAAAACAAATAGAAATACAGTTAGGCCATTGAAAATTGGTACAGATAGGTTTTAGAGGCCTGCAAATCGAATGGGGATATTTTTGAAAGTGTAAAGTTATTAGAAGGGCCTGGGAGGGGGGGGGGACAGAGGGGCAAAAAAAATAGCGTTAGATCATTCAAATTTGGTACATCGAGGTTTTCGATACCTACAAATCGATTGCGGATATTTTTGAATTTTTAAAATTATTGGGAGGGGCGGGAAAGGGGGGAGCGAGCGGAAGGGTAAAAAATAAAATAAATAAATAATTATAATTGCATAAGTTGATAAAAAATGCTATGCAATAGCTTTACCGCGGCAGTCCCCGAGTGCCACACGTATTTTTTTTTTGTTGTTTTTGTTTTCATGTATGCAAAACATACATACGGGCACATTAACGATTGTAGTATTGGGAATTTCATGAAATGAAACATAATGTGTATGTACATGTACATATATACATATATATATACATTGTATGCGTATGTATATATATATATATACGTACATACCGTAAATACCGGTGTATGTGCCTCAGCTCTTACGAAAAAAAAAAAAAAAAACTATTTTGTCTTGACTTTACAAGAAGTGCAGATAATACATATGTTTTTTTTCTTCCGTTATCAAAATCTTCGAAAATTAACTTTTTTTTCAGTGTGTGCATGGGGAAGGGTATATAAATGGTAAAAATTAAGAGAATAACAAAAACAATATAAATATCTGTCTCCCATTCGGTTAGTGTCTATCCCTGAGCCACGAGTATACGATGATGTGCACTGGAAAGCTGAATAAGAGCGTTTGTGTTAAAACAAAGGATGAAGACAGAAAACTTCAGTTAAAGTAAACATTTTTCTATGTTCAGCAGCTGGAATCGATTATGTAATACGATCGTAATTAGTACAAGACTTTGAATAAACACCATAAAATGCAAGAACACTTAATAATTGTTTTGGGTCGAAAGAAAACACGACTCTTTGTCAGGCGAACAAAGTACGCATGAGTGCTGCAAACAAAATGGCAACACATCTCACACAAATAAATGAAAAAGAAAAGTCAAAACCCAAAAGTGGGTCGAGTTAAAATAAAAAAAAGGTGGGGTTAAACAATCAAAACACAATCGGTGAAATAAAAATTTGAAATGAAAGGCACTAATAAATGCGAAAGAAAATGGGGTGATTTAAGAAATAAATTCATGGATGCTTCAGAAAGTAAAAGAAGAAAACAGAGAAATTTCTTTGCATAAAAGAAAATAAGTCACTGGATGCAGCTAATTCATTGTGCATGAATCTGAAAATCTGTTCAGCAACAATTACTATTATTCACAAGTGCATGCGTCTCGCATGCATTAAAAAAAAAAAAAAAAAAAAAAATCAATATGCAGGAGCTGAGAATGCATGAAAATAAACATAGGCACATAATCAATAATCTTCTTATGTTTCTCTATCATTGGATAGGCTGTCTATCGGGCATTTGGCAACAATTTTTTCGTTTTCAGAAAAGGTCGATGGCTAATGCATAAGTGGTTCTTTTTCATAAATAGTGATGACTAGGGCTCATGCCAGTAATAAAAGCATTTTTGTGGTCGAAAAATATAAAATGATAGACAAATACATACAAATGTGTACTCTTTAAACATTTTTCTGCATGTATCGTAGCTGTACATATGGAGTCTTAAGCAAATCGGTTCATAAATAAGTTTTATATGAAATTTTCAAGTGGCTTATTAGCACTTGGAAACAAGATGACAAGCATTAAAACTATGGATGAATTTCTGCCTATGACAGAATTTAATTTAGTACGACAGGACTGCTTATATTTGTTTTTTAACACCCTTTGAAAAAAAAAAAAAAAATGAAACTCTAGTTTAAACAATCTGGAAATTTTCAGCCAAGACCTGTTGGTTCTGTAATCAGAATGCACAACTACGAACCTGAAGGTTGTGAGTTCGATCCTCACCAATGAGGAAAGTTAAAGAAAAACGCTTTTACGGATTTCACAATTAAGATAGAGTAAGAAATTATATGGTAAAATTGGATATTGGCAAGCATTTTCAAAGTGGAACACTATAAATTTGTAACGACTCAAAATTCCAGATTGAGAGAAATAGTCCTATCATACTAAAAATAAAAAAAAGATTGTTCTTTTAAAGGAATTAATAAAAAAAAAATAAAAAATGAAAAGTTGATATAGTTAGGGGGCGTCCATCAATTACGTGAGGCGGTTTTGACGATTTTTTGACACCCCCTCCTCCTGGTAAGATTTGGCTTGACCCCCCTCCCCCCTCCACTAATCTCACGCGAGATTTTTCAAAATTCGTACTTTTACTGTAAATGCGTTGGATTTATTTAAAAAAGCACAATTTGCTTTATTATTTTTATTGAAGACTAGTTTTTAAGATTGCATAGATCGTAGTCCCGATGGCGCCCTAAAACAATTGAAAGGCTACTGTTCTGCTTTGCGGCGTTCGGATAGCTACGATACATATTATCGTGTCCATATCTAAATCAAGAAACATGTTTTACTTGAATTTAAATAAATTTTCTCGCAATTTTACACTTTTTTTTTTTTTTTCAGGGGAAAAATTGTGATATTTGCCGAGATCCCCCCCTCTCCCCCACGTGAGATCAGGTGGCCTGATTACCCAAAAGGCTCAGGAAGCACAAGCTTCCCGTCTAAAATTTAAGAGGGGGCCCCGAAATGACTAAAAACAGTTTCTTGGAATTTCTGTTTCATATTTTCACCCTCAGATTGAACTTTTTCTGAGAAAGGTCGCCTAAAGCAAGATAAAATACTCACTATTTCGGGAAAAATCTGTTATTTAGCCTCAAAAATCTGAATGTTATTAATTAATAAGTTATACGATTTTAATGTTGTGTGTAGAAACCACCCACGTATATGAATAAAAAAAAAAAAAAAAAAATCCGAAATGAAAGGGGGGCCCAGAAATGATACTGAGCTTAATCGAGCAATGCGTGAGATTAGGCTTGATTCCCCTCCCCCCTGAACACCTCACGTAATTAATTGACGACTCCTTATACTATAACAATTATACATAAACTGTTATAAAAACGTTTTTAAATTTAATATATTTATTTTTTTCTGCTGCATTATCATTTGATTTCTAAAAATATAATAAATCAAAAAAAGAAAAAAAAAATGCTTTCAAACGAATGTATTAAGTACAAAAATACATAGCGTATAGCTGTTGCTAAGATACGTAGATGATTACAATAAAAGAATAAATTTATGAAAAATGAAGCATAGAAGCCAGTATTTACACTAGAAAAAAAAATAATAATTAAAAAAATTCAAATTTTAAAAAATCCCGATGAGGTGCACACCTGCAGCATCTCAGGTACCTATATGCCAAATTTGGAAGCTCTGCGATCAGTAATGTGAGCACCAGAGTGCAGACAGACACACACACACATAGATCCTTTTTTTTTTATATAGATGGCAGATAAAGTTCATTAATAAACTTTAATGATACCCTTATACGGTCTAACTAGAGTTTTTTTTTTTTTTTTTTTTTTGGGGGGGGGGGATATGATCACGCCTCCTAATTTTGCATTTAAAGAAAAACCACCAAGCAATTATACAGCAGTAAATAACTTCTAACTTACAATTTTTATCCACTGGGTACTAATATGGCCTGTTAAACTTCTGACGCATTTTTTAGATTTATAGAGTGAGATAAGGGTACCAAGTTTTTTTGTTTTTCTTTCATGTACACGGAGCATACATTCATGTGTAAAAGTGTTTGATGCAATATAGAATCGTTCATTTTTTTTTTTTTTTTTTATTCATGCACAACAAAGTAGGGTTATCTTTTGACTTTTTTTTTATACTTTTTTGTTTTCATGCATCTGAAGCGTACATACATGGAAATTAGTGAATGATGAAATACAGAATTTCATGTATTTTTTAGATATAATTACAAGTTAGGGGTATCCATTGATGTTTTTCGTACACGATTGGTTTTCATTTCATGCATGGGAGGGGTACATATGATTACACTACGATCGCTGAAATTGGGAATTTCATAGATTAAAATAAAACTTAAAAAAAATATTCCTGGATGCAAGGTTACAGTCGGCAGCAAAATTTATGAAGCACTAGCAATAATCCCTATTTAAAAGATATAAATTTCTGTTTTGTTAAGTAAATATTTGTTTAGTCATGATCTTAGTCTTATGTTATTTTTAAAAAAGTAAGGTGATAAAAATTAGCGAACAAACTAAAAAATATATATATGAAAAGTGTGAATGTGTGCATCAATAATTTTGCTACCGATTGTATTCATTGTGTATGTATCTAAAAATGTGATTATAGATATTTTATTAAAGTATCTAAAAATGTGATTATAGATATTTTATTAAAATATCTAAAAATACATGAAGATCTGTACAGCAGCAATTACTATTGTGCATGCTTAACATGGCATACATTAAAAAAAAAAAAAAAAAAAAAAGAAAGAAAGAAAAGAAAAGAAAAAAAAAATGTACCTGACAATAAACATTGGTAAAAATATGCTTTAGCGCATTGCTTGGTGACAATATAATTGAAAAAGGTTGTAAAAGACTAAATTTAAACAGATAAATTATGTCAGATAGGCTTTTAACAACTTGCAAAATAAAATGGTGTGAAATACTATACACTCATGTAATATTTATTATCTGACAGTGTAATAAGTTCAAGTATCTGTGTAAATTTATGTATGAGCACAGAAAAATGCTGTGAATATTTGAAGCAAGTAGTAGCAAGTTTTAAAATTCAGACATAAAGAAGAAATAGTCAAAAACACTCGCATTCATAAATTTATTAAATAGGCTTTGAATGTTTCTCTTTTAATCAGGCAGTCTATGCAAATTAAAAGTTCCAAGTTTTCATGCAAAACATTTTTTTTTTTTTTTGTTCATACAAATTCGAAATTTCATCCTTTTATGCTATGTAAGTACGTTTAATTAGAAATAATAATAATAATCTTATGATCTATGAAAGAGCACTACACTTCTAATAATATATTTCTTTAAAGATTTATTTTTTATTTTTTAAAGAAAGAAGTGTTTACGCATGCTACATTACTTTAATAAACAAAGCTTTATCCACAAATTTACTGTGATCAAAGTAATTTCCAACACGATTCATCCGATAAAATGCGACGAGCGCGAGAAACGAACTATAAACTTTAATTTTAGCAATATTTTTTTTCGAGTTTCAAAGATCGTTTTCCTCTACTCGGCTGAATTAATGGGGAATACAAAGCGAAAGCTCCAGATTTCTTTCTAGCTGCCCTATCTCGTTTTTCATCCTATAGATAGTCTTAATCTGTGATGTGAAATAACGCCGATCTCTATTTTTTTAGTAACTGCATTATATTCTGAAAGGCGGCCAAAATGGAACATCTAAATATTCATGCATGCACACACTTGGTAGGAAAACCTTTCATGTGTGAAGTGTGTTCTAAAGGATTTTCTCATAAGGGAAATTTAAATACACATTTACGCATTCACTCAGAAGAAAAGCCATTTGTATGTGAAATATGTTTTAAAGGATTCTCCTGGAAAAAAAATTTATTTAGGCATTCACGCACACACACAGGCGAAAAATCCTATGTTTGTGAGATATGCTCTAAAGGATTCCGTGAGAGGAGTGAATTACATGTGCATGTAATTGCTCACACTGGTGAAATGTCATATGTGTGTCAAATATGTTCTAAGGGATTCTCTCTGAAAAGTACTCTAAATAGACATTTACGAATTCACAGAGAAGAAAAGCCACATGTTTGTGAAATATGTTCTAAAGCATTCTCTCAGAAAAGTGTATTAAATGCACATTCACGCACGCACACAGGTGAAAAGCCATACGTGTGTGAAATGTGTTCTAAAGGATTTTCTCAGAAGAGTCATTTAAATGTGCATTCACGCACTCACACAAGCGAAAAGCCATATGCGTGTGAAGTCTGTTCTAAAAAGTTTTCTACATGGAGAGCTCGAAAGTATCATTTACGAACTCATACAGGAGAAAAGCCACATATTTGTGAAATATGTTCGAAAGGATTCTCTCACAAGAATTACCTAAATACGCATTCACACACACATACAGGAGAAAAGCCACATGTGTGTGAAATATGTTCTAAAGGGTTCTCTAAGAAAAGTTATTTAAAAAGACATTTACGCATTCACACAGAAGAAAAGCCTTGTGTTAGTGAAATATGTGTGCGTAAAGTGCAATCTGAATAAAAAGACGTGTATGAAATATCTTCTGAAGCTTTTTCTCTAGAAAATCTAACTGTCCACCTACAGATTCACGCACAAGAGAAAAGCCACGTACGTGTGAAATATGCTTTAAAGTATTCTTATTAAAGAGATTTCTAAGTAAACTGAGCACCCATACAGAAAAAAAAAAAAAAAAAAGCCGTATGTTTGTGTAATTTGTTCTAAAAGATTTTTCTAGAAGAATAATTTAAATACATATTCGTACATGAGAAATGTTCTTTGTGTTTTCTAAAGATTTTCCCGAAAAGGAGAGCCATATATCTATGTGAAATTTTGTTTTAAAGGTTTTTCTAGAAAAAGTAATTTTTTTTAACTATTTACATAATCTTTCTATATATAGTTTGCAAGAGGGATGACGATTCCGGTTTGTACTTATGTAAAAAGCAAGTTGCGACCTAATTTCCATACTTTAGTTAATTTAAAAAAATCTAATTGTCCGATCGATAAGCTAATTAGTCCTACGGATTCAGAAAAAAAAAAAAAAAAAACAAACTTTCAATTGGTACCGTATTTGTAACGAAATTTTGATTAGATTTTTTAAAATTAATTAAAATATAAAAATAATAACCTGGTAATAACTTCAAATTCGGACATTTAAATTTATAATTGTTGCCAAAAAAAAAGAAAAAATTACCAGTCATTTATTTTTATTTTTTTAGCATAAAATGAAATATGCTTTCATGCGAAAAAAAAAAAAAAAATAATAATGACCATCTTCTGTCCTATTCCGGTTTAGACCGCTTCAAAACAGAGACTTTTGGTAGCCATTTTTTTTTCCCCTTAGAAATGTTATATATTTTTATTTATTTATTTTTTATTAATCTGCATAAATATTACATAATTCGAAAGATCTTTCAAAACTGAACATTTTTTCCACTTTTTTTGCTTGCACTTCTCCCTTCATCTCAATATGTAAAAAGATTTCAATGAAAGTTTATAATTACCATTGCAATTCCAATGGAGGATAAAATTAAAATGTAATATAAAATTCAATCATAAAAATTATGGGCTAATAGTTATTACATCATTTTCTTGCATTTATCGGTACAGCAATTAGATTTTTTAAAATTAACTAATGTAGGAATTTTTTGTGGCAATATCATTTCAAACGCCAGACTACTGTCTGAGATGAAAAGGGAAATGATTGTAACCGACTAAGATGTCGCATGTTTTACAGTGGGGAAAAAAATTGCAATTTTAAATTTTCTTCAAATTTTCATTCACGTTACATTTTAATTAATATTCGGCCTAGACAGCATATTATAAAGCTACTGATCAATTTTCATGAAAATATCTGGATAAACAAAAAAATTACATTTTTATTGGGAATTATATTTTTCACGACTCATGTGACCAAAACACAATGTAAGATTAAGTTTTGTATTATATTTTGCACTATTTTAAATTGAGATATGCCGTTGAAATTTCGTAATATTTGGTTTTAACGCCCGATAATTCGATTGTGAATGTTTTTGAAAGTGTAGAATTATTAGGAAGGGCTTGAGGAGGGTGGGGGGCAGAAAAAAAAAGAGTTACAGAGTTTGGAATTGCTATTATTAGATTTTAAGGCAAGATAAATCAATGGAGGATATTTTCAAGTGTAAAATTATTAGAAGGGACGGAAGGAGAGGTTGGGCAAAAATTTATAAAAATAACGGAAAACCCAGAACGCCTTTATTCTTTTATATTTTGCAGAGTTTCGAATTCTGATACTCCTTTCACATTTCATACTATGCATTTTTAACAGTATTTAGCCCGGAATTATGCAAGTTTCGGAGAAAACCACGAAAAAGTCAGACATAAATCGTTTTATAACAGTGTTTATATCATTTTTGTATCTCAGCTTCTAATTATCATATTTACAAAAGTAATATGTCATTTTAAAACTTATTTGAATTGAATTTCAAGAGCAGACGCCACAAATTTCTGTCACATTCCATTAGCCGACTACCGTAAGTAATGGAATTCGAGATTTCACGTGATTTACACGTTTTAAGGTGTCCTAATTAGGTTTTCTTTTGTATCTCAGCTTCTAATTAAAAGAATTTTATACATTATTTGTAAGCTTTGTTGGAATTGAACAGTAGATTACAGAAATTTCTACCGCCAGATTTTATTATTTTAAAATTTCAATATTTCAAATTCTAATTATGATTAAATTGTTTTTAATACATCATTCGAAAGATATTTTAAAATTCTTTTATATTATCGAAAGTGAAATTCAAGTTTTCAACTGATTTACACGTTTTAGGGTGGCCTGATTAGGTTTTCTATTGCATCTCAGCTAATTGAGTTAGACCGTTCAAAATTGGTATATGTAGGTTAATTAGGTGTGGCTGCAAGGGCGGGGAAGGAGTAAGCGAGCACGGGACTGCTCTGCCGAAGGCAGTGGGGACCCGGTCCGACTTTTATCCGATGACAAATTATTTTTTAAATTTTCTTTTTATAAGAATAAATGCTTGATTTTAGAAGGAATATGTGCGAGCAGCGCACGTTTATCTTTACACGTGCGCGCGCATGGGTCTGCACTGCCGAAGGCAGTGGGGACCTAATGCGAGTTTTTACCCGATGATTAATGACTTTTTCTGAAGAATGAAAGTTTATGAGTAATAACATGGAATTTTGAGAAATCATAAGGATGGTGAAGGAATACGCGCGCGCAGCGCTGCCGAAGGCAGTGGGGTTCCGGTGTGAGTTTTTACCCGATCACAAATGATATTTTTCCTTTTTTCTTTTTTTAAGAGTAATGTTAATGAGTGATAATATGCAATTTTCAGAATTCATTCATTATAGTGATAAATTTAAAAATACTGACCCGCTAGCGGTCGAATGCAGAGGGGACCCGGTGTGAGTTTTTACCCGAACAGAAATGATATTTATTTTTTTTAAATTTCTTTTCATAAGAATAAAAGTTTATCAGTAATAATATGGAATTTTGAAAATCATAAGAATGGTGAAGGAATACACGCGCGCAGCGTTCATATATATGCATTCGTTCGTGCGCATCGCGCACGGGTCTACGCTGCCGAAGGCAGTGGGGACCCAGTTCGTCATTTTTCCCGATCAGAACTTTTTTTTATCATATGATAAAAATCAATGCAATTTTGAGAATTCATTAATTACAGTGATTCATTTAAAAATAGTGACCAGCGAAGCGGGCGTAGTTATTAATAATATGATATGTTATATTAGACCTATCGTCCTGGGTTAGTAGGTATTTTCGTTAAAAGAAATATTTTGTTCGTTCGGTGCAACTTGCACATTAGTCCCGTCAGGTACAACTTGCATATTAGTCCCGTCAGGAGCAACTTGCACATTAGTTCCTTTTAAATATAGTGTCCAGCGAAGCAGACAAAGCATTCGTTGATTCACTACCTTGATTGATTTCATATTCCGTCATTTTTGACTGGGTTATATACTAGTATAAAATAATAGCAAACCCTTGCGAAACTTTCGCACTTTCTTTCTTTTCTTATTCAATTTTAAAATTTGAATCTTGTAAACCTAAGCCAATTTTCCCACCCAACTTTAATTCCTCTGAAACCAAATTATTATTAGAAACAAATTAATATTGTGAGATGAAATGCTAATGATAATCAAACGAAAGACTTAAAATCATTTACGAAAGACTTAAAAATAAAATTCATGTTTAACGACCTAATTTTATACTTCGTGAGGCAGGACAGATTTAGTATAAGACCCTCATGGCGATTTTTAAATTTTTGTCACCATGTTGGCGATACATTTTTATTAATTAATTTATTTTTCCATAATTTTGTGTTAAAAAAACTTAGTACCTATTTTGATTATACTTTTTATTATTGCGTATTTTAGTCAATTTATGACAAAAGTTCATATGGGGAATATATCATAAAAATATTGCTAGTAATAATACATTTTTTTCTATAAAATGATCTCATCGTACAAATGTCGTCCTTTTTTATTAGATCACTGAACTGAGTCCGCGTGCTTATATATTACATATGTATTATTTTTTATCTTCGCATATTTTATTAAGTCACTATCGATCGTTTCTAAAAAAAATTAATCGTAACTGGAAATGGAGTAAATAAACAACCATAACCTTTTTTAATGTACTTCAATTTTAGATATATGTATATATATATATATATATATATATATTATGTTTTGTTTTGTTTAAACATTTTTGGCACGGATGAATCGCGCTTTGCATGAAAGCTAATTCATTGATAATCCTGGGTAATATTTTAAAATTTTGATGCTGAAATAGATCGGACCTTTTTCGCCAAGAACTCTCCTTTTGTGAAAGCCACTTTAAGCCAAGTTAGCGCATCAAAAATATAAATAAATTATAAAATATTGAAAAACAGAAAGGAAAGGAAAAAGAAAAAATAATCACATAAATTATGTAATTTTGTCTAAAATGGCGATAAAAATTCAAAAGTCGACGAGGGGAGCTTTATAACGCTGTACTACGATCAGATTTACATATTTATTATTATATATAGTAACTACTATTAACTAACTCAACTACTATTATAATCACAAAAAATTGTCTCATGCGATAGACGTAGCCGATCATAGCATAATGTAATATTATATTTGGGGTGAAATTGTTGTCGTTTTATAGTTGATCGAATAAAACAAATAAATGTAGAAAATAACCTAACGTGAAAGAAAATATTATGTACACCACGCATCGTGTTGTTCATATGTAACTGGGGTTTAAATAAACTGTTGTTTGTAAAAAATGCAACACTATGAAGGAATGCGAATATCATAATGATATTTATTGGGCTCATACATTATAGTAAGAAGAACAATTGATTAAAATTTCAGGAAATTTGGAGTAATATGTACTGAGAAAACAGTACATAAAGCACCGACCTCTGTGAGCAATAACTCCACTTATCTGCCTAGGCATTGAAACAAACAGCGATTGGATGACATGTACGGTAAAGCACTTCATGAAGTTTCAACACGATGTCATAATTCATCGATCGTAGTTACTGGTGAACGGTGGGGGCCAGTCGCTTTTCAAAGATTAAACAGTCATTTTCATTGGTGCAAGATCAGAAGAACGCACTGGCCAGAGCAACAGTAGAACATATCCGGCATCAAGGATGATCCGCGGTCGTGCATTGTCCTGCTTAAGTATTGCGTTTCATAAGCCTTGAATTTAGGGCACAGTGAAGGGCCTTAACTGGTCAGAAATGTAATGGCTGGTATTCAGAGTGGCGGGAATCAAAACAAGAGGTGATCGAGACGTGTATCCAATGGTACCCAAATTAAAATTCATGCTAGTACCAGCAATAAAAATGGGCTAGTTATTGCTATGTCTGCTAGATTTTGATGCTATTATATGCTTGATAATGCTAGCCAGCATCGGATGCTATATTAGCTAGCTAACACAGCAAAAGCATGACAGGCTATGTACAAGCATCTTCTGCTTATTTGTTGTTTAAGCTTCTTCCAAAGCATGGAGAGGTATGTACCTTAACAAGCTATTATATGCTTTTTCATGCTTGCCAGCATAACATGCTATGTAGGTAGCTTAGGAAAAAATAGCATGACATGCTATATCCCAGTAAGAAGTGCTAACTTGCTGCACAAGCTTCTTCCAATCATGGCAAGCTATGTACCTTAACAAGCTATTATATGCTTTTTCATGCTTGCCAGCATAACATGCTATGTTGGTAGCTTAGGTAGAAATAGCATGACATGCTATATCCCAGTAAGAAGTGCTAACTTGCTGCACAAGCTTCTTCCAATCATGGCAAGGTATGCACCTTAATAAGCTATTATATGCTTGCTAGCATAATATTCTGTGAAGGCAGCTTAGGCAGAAATAGCATGGCATGCTATATCCCAGTAAGAAGTGCTAACTTAATGCACAAGCTTCTTCCAATCATAGAAAGTTATGTACCTTAACAAGCTATTATATACTTTTTTATGCTTGCCAGCCTAATGTGCTATGTAGGCAGCTTAAGTTGAAATAGCATGGTATGCTATATCCCAGTAAGAAGTGCTAACTTGCTACACAAGCTTCTTTCAATCATGGCAAGGTATGTACCTTAATAAGCTATTACATGCTTTTTTTGCTTGCCAGCGTAATATGCTATGTAGGCAGCTTAGGTAGAAAATAGCATGGCGTGCTATATGCCAGTAAGAAGTGCTAATTTGCTGCACAAGCTTTTTCCAATCATGGGGAGAAAGGTACCACAGTGAGCAATTGTGTGCTTGTAAATGTTTGCTAGCATAATATGCTATGTTGTCAGCTTATGTAGAAACAACATGATGTGGCAGTAAGATGTGCTAATTTGCTTCACAAGCTTCTTCCACTCATGACAAGGCAGGTACCACAATGAACAATTGTGTGCTTGCTTAAGCTTATCAGCTTCAAAACTATGTAGGCAGCTTATGTAGAAACAACATGATGTGCTATGTCCCAGTAAGATGTACTAATCAGCTACACAAGCTTCTTCCAATCATGACAAGGTACAGTCGGTAACAAAAGTGTCCGAACACTAGCAAAAATTCCTATGCAAAAAAAGTACACTTCATACGATTTTGTTAAATAAATCCTTATCGAATCATGTTCTTACACTGATTAAGAATAGGATTCGACAAGGATTTATTTAATAAAACCGTACGAAGTGTACTTTTTTTACATAGGAATTTTTGCTAGTGTTCGGACACTTTTGTTACCGACTGTAGGTACCACAATTTGTGCTTGTGAATGCTTGCCAGTATCAAATGCAATGTACCAAAGTTATGCAGGAAGATGTATTGATTTCTTTTGCATGATTGGAACAACCCCTGTAGCGTAGATATATTGCCCAACCATACTGTACAAAAATCTATCGATATCAATAGAATTGTATTGGTATGAATTTATTTCTATGGATGTCCCTACCTCTATCAATAGAAGCTATTGACACCTGTAACCAATTGATTATATCCTCAACTGATATCAATAGACTTTTACAGACATTATTAGAAATTTGATCAGTAGGCTATCGATATCAATAGAGTTTTATTGATATGAATTGATTTCTATGGATTTCCCTACCTGTATCAATAGAAGCTATTAACATCTGTAACCTATTAATTATATCCTCAATCGATATCAATAGATCTTTACAGACATCAGTAGAAATTCGATCGGTAGGCTATTGATCCCAATTGGTATCTGTAGAAAAAATTATATTTGCAAATTTTGTTCATTTTTTTCCAAGTCTCGAAAAAAAAAATTAAAATGTTTAAAAATCTGTATCTGCCGTTTCAAAGCATGTTTTAAACGCAATGAAGTATTCTCCAAAAAACATTATTTTTCATGCTCCCTCAGGGATCTCCCCTAGTCAGGCCCCGACTTACGGCAGGGCATACGGGGCAAATGCCCTGGGCCCCCCTTCTGGAAGGGGCCCCCCTACAGGCGAATACAGAAATTCTGCAATCTAAAGACCTCTTATGCCACTGCAAGGGGGCCCCCCCAGAATAGGCTTGCCCCGGGGCTGCAGGTAGTCTAAGTCGGGCCCTGCCCCTAGTGTGTGTGGGGAGGGAGGGAGGGAGGGGAAATCACGTTCAGTATTACAAAATTTATATCTGCGAAGTTTTGATCGAAATTTTAAATAATTCTATATTTTTCATTGACATTAATATAAAAACTGAATTAAAAAATTTCAGTATTCAAAGAAAATTGGATTTGAGGCATATGCATTAGGTTTGCAAAACTGATTAATTTTTTCCAAGTCCAGAAAAAGAAAATGGTTCAAATATTTAAAAGTATGTATCTTCCTTTTCAGTGCATACAAAATGTCATGCTAAATATCTTTTAGAGGTTGTGAAGTATTCCTCCAAAAAAACATATTTCTTTCATTCCCCCCCCCCTCCCTCTCCAGACGGTATTCCGTATCATTAGTTGGAGGGGAAATGACGCTAGTAACTCAAAATTTACAGTTGGCAGAAAAATTATTGAAGCACAAACTTAGATTTCTCATATATATATATATATTTAGTTTGGTTGCTGATTTTTATGATCAGCTTACAGCATAAAAAGAGCGTAAGGCTAAAATCATGACTCGACAAAAATTGAACTCAAATATATTACACGAAAAAAATCTATAACTTTGTTTTAAACTAACATAGATCTATGGTTCGACCATTCTTTTCAAAGGTATTGACGAGTTCTTTTGAAAGATATCCATACTGAATATTTATACCAAATGGGGACTATTTCCTCCCAGGGGATGTTCTAACGTGCACATACTTTTCCTCATAGTTTACAACTACAGTTATCAATAATTCCTATTAATTTCACAATCACTTCATAAAAATAATTCTCATTACGTGCATATTTATACGAAATTTTGTCCTATACTACACCCTAGCACACAGTCACACATTTTCAAAAAATGGTCAAATCGTATTAAGGACCTCACAAAACATGTAAATCCATTTAAAACTAGAGTTCAAAAATTTTCACGAATTCATCATTTTCTTCTTAGATATACAGAAGAAAGTATAAATAGTTAAATCGTGCTCGAGACTTATCAAAACACGTGAATCCATCAAAAACGAAGAGTTGAAAATTTTTTCTGATCTTCTTTTGAAGAAAGTGAAAAAAAAAAAAAAAAAAAACTTAAAAAGTATTTTGAAACATTGCAAAATTAGTTTGTTATGGTCATCACAAAACTTTTTTCTATATATTTCAGTACAAATTGTAAAAGTATTACATATTGAAATTGTTTTCCTTCGAAATTGGGGATAGCGATAGTCCTCGGAAAATGGAGACATTTGGTTACCTTATGAATGAATGACTGAAAAATATTTACCTCATAGAGTAAGGTGACCATACGATCTCGAAATTCGAGGACTGTCCTCGAATTTTGACCTTTTTTATATTTTGACCCCAAAAATTCTTTGATTACTGGGGAATACGGATACTAAATGTCCCCAAATTTAAATATTTGCAAGTATTTCTTTCAAAATCGCAGTCCATTCCGTGAAGTATCAAAATTGTGATGGCATGTTTCCAGACCACCTCTAGGGTTGAATCCCAGACCGTTGCTAATTGCCCATTGCAAAGCACTAGTGAGTAGTGAGACGGAAAACCCATCCATTCCAATCCAATCAAAATCGCAGTCAAATGATCAAGTACAGGTTGGTTGGTTTTTTTCACGTCGCACTAGTGCTGCGCATTGGGTAATTGGCGACTGTCTGGGACTCACCTCTAGAGGAGGACCGGAGACATGCCATCGCAATTTTGTTCTTCTACGGATGGATGGATGGATGGTTGGGTTTTACGTCGCACTAGTGCTGCACAGATGGGCAATTGATGATGGTCTGGGACACACCCCTAGAGGTGGTCCGGAGACATGCCATCACAATTTTGATCCTCCACGGAAGGGATGGCTCTCCCGCTTCGGTGACCCCCAGAAGTATAATTTTTTATGGGAACATGGAGGACATTGCGGCCACGACAGATTTTACGTGCACTAGCCACCATTAGTGTACACGACGGTCTTTGGGCGGCTCGAGTACCGAACCCGCAATCTTCCAATTACGAGGTCGGCGCTCTACCGACTGGGCAACCGCGGCCCTTGTTCCTCCACGGAAAGGATCACAAGTATAGCGTCTAGAATATACATTTAAGACTACTATATTATATAGTAGTCTTATACACAGTGGGGCAAGCGCTTATGATCGAATGCTTAAAATACTGCTAAAAAATTAAGCTTCCCAGATGGCGCTTCGATCGCTTTTCTTGCTCAAACTGAAGAGCTGATTTGCTTTTCCCAGTTTCGTCTGCTCAATCACGTGATCTGAAAACATGAATAACCAATAGGGAGTCTCGGTTTTGATTTCGTGAAACTAATTTCGATTACAGTGACATATGGTGAGAGACTTAAATTTTTTAGTACAATTTTATTTTCCGATTTCCACACAGTTTATTCTATACGTTGAAGCACACGTAATTGGATAATCTTGGAAATCAACGAAACTTTGAAATAAAGTCCCTCATACTTCATGAGCAGAGAAAGAATCATGCACTACTAATTAGTATATAAATTCTATCTTGCCCGATTTATGTTAAGTGAAAAATAAAATTTGTTTAATGAAATTTTCACAAAAATGGTAGTTATATGACTACCACAAATTGCATTGATACATTGATAGGAGAGAAAAAGAAATGATTTTCTTGTAGCTATATAATCGGGAATAATATCTGCATTTCTGGGAGTAGGAATTCTGAAGATTAAAATGAAATGATGTTTTTGTGTTCTCTCCTATCATCATAAAAAAGTGTAAATGGGTTCTATAGACTTGATTATTTTAATAATGCTGGGATAGTTTAATTTGCATAAACATACCTTAGGCTCAGCAATTTTTCATAAAAAAAAGTGTTTCAAAGCATTTTGTAATGTATAAATCAGAGTTTTTTTTATTAATTATACATAGCATATAGCTATTGGTCTCTTATATGCCCGAAAAAGTCCCCAAATAGAGTTTTCAATGTCCTCGAAATTTATTTCGATTTGGGGACAAACGGTAATTTGTCAAATCAGTGTTTGAAAATATGGTCACCTTATCATAGAGCTTAAGCGCAATGACCTTGAATTTAATAAATATCTTTGTTAAACCATAGAATATTACAATAAATCTTAATAAAAAATTTAAATAGCGACGTCATAAGAGGCTCCATTTTAAAATTAAAAATATGATTTTTTATTAATATTGGTTAATTATTTTTAGTATGCACTCATACAAATATTAATTGGTTTATCAAGCTATCGTTTATCTAATTTACTTACGATGTAAAAGCCACTCAATCTCAACCTGACAGAATTTCCATGGCAAAGCTTATTTCTTTTTTAGCAGATCGTAGTATTTTGAAAACAGGTATGGCAACGTAGCTCTTATTTGTTTACAAGATCTTCAAGACGGATGCTGCTTGCTTAGGAAAACGTGGTGCTTCTGGGATTACTATTTTAATTATTGAGGTAAGTTCATAAATAAAACATTTGTTACATTTTAATATTTTTTTTTTTAATTATCAAGATTTCTCAAAGTTTTTGTGGTGTTTAAGTTATTTGTTCATAATACTCAAATATCAGGGTTATTGATTTTTTTTTTCTTTTTAATAATTTACATCTGTTATTTGTGGTTTAATATGTGTAGTGTATATATATAAATGTATAGTATCCACCTCAATCATTTAATATTCCCATAGAAACAATGTGTGTAGCATTCAATATAGTACTTTCATAATAAGAACTGACTTCACAAACAATTCCAGTATGATCCAGTGGACTGAAGACTTCAACTTCATAGCTATAACAATTTATTGATATATATATATAAAAGAAAAATTAACTGTGGTATGGAAGGTGTAATAAAACTTTTTTAAAGGATAATTTAACATTAAATCTGACAAAAAATAAAGGAATTTTTACCCATGTCCTCAAATGAATAAAATAAAAGTAATTTAAAATAAAACTAATATATCCTAATATAAACATATTGTTACTTAATGCTTAGCAAATATCATTTGAAAAAAGAAAAATCTTTTATACAATCAAAAGAATTGATAATTCCATTACTATTTTAATATTTCCCCCATATTCTTTAACTTTTTTTAAAAATTTGTCAGTATTTCGCAAAAGCATTCATTACCTAAGAGGCAAAGGCTTAGGTTTTGAATGTGTTATCTACAATTAATTTGACGATGCCTCAAGGTAAAGAATTATCGGAGTGCGAAGTGAGAAAAATTTTATTTTATAAAGGTTCTGGTAAATTTGATATTGCAAGGTTAATAAACCATTCTAAAACTGCCATTCATAATGCCATAATTATAAAAGATTATTCAAGCAAAATAAAATGATCTGGTAGAAAAAATATTTTGACATCACGTGATAATAGACAGATTTTTCGACTGTCAACTAAAAAAGGTCTTTTAACTCATGAAATTTCGAAACATTTCACAAGAAAACTTCACATGTCTGGAAAAGCCTTAAATTAAACATTAATGTGAAATTTATGAAATTGAAGAAAAAATCAAAGTTATTGAAATGCCATCGAGAAGAAAGATTAAAATGGGTTAAAAATGTCATGTCATGGAATGATGAGTGGAAACAAATTATATTTTCTGATGGAGAAAAATTTAACCTTGATGGACCCGATGGTTACAAACACTATTGACATAACTTGAGGAAGGAACCAAAAGAATGCTTCAGTCGACAAATGGGTGAAGGATCAGTAATGATTTGGGGAGCTTTCAGTTATGAGGGGTTGTGTGATTTACAGCTGATTTCGGGTCATATGAACTCTACACAATATCAGTCTATGCTGTATGATCATATAATACCGTTTGGACCTTCATTAGGTGGTGGTAACTGGATATTTCAACAGGACAATGCTGCTTGTCATACATCTAAATCCACACAAGAGTGATTTAAAAAAGAAAAAATTGATGTTTTGCCGTGGCCAAGTCGAAGTCCAGACTTGAACCCCATGGAAAACCTATGGGGTATATTATCTCGCAAAGTTTATGCTAATAATAAGCAATTTTCATCTGCCAATGAACTGGAAGTAGCCATTGTAAAAAAATGGTACAATATTTCTATAACTGAACTTAATCACCTGATTACTTCAATGAAAAACAGAGTGTTTGAAGTCATTAGGAAAAATCAGGGTTGTATCGGTTTTAACCAGTGGTTTTAACCGTCCTGGTCGATATCAGTTTTGACCACTGAAATTCGTTATTGAATTTATTTACTACCAATCAAGGTCAGAAATTAGAATCTGCTACCAATGAAATATATCTTATCATGTTAAAACTAAGTAAACATTTGTTAAAAATGTCATAACATAGGAATGTCGTAACACAAATAATATCACCAAGAAACAATACAATTGTTTTAATTAATTTTTACACAAACTCTTTTTTGGAATTTATATTGAAATTAAAAAATGGTTATAAGTCGCAAGTTTTGCAGTTGTCTCTAAACTTAGACGGTTTCATAAATTGTTTTGAATAAGTCCAAACTTTGAAAATAGTGATAGAATTCACAGAAGAAACTTTTATCAAATATTTAAATTCAAGATTTATAAGGTAAGTAAAATGCACTCACCCTGTATATGAGTATCCCATGAGGCTTGCAGAACCAGAAGTATTTATTCCATGTATGAAAAGAAGAACCAATTTCTATTTTCTTTTATAAACATCTTTTCTGCTAAGCTGTTCAAAAGATAATTTCAAATATATAAATAATGATGTTTCAATTTAATTAAACCAGCCTCATTTAGCTTGGTTTGTGTATTAGGAAATTATATATTATTTTATGTTGCATTATTTGTGGGAATAAAAATGAACCCACGTATTATCCTTTTAATCACATCTTTTATTATGAAAAACTGAACATCGAAGAAGAAGAAAAAAAAAACGAAAAATACATTATTACATGTACATAGAAACACAGACGGCCAATCAGAAAACAAATGCGTCATAGCGTCGTCCCAATGTAGATGTATATATGCATGAAGAAATAAAAAAGTCAAATGAAATGTTTTTAGAATAATATGAAAATGAAAGTTTTTGTAATTATTGAAAGAATGTCATTTTGAGTTTATTTCTCACCAACACCCCTGCGTAAACTCGATGACATTTAATCACAGTTCAACAAGGAAATTCGCAATTTTCGAAAAGAATGTCTCGGCAGAGGCTTCGTGAGCACATCGGCGATCATATTTTCCGTGCTTACATACTCAATTTTTATTGTACCCTGCTCAACAAGGTCTCGAATCAGATGATACCTTAGTTCGATATGCTTAGTTTTCTGTCGAAACTTGTCGTTTTCCGCTAATTTAATGCAAGAAAGGTTGTCTTCATAGAGTGTAATAGGACAATTTTGTTGCATATCAATTTCTTCAAAAAGGTTTATAAGCCATTTTACTTCTTGCGCGGCACTTGCTGCAGAAATATATTCCGCTTCCGCTGATGACATTGATACAGATTTTTGTTTTTTGCTTGTCCCGTATACAGTATTTGCTCCTATGCAGAACAAATTTCCTGTTGTAGACTTACGATCACTGGGATCGTTTGCCCAGTCGGAATCTGCATATACCCTCAAGACAGGCTCTTCAATATTATTATATGTCAATTTAAGATTAATTGTACTTTTTAAATATCTCATTAATCTTTTTACCGCTTCCCAATCTTTTGCTCTTGGGCGCTCATTTCTTCTACTCAAAATATTTACCGCGGCGCTAATATCCGGACGTGACACGGTTGAAATATATAACAATGCGCCTACAGCCTGTCTATATTGTGTATTTTCTGGTAAAAGGTTTTCCTCGTCATTTAATTTTATGTAACCTGTGTCCATAGGAGTGTCTGTAGGTTTTGAATTTTCTAAACCGTATTTGACTATAAGTTCTTGTATTTTGTGTGTTTGATCAAGAGTCATTGTATTTTCATTAGGACGATTAATATTTATCCCAAGATATTGTTTTGCTTCTCCCAAGTCTGTTAACGGGTATTCTTGTTTTAGTTTGTTTACAATTTCATTTATTTGTTGATCATTCCCCGCTATTAACAAATCATCGACATACACAAGTACATAAGTAGTTACATCGTTTTGTTTACGTTTATAAAGACACTTGTCGAATTGACTTTGAATAAAGCCTAAGTTAAGTAATGACTCATTCAATTTTAAATTCCATGCTCTCGCGGCCTGCTTTAGCCCGTATATTGCCTTTTTTAATTTACACACCTTATGTTCTTCCCCGGATACCACGTATCCTTCTGGCTGATGCATATAAACATCTTCACTCAATTTACCGTGTAAAAATGCAGTCTTGATATCAATATGTCTAAGACTTAAATTCTTATAAAGACTCATTGCCAAAAAACTTCTCAAAGTTGTGTGAGACGCCACTGGGGCGAAAGTCTCATCGTAGTCTATTCCATATTTCTGAGAAAAGCCCTTCGCAACCAGCCTAGCTTTGTATTTTTCAACACGGCCCTGACTGTTATATTTTGCTTTGAATGCCCATTTGCACCCTACTATTTTCATCCCTGGTGAAACCTCAACTAAATCCCAGGTGTCATTCTGCTTGAGTGAATTTATTTCATCTAATGTAGCATTGATCCAATTTTCCTTTTCTACAGGGTTTTCCATACTTATTATATCATCCCAGCATTTTGGTTCACTTATTCTTTCATTGTGTAATGTGAATGCGAATCTATCTGGTGGTACCCCTTTATTAGATCTTTGTGATCTACGTGGAGTATTTTGAGAATTATCTGACACAACACTATCATTAGTTTCATCTATCTCTGAGTCTATTATTTGCAAATTTGGTGATGGATTTTTATTATCACTTTTCTCATCATTGTTTTGTGATGTGTCATATTTAAGTATCGCTTGTTTTTCATTTTCTACAAATTTTACGGTTCGACTAATAATTATGTTTTTGCCATTTGTACAGATCCTATATCCTTTACTTCTATTGTCGTACCCTACGAATATACCTTCCTGTGCCGTATTATCTAATTTTCCTCTGTGTACCTTTTGTACGTATGCATAGGCACGACAACCAAATGGTTTTAACATTGATAAGTCAGGTTTTCGACCTGTCCATAATTCATAAGGTGTCAATTCACACGAAGATGTTGGGAGTCTATTTTGCAAGTAAACTGCGGTATTTATTGCCTCCCCCCAGAAAGAATTTGGTAAATTGCCATCTTTTAATAAACAACGTGCCATTTCAACTAAGGTACGATTTTTACGTTCAGCAGTTCCATTTTGAGAAGCTGAATAGGGAACAGTGAATTGGTGGTCTATACCTAATTTTGTTAAGTATTCATTTAATTCTGTCCCGGTATACTCTCCTCCGTTGTCGGAGCGGATTGCATGCAAAGTTCGTCCGAATTTATTTGATGTCATTGCGATATATTCCCTCAATTTTGCAAAAACTTCATCCTTTTTTCTCAGTAGGTATATTACTGTAAATCGACTAAAATCGTCAATGAAGGTTAAAAAATAGTATTTTCCACCGACCGTGGGGGTTGTCATTGGTCCACACAAGTCAGTGTGTACCAACTCTAGTGCTTTAGTTGCCCTAAACTGAGCCTTTTTGGGATAAGGATTGTCCGTTAATTTAGTTAATATGCAAGTTTCACATGCATTATCATGTTTGCAGTTGTCTAGTTTTATCCCAACTGCCATGTTGTTGTTTACCAATTGTTTTATATGACTAATGTTTCTATGGCCTAATTTAATGTGCCATTTATCAATGCAGTTTGTATTTTCACATATTTTTACCATGTTTATAGTGTGTGTTGTATCATAGTTAACTTTGCATTCGTATAAATTGTTGTTAATGTAACCTTCAATGCATGTTTCTCCTTCATGCATTATTTTGCATGATTTGTTTTCAAATATTGCTACACAACCATTTTCAGTAGCTTCTTTTACAGATATGAGGTTTGTCTCTATCTCTGGTACATATAAAACATTTTTCAATATTATAGTATTATGTGTGTTATTGGAATTTATGGTGTTTAATTTCACAGACCCATGACCCAGGGATTCTATCTCCTGTCCATTCGCGATTGTTACGCGTGAATTATTATGTTTAAATTCATGAAATTTATTCCTATCATTGCATACATGCGTTGAACAACCTGAGTCTACATACCAATTGTTAGATTTCTCACCGATAAATAGAGTGAATATTTTATCGTTAGGTTTTTTATTTTCACTCTCAGTAATAAGAGCCCTATCCGCGTTATGTCTGTCTTGAGAGTACATACCAGATTTGAAAGTTGATCTGGCATTGCTGGCTTTTGTTTGTTTCAGAGTCTTTTCTTTATTTTTATTTTTAAGATGCCAGCAGTCTTCAATTGTGTGCGATTTTTTTTTACAATAACGGCAGAACTTTGAATTTTCTGGTTTCGGTTTAAATTTAACCTTTAACACTGAATTATTTTCAGATTTGTTTTCTTTTCTTTTAGAAAATTCATCAATCAATTTCGAGCGTATAAACTCTGGTACAAGATCCTTTTCATCACGCGATTCTAAAGCGGTAATTAATACATCATAACTTGGTGGTAAGGAACAGAGCATTAGGGCTGAAAGGTGCCTGTCATTTATTTCTTCTCCGAGCGATACTAACTTATCTCGCAATTGATAGATGTTAGTTAAGTGGTCTATCATATCGCCACCTTCAGTTAATTTCGTAGAGTAAAGCTTTCTAAGCAAAAATAGTTTACTGCTGAGGGTTGAACGCTCATGTACAGCTTTTAAGGCGTTCCAGCATTCTTTAGCGGTCTCAAGATTTTTGACATGGATTATTTGATTATCCTCTATTAAGAGGTTAATAATGGCGCGTGCTTTCCTATTTTTGTTATTCCATGTGTCCGTAATGGGATTCGGAGCATCGTTAAGAACCACGGAATATAAATCTTCCTTTTGGAGAAACATTTCTAATTTAAATTTCCACACATCATAATTTTGTGCGTTAAGTTTTTCAATTATAGTGTCCTTGAGGATACTCATTTTAATATTTCAATTTTGTTTTCTTTCTAGTTTATAATAACTACAATTTTATATTTAATCATTCATATGTTTATTTTAAACATTCTTATTTATTTTCACTTCTTTCGTTTTTAATGTTTATACAGATTTCTATACTTTCGTTTTCTCATTCACTTCCGTTTTTGAGGAAGCAAAAAAAAAACATATTTATTTATTCGCTTACATTTTTTTTATTATCATTAGCAAAATAATATTATTTTAAATGAAGCAAATGTTTCTTCAAATATGCAAAGAAAAAAAAACTGTCAAGAATAAATTCAAAGTTTCGATTTAGCGCGTCAGTAGCATAATCTGATAGAATTCACAGAAGAAACTTTTATCAAATATTTAAATTCAAGATTTATAAGGTAAGTAAAATGCACTCACCCTGTATATGAGTATCCCATGAGGCTTGCAGAACCAGAAGTATTTATTCCATGTATGAAAAGAAGAACCAATTTCTATTTTCTTTTATAAACATCTTTTCTGCTAAGCTGTTCAAAAGATAATTTCAAATATATAAATAATGATGTTTCAATTTAATTAAACCAGCCTCATTTAGCTTGGTTTGTGTATTAGGAAATTATATATTATTTTATGTTGCATTATTTGTGGGAATAAAAATGAACCCACGTATTATCCTTTTAATCACATCTTTTATTATGAAAAACTGAACATCGAAGAAGAAGAAAAAAAAAACGAAAAATACATTATTACATGTACATAGAAACACAGACGGCCAATCAGAAAACAAATGCGTCATAGCGTCGTCCCAATGTAGATGTATATATGCATGAAGAAATAAAAAAGTCAAATGAAATGTTTTTAGAATAATATGAAAATGAAAGTTTTTGTAATTATTGAAAGAATGTCATTTTGAGTTTATTTCTCACCAACAAATAGTCTTTCTATTGAAGACGAGCTGGCATTAAGCTACAACTCATGTTGTTAACTGAAATTAATGTTTTGTTTTTAACTACAATTCATGTGTTGTGTTATGTTTTAACTGCAGCTCATGCGTTTCAAAGAAGATACCTATTTCATCTTCCTTGATGTTTTTAACTGTAACTGGTTTATATTTTTATATTGCATGGTCCATTTTTAAATTTCTAACATTATTATTATATTAGTATTATTATTTTTAATGAATTGTTGTTTTTATTACTTATTAAGTTATTTTTAATTGCAAAAACGATTATTATTAAAATTAAAGCTGTTCAAAACCATTTTTAACAGTGCTGACCATTTTTGACCACTTTTGACAATTTATGCAAAATTCATGCAAAACATTCATGCAAAAACAATTATTATTAAAATTAAAGCTGTTTAAAACCATTTTTAACAGTGCTAACCATTTTTAGACGGTTAAAACCGTTTTTGACCAGCGTCCTGATTAAAATCAGTTTTGACCGGTCAAAATTACAACCCTGCGAAAAATGAATGACCAATATCATAATAATTTTTTATACAATTTTATTTTTTGCAAGTGGTCTTATATTTTCTTGACAGGTTATTTTTCACTTATTTCTAATATATATTTTAATTAAACATTTATTGCATTATACCATAAAAAAATATAGAGCAATATGTTATTTTATGTATTTAAATTATGATTAGAATCTTTATTTTTCTTATAATTTACAAAATTAAAGTGGTTTTATAATTTCTTAACAGACTGTATTATTAGGTATTGTGTAATTACATGAGATTTGTGTGTATTTGAATGCCATTTTCTTTTTGCACCATGTCAAATTAACTTAGAATTTCATTATATGTTAAATAATTATTGTTCTGACGTCATTTGCATAAAAATTATATATTAACTTATAAGTTTATATATTAACTTATAACTTATAACTGACTATATTAACTTATAAGTTTCTTTAAAAAATTTTATGGCGAATAGTTACATTTTTTAAGCTTGCATAAAAATCTGTAGATATAATAAAGGACAAACGATTTATATAGGATTGGGGGGTATTGTGTGTGTATGGGGGGGGGGGGCTAAATGACACCGGGCTTACCTCGCATTTTGAGTCTTAAACGGACCCTGGCAATAACACAACCTTTTTTGTTTCTAAAAATGTTTATGTTAATATCAGATCTGTATGAAGTTTTTTTTTGAATACTGTATAACCCTCATAGTAATTTTTAGTAACAAGTTCTTTTTTTTTTTTTTTTTTTTTTTTTTTTTTTAAGGATAATACTTTTTACAAACCAATAGTTAAGAAAATTAAAATTAACTGAATAAATAAAATGATTCATATGAAGACAGGAATTAAACATTAGTACAAGAACATGTCTGTCACCTGCACCTAAAACTTCTGAAGAAATGAAGAGGTATTTTCTCTGTTTTATTCTGCTATAATTTGTAATCTTTTAAATAGATAACAATAATATGAAAAGTAAACTTATCAATGAATCCACAAAGTAATACCCAAATGGGTTGTTTACTATATATTCTTAATTAAAAAAAAAAAAAAAAAAAAAAAGAATATTTTTGTATTAAATTCATAGATTAAAGTGAACTTTGGTCAAAACATAAGCGCTAAAAGGTTTTCTTTTTCCCTTTTTAAAAAAATATAAGAGGGAAAAAAAAAAAAAAAAATATATATATATATATATATATATATATATATATATATATATATTAGAGAAAACTATATTTAAATATAAAATAAATAAGCCCAAACTAACTATAGATCCCGAGAACAAGCAATTTCACTGCTAACTGACAAAATTTATGTTTAATTGCAATTAATTTCTGTAAAAGGCTGTTATTTAGCTGCTAATCTATACAGCTTGTACATTTTTTAAATTGATTATCAAAATATGCGTTAAGTTTACGTTTACAGACAATTACTGAAATATGGACTGCTTTTATGATCAATTACCATCAACTACTTAAATATGTTATTTTTACCGCTGGCTAATCGATAAAATTTGCGCTTTTTAAAAAGCTGATTATAAAAATTGGTAATATTTTTACAGCAAATTGCTGAAATACGTAATTATTTTGCTGCAAATTTACAAAATCTACATATATAATTGCTAATATACACTCTAATTTCATGATATTCACCGATAACTTATATTACACTTTTTTTAAAAGTTGATTCCTGAATTTCACGATGTTTTTGCAGTCTATAGTTTATAAAGATTTTTGGAAAACTAAATAGATTCATGTTCTTTAAAACATTGTTGTAACATTTTGATTAATATTAAAAAAAAAAAAAAAACCTTCAGGCTTTTAAAATTTTATTATGAATTATTGTTATGTTCATTCAAAATAGGCTGTGATACTTTCATGTATTACTACAAAATTTACTTATAACTGTGCTTAATATGCTATATGTTAAACTTAGTTTTGTGATACTTTAAAAATATCATAGTTGTTTTTAATAAGATATTATTTATAAGTATGTTTTAAAAAGTAGACAGATGAATGTTTTTGGAGAAACATTGTTATAACATTTTGATTAATGTAAAAACAAAACTTTAGGTTTCTAAAAATTCATTATTCATAAATCATTTTGTTTGTAATACGACATTGTATATTTTATTTTTTTTAGCATTGTGTTTTAAATATTATGTATTTAACCAATAAAATAAAAATGTATAGCCTAATATTTTGCATTTAAATATTTTATAGATTTTTTTTTTTTTTTTTAATGACTGCTGAGATTGAGTTTTTACGAAAAAGCAATAATTCTGACTGTCAAATGAGCTTAAATTGCTTCTTAAATTCTCATAATTATCATAAGACAAGAGAAATATAAATGCTTTCTGGACATGTATTATAACTATAAGTTAATTTAATATTTATTCTAGTGTTCTTGTTGTGCGTTTTTTAGAGGGTGCCGCACCCTGCCCTATTTCGTTTTAATGCTGATGCACCCTGCCCTTTTTTGAAGTGAAAAATGTGCCCTGCCCCTTTTTTCAAGTGAAAATGCACCTTTCAATTTTCGTAAATAAAAATAAGCCCTGTATTTTCCCATTTGCTATATCGTTATTTTTTTAAAGATATTTTACCATTATGGCTGAGAAACATACATTTATAATATATATATATTTTTTATCTGATGCGAAATCGGACTTCACATATCTTTGAACAAACGCGATCTGAAAATGCTATAAGAAGTCACTTCTGGGTGCGATCCATGTGTCATCTGTCTGTAAATACCGGTGGTCGACGGAAAATATGATCGTTAGCCGTGGTTTCTCCGATGTTTTTGTTCACGTCGTTGCTCGAAGCCTGCATATTATATTGGGGATCTTTTCTACGTATCCAAGAGTAGAAATTATTGTTACGGAAACAATATAATAAAATAAGGAACCACAGAAATTATGTTAAAGTATTAAAATCGACACCCAATTCTTGTATGCAGGATTTGAAATATTGCATATTTTGTATTTTGTGCTGAAGCTAAAATTTTTTTCTTAAAATCAGCATTTTATAATTATTATTTTGTCAACTTTGCGCTAAAACTAATTAACTTAAAATGATATCAGCGAACATAAAACAGACCTTTAACAAAAAATTTTTCATAATATTCGGACGAGGAAATTGCATATATTTCGGTAATCGGACGCAAAAATTATGGATATTTCGGCAAATATACGCCAAAAAAAGGTTGAAAATCCTGCTGCTAATTGATGACTGTCACACTTTTGTCAAAAGTCACACATCAGAAATTATGCAATACTTTTGCAAATGAAATTAAAAATACCAGGCTATTTCTCCAATAATTGTCCAACATTTGTTTTTTCACAACTAAACTATTATTTTCTTGCTAATCGATAATAATTACACTTTTTTTTTTTTTCAAAACTGATTTTTGAAATACATGATTACAATGCGTTCTGCAATCGGCCATAATCGACTAAATAATTTGCTGTTATTTAGCTACTAATCGATGAAAATTGCATTATTTTGACAGCTGAAGTCAAAATTTTTTGTTTAATATGTTATTATTTAGCCTAATTGATAAAGGTTGCAATACTTTAAAAGCTGATTTTTGTAAATTGTGATATCTTTATAACTGATAGTGAAAATATGTAATGCTTTCTCCAATAATTAATGAAATTTAGATTTAATTGGAATTAATTGCTAATATAGGCTTTATTTTGATGCTAATTGGTGAAATTCTTGTTTTTTATTTTTATTTTTTCTGCAATGACTTGCAATACAGCCGAACCTCGTTAATGTGAATCTCAAGAGAGATAAATTTGTTCATGTTATCAGTAACTAATCTTTATATAACTAAACTAATCTTCATCTTGATGGGGATTGTAGAAACAGTTCATCTTAAGAGTAATTCATGCTAACAGTGTTCACGTTAACGAGGTTCGACTGAAAATGCAATAATTGTATGGCCATTTACTGAAATATGGAATTTTTAAATTGTAAAAAATTATGTAATTGCAGTAAATTTACGTAATTGCAACTAATTGGTAAAATAGATGTTATTTTGTGAAAAACATGTAATTATTTAGCCTCCATAATCTAGGTTGGGAAAAACCCAGCCAAGTGGGTTTAATCAGGGTTTTTTGTGTTTTATCAGAGTTTTCAGGAATATTTTCTTCCTTCTTCTTTTTTTTTTTTTTTTTTTTTTTTTTTTTTACTTTAAGTATATCATTCATAATAAGATAATTTATAAAAGTAAATATTAATAATTCATTAAAATCAAAATTAAAAAAAAAATAATTTTTAAAATTTCTAAACTATTTTTATAATTAATAGTTGTTCTTTAAATATTCTAAAATTCTGTTTATCTGCTCTTTACAACAAAAAATTGGATTTTAATCGTTATTTAGTGTTGCTTTATTAAATTTTTGTAGTCGTTAGATTCTCATAAAACATTTTTTATTATTGTTCCCAGGGTTGATCCAGGTTTTAATTTTTGAGGCCCATTTTTGTGAAAAAAAGAATTGTCGCTAGAAACCTTTCATTTTAGCAGTTACTCTATCTAATGTTTAATATCAAGTTAATATGATTTTATAAAACAAATATAGACACTCATTAAAAATAGTACTGAAAATATGGAAAAATTTTACAAAAGTATTATTTTTATAAAACAAAACTTTGTTAAGGGCTGTTTTTATAAATCTGAATTTTGTGAAGGGACCCATTTTAACCCTTGCTCTCCCAAGATGGGGTCATTTTGACCCCATTTTGTAGTTGAAATTTAATTAACCCCGCCTCATTCAAAAAGTGCGCTAATTCGCCAAAGATAGCAAACGTAATCTGGGGAATGTTGCAACTTCTAAACGATACAAAAAGGTGCGGTGCAGGTGATTTTCGCCAAACACACCAAGCGGCACCTGAAAGCAATTTTTCTGCTGTAATGTTTTGATCTTGGGAAAGCGAGGGTTAATGATATGAATTTTGTGAAGGGGCCCATTTTATAGATTTAAATTTTGTCAAGGGGCAGCAAAAGGGTCCCAATTTTTGCTGGGATCAACCCCTGGTTCCTCTACATTACCTAACAGTGTTAAACAGTCCTGTTAAATTTTTCAGAATTTTTTTAAAATTTGATTTTTATTTATATTTTACATTCCCTGAATCCCAGTTTTATTTGTATTAATAAACAACTCTTATTTTGCTTATATATAAATATATTTTTATTTTGTTTTAATAAGATAATTATAATTTTTTTCCGTGGGGGGATTTTTTAGGATTTTTTTTTCTACAGAGCAGTTTTAGAAACTCACACATTTCAAAAATTCTTTGTTCATGTTATAATAATGTATATAATATTTGTTTTATATTTATATGTTTATTGTAAGTTAGATAAAAGTGGAATTTTAAATAAGGATTTTGAAAAAACCCACTCGGTATTTTTTCGAGTCTGGCGAAATCAAGCCAAATCTGTCCATAATTCAATAATATTCTGTTTTTGGTATTTGATTACTGAAATTGTCATTTTTCGCTGCTGGTTTCCAAATACATAATTCTCTTCTCTCATGCGATTTTTTTTTTTTTTTTTTTTTTTTTTTATGAAGAATTGTTTTAAAACTGCCAATTTTTGTGAAATAGTCGTTTTCAAATCTGAAATTTTCTTAGAATTACTGCTGCACTATATAAATTGAGGCATAACATATTCGATTATCCCAGAGTTACAGAAAATATTCTTTTTCTTTCTCCAATGGTAAATACTTTGTCAATAAAGTTCTAAGTTTTCCGTTATTTTCTCCTAAACTTGCATGAAGGCGGACTGAAACAAATTAGTAAATTTCCCATGGATAACATTCTTTGTAGGTAAGATTTTTCTGTGATTTTCTCTGAAATTCTTGTGAATACGGACTAAAACACCTTGGAAAGTCTTCCACAGTGGACAGGCTTCTTTCAGTATTTCAGAAATTGTCATAACAAATTGTTGATTATATATAGAAAAACTAAGTGATTGTAATAGACAGATAAATAATATGCCATAGAACTTTGTTTATCTGAGTTAATGTGGACCGATGGAACATCAGATAATCAAAAACTCAGGTTAATGAACTCTATTGTAAATCAACGGAAAATATACAGTAACGTTTAAAATGAATGGAAACGCAACCAATGTAGTAAAAGAATATACCTATTACACATTTAAATGTAATCAGTTAAAAATGCAATACAATACATGCATACATGAATTATAAAAAAAAAAAAACAATTCTGTACTCTCAAAGTCGAAGTTTTCTTACGCCATTTCTCAAGGGCCACGCCTCAACTGGGTTGTGGCATTTTTTAGATTACCTCGGTTAATCAGGGCTTGGATAACTGAGGCTCCGCTGTATATATATATTTAAAACTTTTTATGAATAATAAAAAATAAAAAAATCAAAGCAGCATTTATGTAATTTTGTATTTGCTGGTTTTTATTGAGCTTATGTACATATGTAATAAGTACAAAACTTTGAATAAACACCATAAAATGTAAGAACTTGTAACAATATTTTCTGATCAAAAGAAGACATGACCTTATCCCCCATAACAGGAAATGTGAGATTACATGGCAGTTTTTTTTTTTTTTTTTTTTTTTTTTTTTTTTTTTTTTACAGTCTGCAGATTATTTTCAAAACAGTATTGTGCAGAGATTCCAAGTGTCCCGATTTGGTAGGAAAGATTGGAAATCGCCATCTTTCTCCATTTATAGCATAAATGTCAATGTTTATTTTAAACTTGCTTTATTAGGTTCTAGAAACTGTGAATAGATAGAATTGTTCAATATCTTTCACTCTTGTAACTTTTTATGGTACTCTCCCCCCTTTTCCCCCAAACAATCAGTGATCAAATGCCTTCTGAAATCTGTGACTTCTAACCACCCACAACATAAATGTCAATGTTCTTTTAAAACTTACCTAATTAGATTCTAGAGCCTATGAAGAAGTAGAATTGTTCAATATCGCTCACTCATATAATATTTTATCTCCCCCCCCCCTCTCTGCTAATGATCAGAGATCAAATTCCCTGCAGATGTGTTGCGATTTCTAATTTTTCTTCATCCACAGCGTAAATGTCAATAATCATTTTAAACTTGCTTTATTAGATTCTAGAACATATAAAGAATTAGAATTGTTCAATATCTTTCACTTGTTTATTTTTATTCATTTTGTGTGTGTGTGTTTCCCACCCTCTCCCAACAATCGGCAATCAAATGCCACTTGTAATACTTGCAATTTCTAATTTTTCTCAATCTGCAACATAGATGCAAAACATGTCTTTTTAAACTTACCTAATTAGATTCCTGAGCTTATAAAGAAGTAGAATTATTCAGTATCACTCACTCATATAATATTTTATTCCCTCTCGGAAGAAAGTTCTGATAGGTGATTATGTTTTCACGGATGTTTAATATTTCTACAATTCTTTTTCTAATTTATAAAGTAGATTATTGTCACCTAAACAAGCCTCAAAATGTCGGCGAATTATAGCATATGACTCATTTATTTGTTTCAGAGGTGGGAATGGATCGATTGGCTCATGATTACTTTCATTTTCATATTTTTCTTGCGAGGAAGATGTGAAAATTTCTTAGTCATCTTCTGTCATCTCGTTTCCATCCAATTCTTTAAATTGCACAAGCTCTGCCTGAGGGAATTTCAGCTGTCTGGAATCACCTATCCCAAAATCTTCAAAATACAAAATTTCACTGTGCTCAAACTCATTAATTACTTTTTCATCATCCCGTATTTCACATTTGACGTTTTCCAATTTTGCTTTTCTCAACAACAATAAACAATTTTTAATTACTTTTAGAAAAGGAAATCTGGTATTTTCCAATTAAGAACACATTTTTAATAAGAAAGACAGTTCAAACTTTATTTGAATAACCGAGGACAGTATGTGAAAAATATTTGTTTAAATGGGAAAATTTAACATTGATCCTATGAGACTGATTTTGGTTCTAACGAATTTTATTCGAATAAGCGGGGTATTCAATTATCCGTTGCCTAATTAAGTGGGTACGACTGTATATATAAATATATATATATATATATATATACTAGCAGGCTTTGCCTGCTTCGCTGATCAGTATATTTAAATGATTTCTTTTTAATTGAATAATTGAAACTTTTCAATAAATATATTTCGATTGCCGACTCTTTTTGTCACAGCTTTAGTATGGGACATCCTTGGCGATATTAAATATTTTTTGAACTTCTCGAATCTGTACATCAAAACTCTTATTAAAACGAATATTCTCTAAAACAGTCTAGTTAATTCTTCGAATATACTGGAAACAGTCAAATGTGTTACTCGTGCAGCAAAAGTCACTATTCGATGAATGTTCTGGAACAGTCTAAAAAACAGTCACTTGTCCCACAGGAGTAAAGCAAATAACATCAAATACTCCAGAGCAGAAATCTTTGTTAGCTCACGAAAAATATCCAGTTGCTTAGAGCTCGATCTCTAAAGTGCAGTCACTCAGAATAGGTCTCTGAATAACTCTGAATCACAGTGACTACATACTCTCTAGCAGAAATCCACTCACTTCTATTTATAACTTTTGGAGATGATTCCATCGATAATCCCATGGAAAGATTGAGATCTGTGCTCCCGTGTGTTGGAGAGCTTCGAAACTTCGGGAACTCTAAACTACCATTTTTCATCAAATTTGGTCGCCCACTCATCAAGTTTGTCGTCAAGGCTGACTCCACTGAAAGGGAATGAACTGCCTTTTTATTTTCACTTTGCCTGTAAAACTACTTTCATTGCAACAGTACAATTGATGCAGGGCAAAGAATTAATCACTTATAACAATATGCTATGAGCACTGTTTCTGGCGCATTTTAGACAACTAATGTTTTTATGTATTATCTATATTTCCCATTAAACGTATTATTTATTTATTTATTTAAATATTAATTTGAATTTATCAAATATTTCAGCCCGACGGCATACAAGTGCAGTCGCACACAGCAGTTCGTTTATTTGCACACAGCAGTTCGTTAACGGTTATGAATTTTTTGACTGCGAAAACAGAATTTAAAAATATTCATTAGGTAATGTGTAATTGTAGCAACAAACTTTCCCATAGAATAATATGGGCGAAGGCTGCCGTTGAGATTAGGTATTGTCCCCTCTTAAAGTGTTTAGGCGCATGCGTAAAGTGACGTACTATCAGCTTATCTAAAGAACCAATCAGAGAAAAAATGTTCTCTTGTTACCGTTCTAAGTTTAATCGCCTGTGCCTTATTATCGTACGGTAGTACGTCAGAAGAACAACAACATCGATACATAGAGTCTATACGTAGAGAGTTCACAACACAGAGACAGTGACCTCGTGCGGTCAGGCACGATCGGAACAAGAAGGAACAAAGTCTAATACATGACAGTGAGCAAATGAATTCGTTCATATTCGGAGAATAATGAATCCCGCACACCATCAAATATTTTTTAAATAGGCACAGTTTGTTTTAACTATGATGCAATAAAATGTTTATCTTCCTCTGACAAATACAATTTCTCACTTTCTTTATTATGCGCAACATGAGTTTCAGTGAAAAAAAACAGTAACTTTTGTGGGGCATTGAATTATTTTCATCATCGCTGGACAGTTGGCTCCAATAAAATTGCTACTCTGTACTTTTATATTCCTTTGCGTTTTACTATCACTTTTGTAAAAACCACTACGATGACAATAAAAATAAGTAATTCTTGCTTCATCTTTTCTTTTGGAGCCACATTTTTTAACTAACTGTGCTCTTGAATTACTTTCAGTTTCTGTCTTACACGTTAGAAAAGTATCGAATGATTCACCTTCTAGTTTACTTTTAACCAAATCTATAGTGTGATGCGCACTCAAATGTTCTTCATATTGCTTTTTAGTTTTAAACTTTGAAAGACAAAGAGAGCAATTTATTTGGGAATTTGGGAAAGAAGTTTGGATACCGTGAATATTTCATAGACGTGTATATAACTTGGAAGATTTTGAAAAATTCTTTCCACATTCTGGACAACCATGCAGCGAATTTACTTCTTCATCCATTGCAGAATTAAATATAACTTTCTCCTTGCAATGTAAGTAAAATAATAAATAAATTCAACAAAAGTAAATAGAAATTTTAAATCTAACAAATGTAATGAAAACAAATTTAAATCATAACAATTAATTAAAACAATAGAAGTTAAAAAATATAAATCAATGTATAAAAAAAAATCGTCCTCGAGAATGAAATTTGAATCGAGAATGAACAACAACAACATAAAAAAGTTCTTTCTTTTCTTGTGAAACGGGTGGGGGGATGCAAAATGAAAATAGTTCTTACTTTAAATAATCAGAATATGATGGTACTTTATTCTAATCATGATTATCTAAAAATTACAGTGTTATTAGTAAGTATTGTTCAGCATGAAAAACAGAGCATGTAAATGTATTATAATTAGGTATAAAAATATTTTATTAATACAGAACGATTTATATGTATATATGTGTAATGGAATAATAAAAAAAATTATAATTCTGAATATAAAAAAATAAGTTGCTCCTACATAATTGAAAAATATTACAGGTTAAAACATAAAATTATTGAATAAAATTTTAATAAAATTATTTGAATAAAATTATTATTTTGAATAAAATTAATAAAAATAATTAAAATTTACAACTTATTCTTTAACTGGATTCCTGCATTACAATTACGTTATTCAAAGTATGTGAAAAATATAATAGCTACATTAAATCCTTTATCATGTGTTGAATTCGTGTTTAAATGAAAAAAGATAAATTTATACTTGATCTTTAAGAAATGAGAGATAAGTAAACTTACTGGTTTGAAATCACAATAGCTTGAAATAATCTTGGGAGACTATTGAAGGAAATTGCGTGTTGTGGTTGGATGTATTTGAACCGAGGTCATTTTGGTAGTAATCCAGCGCCGTTCCTCTGGACAAAAATGTTAACTCCATGTCCTTCGGTAAGTTAGGATTATCTACATTTGAATGGCGTTGATGGCGTCACTACAGTACTCCCCTCCTAGAGAGTACACAGAACACCGTCATACGTGCGATATTATTGCTGTAGACGGTAGCGATGACGAGATTGTGCTGTGAGATGTCCCGTTTTGCCAAGTTGAAGAAGCAGTTGTGTTTGTTAATGAGGCTAGTTGAAGGCGTGGGCGGTGAGAGGCTTTCACAGCGATTCACATTCTTAGTTGTTCAGAGGGTTTTTGTGGTGCTGCCATCTATTGCCACAGAGCTAAGTTAATAACTCGCAGCTTCATTGGCATGGAGTAAGAAACAATTGCAGGGGAAACTAGCATAAAATGTGTGTTATCTAATTATTTGAGTAACCGATGGCGCCACTCTGGGCTGATGTCCGATCTTCCCATTCCGTAGTGCTTTTAAATGGGAAAAACGCTCATTTATTTTTTATTTTATTTTATTTTTTTTTTTTACGAAAAGAATAATTTTTGAGAAAATCGGCGAAAAATGAATTTGAACATATAGGGTTTTCTTAACAGCATAAAATTTTTACAAGCGGCATAGGACACTTGTGATCTTAAAGAGCCAATTTTTATAGGCATTCGTCAAGATCATAACGAATTAAAGGGACATTTAAAAGGACAAGGGAGTGAAATGATATCTATAATAAAGAACTAATATGTTGTGGCCACCACAAGACTTTCTTCTATATATTCCTATATAGATATTCAATCAGTAACAATATTTAAAAAAAAATTACGAGTATTTTCTAAGTTTTTTTTTTTTTTTTGTTAAAAGTAATACATATTCAACCAGTAACAATATTAAAAAAAAAAAAAAAAAAAAAAAAAAAAAAAAAATTTTTTTTTTTTTTTTTTTTTTTTTGATAAAAGTAAAAAAAAATCTATAACTTTGTTAAAAATTATCACAGATTTATAGTTCAACCATTCGTATTAAAGGTATTGACGAGATCTTTCGAAAGATACAAATCTTGAAAATTTACCCCCCCCCCCCCCCCGGGGGGGAAGCTATACCCCCACGTGCACAGAAATTGTTTCCTAGTTAACTACTACTATTATCAATAACTCATATTAATTTTACAATTACAAGTTAAAAATAACTCTAACTATGTACATTTATACGAAATTTTGTCCTATACTGCCATGTTAAAAATTTAGGAAAAATGCGTTCACAGCGCCACCTGCTGGGCGATTGATCCCCAAATCTAATCAGCACAATGACCCGCCAGGGTCCAACTATACACCAAGTTTGGTTGAATTTCATTCATTGGTTCGTGAGATACGGTGAAAACACAAAACCACAGACACACAGACAGACAGACACACACACACAGACAGACATTTTTAAAAAACTATCAATTCGTGTTCAGGACATCCCAAAACGTGTAGATCCGTCAAAAAACGGAGGTCGGAAATTTTCGCGAATCCAATACTTTATATTACATATAGAAGAAAGTAAAAATGTAGATTGAAAAGAAATGTATCGTATATAATACATTTTCGTCGCACATATATTTTTTTTATCAAAAATTTCAATTTTAATTTATAAGCAATTTATAAAGAAGTAGAAGAAAAAAAAATATTTTATTTAATATTATTATTTTCTTATTAATATTATACTTCTCAGTTGCGGATGATTCTATACATTATTTAAATATCTTAATAGTATAAATGTATTTTATGATTACGATTTGTCATTATTGCATTTAGCTGTACAGAGTGGATTTTATATATATATATATATATATATATATATATATATATATATATATATATAATATATGATTTAGTTTCTATAAAATTAATTTATAAATATAACTAATCATTTTAAAGTAATATATATGGTAATTTAGTTTTTAAATATTAATATTTATAAAATAATAATTTTTTTGTCCCCTTATAATATATCAATCTTCACACATTTCTGTGTGAAGTGATACTGCTTTTGTAGCTGGTAGATTGGAAGTGCTGGGTTCGATCTTAGGTTGTGCTCGTCGATTAGCCGGTCGAAGTCTTTTGTTGTTTTCTCTGAAACTCAGGTAAATGCGTGCTGGGATCCCTTAGAAAGTCCCCCGCTTTTCACTCCTTGGGTTATGTGTTGAGGACACATAACTAAGTCACAAAGCCTCGTGTAGTTAATTGCCTTAACACCAACATATTATTTCGTCTAAACATTTGTTTTTTACCTGCCCCACGATTGACCGAATGGCTATGATTTTAAAGTTGTTTGACGGGAAATGCTGGGTTTGAAACCAAGTCGCGTTCACCAACCTATCGCACGGTGTTTTCTGTGGTTTCCTCCGAAGCTCGCAGGAATACAAAATGAACATGCTTAAAAAAGAAAAAAAAAAAAAAAAAAAGTTGCACTTCGGGAGTGCCGACAGAAGTGAAAACGTGAACAATTACGTGTGTATTTCTTGAATCGTCAGGAAATATTTAAATATTTTATTGTGTTGGAAATACTTTTAAATGAAGTGTTTTTTTATTCATTAATATAAACTACTACTACAAAAATTATATTACAATTTTATTTAATGTGCTAACTGCCATAGAGACAGTGTCCGGAGATGAGAGAATTCGTGTAGAGCCGCACCAGATTGTAAAAACGTGAGAAAAATGGCGGCTTTGGCCTTTCTCACGGTTTTGTGAGGTCTAACTGGAATAGAGACAGAGTCCGGAAATGAGAGAAGTCGTGTAGAGCCGCACCAGATTGTAAAAACGAGAAATGGCGGCTTTGGCCTTTATCACGGTTCTTTGAAGTCTAACTGCAACGTTTCCGGCTGCAATCTTTAAGAGACTGTGGCCGGAGATGAGACAAAACGTGTAAAGCCGCACCAGATTGTAAAAACGTGAGAAAAATGGCGGCTTTGGCCCTTCTCACGGTTTTGTGAGGTCTAACTGGAATAGAGATAGTGTCCGAAAATGAGAGAAGTCGTGTAGAGCCGCACCAGATTGTAAAAACGTGAGAGAAATGGCGGCTTTGACCTTTAACACGGTTTTGTGAGGTCTAACTGCAACGTTTCCGGCTGCAATCTATAAGAGACAGTGTCCAGAAATGAGAGAAGTCGTGTAGAGCCGCACCAGATTTTAAAAACGTGAGAAAAATGGCGGCTTTGGTCTTTCTCATGGTACTGTGAAGTCTAACTGCAACGTTTCCGGCTGCAATCTTTAAGAGACTGTGTCCGGAGATGAGTGAAATCGTGTAGAGCTGCACCCGATTGTTAAAACGTGAGAAAAATGGCGGCTTTGGCCTTTCTCACTGTTTTGTGAGGTCTAACTGCAAAAGAGACAGTGTCCGTAGATAAGAGAAGTCGTGTAGAGCCGCACCAGATTGTAAAAACTTGAGAAAAATGGCAGCTTTGGGCTTTCTCACGGTTTTGTGAGGTCTAACTGCAATAGAGACAGTACTCGGAAATGAGAGAAGTCGTGTAGAGCCGCACCAGATTTTAAAACAATATACAGTATATAATTACTAATACTTCACATTAGCAAGTTAATTGTATGATACATTATTTGTATCATACAAGGATGGAAAGCGTTTCGATGACGCGAATTCAATGATTTTTGTTCACCCAAAAGTTTTCACTTCAAATGGAAAGCGTCAGCTGACGATGAAGGGAGTTCAAAGATTTTTCTTCACCTAAAAGTGCTCAACGCGCCTAAAGAAGTTTTCACTTCAAAAAATCTATGGAGGGCAGGGTATTTACTTAGGTCTAAGACCTGATTGGCCTAAGACTCAAAAATAGCATTCCATCTTAAGTTAAAAATATTCATTGCTTTTATGCCGACTTTTTTTAATAGAATGCGTTTCGTATTTCATTGGGATTAAATAATAATAATGTAATGTAATAAAAATTGTAAAATATATTTTAAAAAAAATAATGCTTATATAAATTATTTGAAATTGAATAACACTGTGATTAATTTTCATTTTGACGACAGCTTACACAAAACTGGCTTTTTTAAAATAACAAGCCTCACATACTTCTTGTAAAAAAATATATGTTGTTAAGTAAACCAAGTACTATAATTAAATTCATTTTTCGTGAATTTCTCAAAAATCATTCTTTTTGATAAAAAACTTTTTTATATGGACATTTTTGCAAGTGAAAATCTTTACAGAACGGAGACAATAGGGCACCTTCCGTAAACAGAGTGTTTTTCTTTAATATGGTGTTCTTTTCAAGCTGATAGACGGGAAATATCGAGTTTAATTCCAAGTCGCGCTCGCGGACTTAGCCGATCGGAGTTTTCCTTGATTTTCTCCGCAACTTGCATAACTACTGGCTAGGATCCCATAAAGAGACACACTGAGGGCATTCTACTTAGGCCTAAACCCAAAGTGCTGTCAATTGGTTTTAGAATCTTAACATCACACCACGAATGAGGTCTAAAATTTACTTTTTTAAACAGTTTACATATAGTAAAATTGCATTTGACAATCAAAAATATTTATTACTTTAACGTAGTTTTTTTTTTTTTTTTTTTTTTTTTTTTATGAAATTAATTTTATATTTCATTGGGATTAAAAAAAAAAAAAAAAAAAAAAAAAAAAAAGAAAGAAAAAAAAAAAAAAATTAATTATATAATATAATAAAAATTATAAAAAATACTTTAAAAAATATTTATAAATTATTTCAAATTAAATGTCCCTTTTAATTAATTTTCCATTTAATGACAGCTTATACAAAACTGGCTTTTTTAAAATAACAAGTACCACATACTTGTAAAAAATATATGTTGTTAAGTGTAATCGAATTCATTTTTAGTTGACCTTCTCAAAAATCATGATTTTCGTAAAAGAAAGTTATTAAATGAACATTTTTGCACTTGAAGAGCACTACGAAACGAAGATAATCGGACATCTACCGACGAGTGGCGCTATCTATGTTACCTAAAAGTATATTGCAGTTTTTCAAGGTTTTGGCCATTGGAGTTTCCCCTCACTAGCGTCTCGCCGCAGCGCCGGCTCCCTACGAAAAAGCTGAATAAATTGCCTTGGCAGGTTTGGCATGCTGTAATTTGGAGATGCACTGCTACACTTCTGTAGGGTTGTAAGATTGTTTACCATTTATGTTTATGCTTAGATGTGTATGGTAGTTCATATTGAATTGAATTACTTTTTTTTTTTTTTTGTAACAGTAATTTTATTTTTAGGAAAATTAATAGATAATTTAAAAAAATTAACTAAAAACTTAAAAAAAAAAAAAAAAAAAAAAAAACGAAATGGCCATTTCCTTGAAATATCTTCAATACAGATTTAAATTTATTGCATTTTTTTTTTTTTTAATCTCTTATACAGTTTATTATTACTTTCCGAACACTATAGTGAGGAAAGTATTGTAATCATGTCAAAAATCCGAATTCGAGATTTCGATGTTTCTATACGTTTTGAGGTCCCCTGAGTCCGTTTTCACTATTTTTACGATGATGTATGTATGTGTGTGTGTATGTGTGTATGTGTGTATGTCTGTGAGTGAACACGCTAGCGTCTAAACGCTTTGTTCGATTAACCTGAAAGTTGGTACGCATATTGTAAGTCACCATAGTACGAACCCTATAGATTTTGGTGAATCTAGCACTTATAGTTTTTTTACAGGGACACAAAGAAAAATTCTTTATCATTATGGCCTATGGGAGCAAAATCTTAAAAGTGCGATAGCATCTAAACGCCTTATTCAATTGAGCAAAAATTTTATACACATATTATAGATCACAAATACTCAATCTGTATAGATTTTGGAGAATCTAGCACTTATAGTTTTTTTACAGGGACACAAAGAAAAATTCTTTATCATTATGCCTATGGGGCCAAATTTTTAAAAATGTGATAGCGTCTAAACGCCTTATTAATCCGAGGAAAAAATTTGTACACATGTTATAGATCACAGTTGAACTAACTGTATAGATTTTGGTGAATCTAGCACTCACAGTTTTTTTACAGGGACACAAAGAAAAATTCTTTATCATTATGGCCTATGGGACTAAATTTTTAAAAGTACGATAGCATCTAAACGCCTTATTGAATTCAGCTGAAAATTTATATGAGTATTATAAATCACTGTTGCACTAACTATAAGCATTTTGGTGAATCTAGCATTTATAGGTTTTTACAGGGACACAACAAAAATTTCTTTATCATTATGATCTATGGGCTCAAAGTTCATTAGCGTTAAATAAAACAACGTGTAATAGATGGAGAAAAATACTCAAACACTCTATTATGGTTTTCTCTCTTTTGTTTGTTTAACAACTACTCTTTCTTTACTTTATCTACAAAACTGTTAATTACTCAATGTTCGGAAAGTCGAGTGGAGTCACTCCAGATTTTTTTTTTTTACTTAGCTTAAAAAAAAAAAAAAAAAAAAAAAAAACCTTGAATTACAATACAAATTTAAAATATGTAAAATATTTATATTTATGTTTAAATAGTAAACAAAAATTATTTTATTTAAGTTTTAATTATTATTTATACTTGTTTAAATTTGTTAAATATGTTATTTAAATTACTTCTTTTTAAAATTCCTTTAATGCAAAAATGTTTTAAATGACAACCCCCCCCCCCTAAATATTTCTTTCCATATTTTATTACAATAATTGCAATTTATGAATTAATAGACTACAAAGAGAATTTGAAAAATAGACCAGGTAAAATGTTTTATTAAAAATAAAAACTTTTTTTTTAAGGAAAATTAATAGATAATTAAACAAATTCTTTGAAAACGAAACTGCCATTTTCTTAAAATATCTTCAGTACAAATTTAAATTTATTGCATTTCTTTCTTTCTTTCGTTTTTTTTAATCTATTAAACAGTTTATTTTATTTTACGTTGCTTACAAACAAAAAAAAAAAAAAAAAAAAAAAAAAAAAAAGTGGATTACAGTAAAAATTTATTATAGAATTTTTAAATATGTAAAATATTTATTCATATTTTTATGTTTAAATAGTAAACAAAAATTATTTTATTTAAATTTTAATTATTATTTAAACTTATTTAAAATTGTTAAATATGTTATTTAAATTACTTCTTTTTAAAATTCCTTTAATGCAAAAATGTTTCAAATGACAACCCCCCCCCCCCCCTAAATATTTCTTTCCATATTTTATTACAATAATTGCAATTTATGAATTAATAGACTACAAAGAGAATTTGAAAAATAGACCAGGTAAAATGTTTTATTAAAAATAAAAACTTTTTTTTTAAGGAAAATTAATAGATAATTAAACAAATTCTTTGAAAACGAAACTGCCATTTTCTTAAAATATCTTCAGTACAAATTTAAATTTATTGCATTTCTTTCTTTCTTTCTTTTTTTTTAATCTATTAAACAGTTTATTTTATTTTACGTTGCTTACAAACAAAAAAAAAAAAAAAAAAAAAAAAGTGGATTACAGTAAAAATTTATTATAGAATTTTTAAATATGTAAAATATTTATTCATATTTTTATGTTTAAATAGTAAACAAAAATTATTTTATTTAAATTTTAATTATTATTTCAACTTATTTAAATTTGTTAAATATGTTATTTAAATTACTTCTTTTTAAAATTCTTTTAATCCAAAAATGTTTCAAATGACAACCCCCCCCCCCCTAAATGTTTCTTTCCATATTTTATTACAATAACTGCAATTTATGAATTTATAGACTACAAAGAGAATTTTAAAAACTGACCAGGTAAAAAGTTTTATTAAAAAACAGCAATCCTTTTTTTTTTTCTGTTAGGAAAATTAATAGATATTTAAAAAAAAAAATGGTAAAAAAGTTCTTTTAAAACGAAACTGCCTCTTAAATATTTTATTTAAATTACTTCTTAAAATAATAATAATAATAATAAATTGTCTCAACAAACATTTATGAATGCATTTTTAAGGAGTTTAGTGCTTTTTCTTGGTGCTCAGGGCAGGGACCCCAGGTTCCCGTGCTATAGTCAGGCTTTGACTACAGACGAAAATTTGTTGTCAAAACCTTTTTAATATTTTTTATTTATATGAAAAAAATAAAATAATAAATAAATAAATAAAAATACTATCAAAATATCAGTTTTAAAAAATTTCTTTTAGAATTTGAAATCTGTATTTCAAGCAAATTTCTTATTCTAAATTTATTGCACTGGCAAGGAGATTCTGTCATCCAAGGTGATAGATGGTAGGCGCTAGCTTTGAATCAGGTACACACTTGTTAACCAGGTTGTGCGACTTTTCCATGGTCTTCTTAGGGACTCGCATTAGAATGTGCTAGGTCACCTTAAAAAGACTGCCCAGAGAACATCTCACTCAGGCCTAATCCCACATTCAGAAACAAACCTTTAAAGATTCTGTAGAAAAATTGCTGCCTTGTGCTGATGCATTCATGTTGCACATTCGCCTGTTTTTTTTTTTTTTTTTTTTTTCTGATGTTGAGTCATGCTTTATTAAATTGAAATAATTGTTGAATGCTTTTACAATTTGAGAAGTTTTTCATATTTTCTTCACATTAATTAACTTAAATAACTCTCATAAAAAATATTTTTTTAAATCTTCGCAGGAATTAGTATTAAATAAAAAAGCAATTCTCTATGTAGTGTATTAATTCATAAATTGCAGTTATTTTAATAGAATATGGAAAGAAATATTTAGGAGGGGGGCGGGTGTTTTTGTCGTTTGAAACATCTTTGCATTAAAGGAATTTTAAAAAGAAATATATTTAACAAATTTAAACAAGTTTAAATATTAATTAAAATTTAAATGAGGTAATTTTTTTTTACTATTTAAACATAAAAATAAATATTTTACATATTTAAAAATTCTATTATAAATTTTTATTGTAATCCATGTTTTTTTATTTTTTATTATTTTTTTTTCCTTAAGCTAAGGGAAAAAAAAATAAACAAGACATAAAATAAACTGTTTAATAGATTAAAAAAAAAAAAAAAAAAAAGAAATGCTATAAATTTAAATTTCTATTGAAGATATTTTAAGAAAATGGTTGTTATTATCTTTCCTTAAAAAAAAAAGTTGTTATTTTTTTTAATAAAACATTTTACCTGGTCTATTTTTTTAAATTCTCTTTGTAGTCTATTAATTCATAAATTTCAGTTATTATAATAAAATATGGAAAGAAATATTTAGGGGTGGGGGGGTGTGGGGAGTGTTTCTGTGATTTGAAACATCTTTGGATTGAAGGAATTTTAAAAAGAAGTAATTTAAATAACATATTTAACAAATTTAAACAAGTTTATATAATAATTAAAACATTTAAATAAAATAATTATTTTTTTTATTATTTAAACATAAAAATAAATATTTTACATATTTTAAATTTGTAATGTAAATCCAAGTTTTTTTTTTTTTTTCCTTTAAGCTAAGCAAAAAAAAAAAAAAAATAATAATAATAATAATAATAAAATAAATAAATAAAAGCAATAAATTTAAATCTGTATTGAAGATATTTCAAGGAAATGGCAGTTTCTTTTTTTTTTTTTTTTTTTCCTCATTTGAAACATTTTTTAATTAAAGGAATACACATAAATTAGGAAAATGTGCTAAAAGGGTGATGCCTCGCCAAACTCTGTTTAACTTGCTCGAATCCAACAACTTTCAAAAATCAAAGTCTGTACGCATGCTCAGTAGCATTTTTGTAGGGAGCCGGCGCTGCGGCGAGACGCTTGTGTTTCCCCTCCAGTTTTTTCTTACTCCGTGTTCATTGGTCACCAGTGAAGGAATATTGTGCTGCGATAGGTTGCATTCGATCCGAGGTCGTTTTGGTAGTAATCCAGCGCCGTACCTCTGGAGAAAAAGGTTAACCCCCTTGTCCATCGGTAAGTTTGAAATATCTACATTTGAATGACGTTGATGGCGTCGCTACACTATTTAACCTGCAAGTGTTTATATTAATGAAAAAAAAAAAAAAAAAACTTTTTGCTACAAATGTAACACCAACTGGCTGAAAATCTCCAAAATAGAAGCAAGAAAGACAAAACATCCATATCCTGCATTTGAATTACCTCTGGTAACATTTGATACCTGAGCGTATTAAATACAAAATAATTTCGTCATTTATGTCTTCGCCATTTAACGTTCAATAACGAATAAAATATTTTATGTAATGCAATAAAATTATAAAATTTATATTGGTAATTCCTTAAAACGAGACAGAAAATTATCGCAGTCTAAAAAAATGTTCAAAAAAAAAAAAAAAAAAAAAAAAAAAAAAACATAAATATTCTTTTCTAGAATTCTAGAATTTTCCCCCTTTTCAGCTTTCCTCTTATGCATGCGCAAGAGACACGAACTCAAGCTGAAATTTTTTCGCCGTTCTTTGGTTGTGGTTAAGGCTCCTGTTCCACACAAAGTAATGACAATTCCTATATATACGAGCTGGCGCATCAGGCGTTTTGTTGCCTTAGGGTTGCCACATGTACCCAGCGCGTTTCTCTGATAAACAAATGACAAATATTTTTTTTTTATCGTCTTACATTACTTTAGAGTAACTTGTTTTATTATATTTCATAATTTTAGCTAATTAAACTACGGTATGGAAGTTTGTTTAGTGATAAACTGCTATAATCATTCAAGAAGTGAATATAAAGTGTTCACAGACCTTCTATTACTGTTTATTTGAGTTTTGGCGACATTTTGTAAAAGAAACAGAAACCGCCCTAACAACACATCTTATCTCAGTACATCCATAGGATATCCTCAGAATAAAATGATATCTTGAGAATGTACTGTGAAAAACATGTGTTTTTAGGAATATTATTGTTGCTTATTTCTGTTATATTGACCGGATTAGCTTCAGATCAAGATTTCTTAAAATCATTAGGGAAGCGATAAAGACGCCAAGCGGGGATGCTGTCCTATTCGGAGGCAAAAAAATGGCGGTGATGCGCCAGCCTATTATTTTATTTAGGGGCTGTAGTTGTGGTTATCCGCTTGTATTTTTTCATATTGCCACACAGCAAATAGAAAGTTTTAGAATTAACCATAATTATTTCTATTTCTTTTTTTCTTTTCTTTTTTCTTTCTTTCTTTTAGCGCTCCACTTTAATTTATTTCTTTATTTCTCTTACTAAGCATCAAACTGAAACCACAAGTTAATTAGAATATCAAAATCAGAAGAGTAAACAGCAATTTATTTCCAAAAAAAGAAATATCTATTTGATTAAAACATTAAATGAGAAAATATTTGACTTTTTGTAAGATTAGATCTTTTGAAAACTGACTTGATGTAAAATATCTCGAAATTCGTTGATGGACTTAAATATGAGAGATGGATACGAAAAACGTTAGTTTTAAAGATTAGCGTACCCACTTATATTGTTTTATTTATTTTTATTTTTTTAACTAGCTGTTACCCGCGACTTCGTTCACGTGGAAATTTTGATGTGTATGTGTGGGAACTGACGGTTTGATCATAATATGTAATGAAATGAAACCTTATCATTGTGGCGCTGTGCAAAACAGAGTCTGATAAAGTACACTCAAAAAAATTTGTAACTCATTGAAAGCCAAAATAAATAAATAAAAATTTATCGCCAACATGGCGATAAAAATTTAATATTCGTTCATAGGGATCCTGTACTAAAACAGTACTGCGTTGCGGAAGTATAAAAACTGGGTCGTCAATTATGAATTTTATTTCGAAACCTTTCTTTGTATGATTTTAGTTCACTATTGCACAATATTAATCTGGTTCTAATAATAACTTGGTGACTGGTTAATTAAAATTTTAACTATGTGGTGAAATTTATATAATATTTATGAGTTTCAATTTTTTTTTTTACAAATAAATGATTTTTTTTTTTTTTTTTAATTTCCTGGCGAATTGTTGAATAATATTTTAGTTCTTAAAGAATTTTAGACGGCTTTGCCCGCTTCGCTGGCAAACTGTTTTCTATATGCATTATGAAAAAAAAAAAAAAAAAAAAAACTGAAATCGGTCAAAAGCTTGCTTTGGGATTCCGCTGCCTTAGGCAGCGCCTTGTTCGTCCTTGCAATCTCCGGTGCCTGTCCCTATTGCCTGCGACAATGGCTTACCCGTGGGCTTCCATTTGGTTGCTTATCATACATAACAGTTTCGATACGGACAGTATCGAAAAATTTGGAGTAGCTCTTTTATATCTGAATCCCAGTTACATATGAACAACATTATATGTGATGTACATAATACTTGCTCTCAAGTTATTTCCTATATTTATTTGATTTAATCAATCAACCATAGAATGACAGCAATTTCAAGCCACAATATGCTCAAGCCGCAATATAATATTACAATATGCTATGATCGGCAACTTCTATCGCATGAGACAATTATTATTTTGTGGTTATATATACTTCATGCTTAGTTAATAGTAGTTGGTATATAGAAAAATAAATAAATTAGTATGTAAACTTGATCATGGTACAGCCTTAATGCCCTTGGCGACTTTTAAATTTTTGTTGCTGTTTTAGACCAAAATATAATTTATGCGATTATTGTTCCTATACGCAAGCGAAGTGTGACGCCACTGACCGTCCGTGGATGCAAGAAAATGATTTCCTATGTCAATCGCCCGTTGGATTTTTTGTAAAATATGATTAAAAATCGAAGAAAATTATTTCCCTATTTTAATCCCCATATTTGTGTACACATATGTATTAGTTATCACGTGCATGTGTTAGATTGAGTTATTTTGCTGTCAAATTGACAAAATTTTAATTTTAAATTTCAAAACTCTGTCGTTCTTGGCGCTTATTGTATTTGGTGATCAAAAACGTAATACAAAAATGTACATGCCAGATGTATATTTTCGTAATATGCATTGTACGAAATATTGTTACATATTATTCATTACTGTCTTAAAATAAGTTGTTAAAATAACCATGATTTTTGAAAGGAATTAAATTATGTTCGCCAAACAATTTGGCGATATTTTATTTTTCTACCAAGGATGACCGATATCAAATCTATTCCGCTACAACATATTAGTATCTTATATCAGATACTTTATTTAGACATTTGAAAACAAATTTGACTTTAAATTATGATAGAATATTTATCATTTCCCTTTTAATCAGTATATTAGTTGGATATTTATTGTTTTAATATCATCCTTTGAAATTAAATGTTTGTATTTTCAATCGAATATGGAAGTTTGCCCCTTTTTTTTTCTTCTAGAGTTTTGAAATTAAAAATTCAGATTTTGTCAATTTTACAACAAAAATAACTTAATCTAATGCATGGACATGATAACTAATACATATCTATACCTAAATATGCGGATTAAAATCGGGAAATATTTTTCCTCGATTTTTAATAATTTTTTACAAAAAATCCAATGGGCGTTTAACATAGGAAATGTTTTTTTTTTGCATCCACGAACGGCCAGTGACGTCATCACTTCGCTTGCGTATTTCTTTCTATCTTTTCCTTGGCGAAAAATGTCCGATCTACTTCAGCATCAAAATTATAAAAAATTGTCAAGAATTATCAATAAGAAAATACCTTTACCATAATGCTGAATTAACTTTTATGCCAAGCGTGTTTCATCCGCCATACTAAAAAAAAAAAAAAAAAAAAAAAAAAATCTGAAGTTGAGGTACATAAAAAAAATGCTGTGAAATAAAATTCAGAAGAAATATGTTAGATTTGTAATATTACTATTTTATTTTAAAATTATAATGTGTCATTTTCTCATCGACCAATTTAACATTTAGTAATTTCTTATTTTTCGCATGAACGCATATTTTATTTTATGCTGAAAACAATAAATAAATATATCTCGTAAACTTTTTTTGGCAACAATTAAAAATTTAAATGGCTTATATTAAGTCAAATTACGTCAATAAGTTTATTATTTTCATATTTTAATTAATTTTAAAGAATTTTTCATTTATATTTTTTTTTCCTAAACCATCCCTGACCTATAAGGAAAAAAACAAAAAAAGAATGATCGAAATCGGTCAAGCCGTTTACGATTTTATAAATAACATACAGACAAACATTCATTTATATATATATATAGATTAAGCTATGATCTCATTTAAAGAAAAAAATCAAAATATGAAGATTATGTCGATAATTTTTTTTGTTAGATTTCTTTTTTATTTTTAGTTCAATAGTTAACTTAGTTTTTAATTTTCTAAAATTATTCTATTTAACATGCATGTTTCAAAAGATTTTTTGAAGAAAATATAATTTTTTTTTATATTTAAAACCATATATTTTGGCATATCTATATCTATACTATTATATAAAGTACAACAAATTGTATGTTTGTGGAGTGTAATCTCTGAAACTACTGAACCGCTTTAAAAACTTCTTTTACTGACCAAAAGCTACACTATCCCTGATTGTTATAGGCTGTATTTAATTCTGATAAAAAAAATTGTAGTTTAAAATCTCAGCATTTTAATAAAAATCCCCATAAAAGCCATAATAGAAATGGAAATAATAAAATATTAAAAAAATTAGCTGCTGCCAACATAAAAGAAACATTTACATATTCATTTTGTTTTTAAAATATCTTGACATGAAAAGAAAAGAAATATATTTGCACGTGAATTAAATAGAAATTCATATAAAGCTTTGTTAATCTTAGAGCCCCTAAATAAAATAATAGGCCGGCGCATCACCGCCATTTTTTTGCCTACGAAGAGGACAGAATTCCAGCTTGGCGTCCTTATCGCTTGCATAATGATTTTAAGAAATCTTGATCTGAAGCTAATCCGGTCAAGATAAGAACAATAAGCAACAATAATATTCCTAAAAACACATTTTTTTCACAGTACCCAGACAGCACATCGCCTCCCCAGGATATCTTCGAGATGTCTTCTGGATGAAAAGGCATCCCAGAAACGTCCTTAAGATGCACTGTGGATAAGTTAAGCCTAACTGTGCTGTTAGGGTACATTCTCAGGATGTCATTTTATTCTGAGGATATCCTATGGATGTACTGGGGTAAGATTTGTTGTTCGGGCGGTTTCTGTTTCTTTTACAAAATGTCGCCAAAACTCAAATACACAGCAATAGAAGGTCTGTGAACACTTTATATTCACTTCTTGAATGATGCTATAATCAGACTATAGCAGTTTATCGCTAAACAAACTTCCATATCATAGTTTACTTAGCTAAAATTATGAAATATAATAAAACAAGTAACGTAAGACGATAAAAAAAAAGAAAATGTTTGTTGTTTGTTTATCAGAGAAACGGTTTGGGTACATGTGGCAACCCTAAGGCCAAAAAATACCGGATGCGCCAGCTCGTATATATAGGAGCCTTAGTTAAACTTACACGTTAAATCTGACGTCATTATAGATTTAAAAGTATTTATTTTTCTAATAATATAATTTGATATATAATATAATATAATGATCAAGCATTAATGTTTAAACTGATGTGTGTATACGAAATTAGAATTAAAAAAAAAAAAAAAATTAGAAATTATAGTTTCTAAACTTTTATTAAATTAATTATTTTAATTTATAATTGTTGCCAAAAAAATTTACGAGTTAATTTATTTTTCGACTTTTAATAAAACATATTTTCACGCGAATAATAATATAAAAAGTAAATAAAAAGATATCATCTGTATTTCATTATGCATTTTTTAAAAGACAAATTGAGAAGTTTAAATTTATTTGGCGACTATTTTTAGCAACTAATAGTTATGACAAGTAGCTCAATTTACATAGCGCATACAGCCATTACTGAAATGCAAATAGCGTTTAATTATTTGAGTTACATTATGCTGATTAGAAACCTATTTAATCTATCTATGCTCTATACTAATATGTAAAGAGGAAAGGTTTATATGTATATGTAGAGAACTGTCGCTAGAACTAAAAAGCCGATTTTTTTTTTTTTTTTTCTTTCAACTAATCAAAAGTAACACTGTCTCTAAGTGCTAGAGGCTATAACAAATTTTGGTAAAATAAATTTTTAATTCAAATTTTCAATATTTTAATTGAAAACAAAGCATAGATTTTATACCTGTCGTCCTTGGCGATTTTTGTATTTGGCGATCGAAAGCGCAATACGAAAATAAAATTTGTATATTAAACACGAGATCTATGTTTTTCCTTCAATTATCCCACTGCCGTAGGTAGTGGAAGTATTATATTCAGTCCAAAAATTCGATATAGAGTTTCACCTGATTTACACGTTTTAAGACCTCCTGAGTCCAAAAATGTAGTTTTTGGCAATGGGTCAGTGTGTGTATGTGTGTACGTATGTGTGGAATCTTCTGGCTTCTGGCTGTCATATCTCCGAAACTAATAAAGATAGAACTGCGAAACTTCACAATTGATTCAGGTCTGGAGTACAGATAATTTTTCCAAATTTTCGTAAAAATTGAAAAACCGAAATTGGGTCATCGAAAACTGGAAATGGGACCGTAAACCCGTATCACAAAAACAGATCTAACGATTTTCTTCAAATTTGCTCTATAAACAACCTATTAGATGCCCTTTTGAATGATATAGTTGGTTAGTTCAGGAAAATTGATAGGCGTCCTCTATGAACAGCTCAAATGTCAGATGTCGCAAGTGCGCTCCTTTAAAATGCCTGAGCGGATTTTTTTCAAACTCGCCATGTTAACTTCCTATTAAATATCCTATTGTATGTAATTATTGTTTTTAGGTCAATAATTGAGTATTCTATGTTTTGGTAAAAGTTCGTATCTCAAAAACGGTTCTAATGTTTTCTTGAAAATCGTTTCATTAATCCAACTTAGATAACCTTTCGCAAGTATTACGTGCTTATTACAGGAATATTAACAGTCATCCTGATTAGGTAGTTCAGTTTTAGATCTCGGAAAATCGTGTTTAAAAAAATAACTATCTATTTTTTTCCCCTCATTTTTTAACTCGCTATATAAACTCTGTTATAGATGGGTCTTTTATACATGTATCAAGTTTCTCTCACTGGAAAATCTCAAAAAATGCATATAACATGTCCAAAAAATTGTATATAATACGTATAATAGTGGGTAATCCGCGTTTGTAATGATCGATAGATGGCGCTCTCTGAACTGCAGTTGTTAGTAAATATAATAGCCACGTGTGTCTATTTTTGTTCTTTCTCCTCCATTAAATCATGGAAAATCAATTGCATAATATGATTGCAATGGTGTGATAATTTCACCTTAGCCCACCAGAGGGCGAGCATTTCATTACAATCGCGGATGGAAGTCGTGTGGTTGTTTCACACCAGATTCTGTAATAGTATATAGTGTACGAATATTGTTTCATATTACTGATTTCTCCCTTAATATACATTATTAAAATAACCATGAATTATGGAAAAAATTAAATATATTTGCGAGATGAACAAATAAAAAATAAATAAAGCTATTATGACGTAAATTTTATCAAAAACATTTTCATGTCATAGGTTTATTCGTCAATATTTTTTATTAATGAGTAAGGAAATGTTTCTTTTTATAAAAAATAAATAAATAAATAACATTAAGTAAAAATTGCCAACATTTAACAACTAATTAAAAAAAATAATAATTGTAAAATTATATTTTGACTTTTCAGTTAATGAAACTATACCCACACAACACAATTCATCCCGATTAGATTGATATTACGTAATCGCGATCAAATATTACGTCCCATTGCCATTACGTTGAAATTTGCTATCTGCTTTGGTTGATTTTTGGTTGAAATGTCACAAGCAAAGTTGTAACATGGCCCTAAATAAGACTTAGTTGGTACGTAATATCAACCAACTTGTTATGTAAGACATTCAGGGTTTGTCCAATTCATGTAAAATCAACCAAATTTGGATGTAAATGAAACATTGTGTTTTCAGCCATTTCATGTAATATCAACTAGATTTGGATGTAAAATATACATCCAGATCTCATCTAAATCATGTAAAATCAACCAAAGTTGGATGTGGAATATACATTTAGATTTCATCCAGGTTTTATAGAAATTACGTAAAATCAACATAGCTGATGCATTTTTCTTTTCTTCTTTCTTTCTCTTTTAAGAATTTTAATGCACTTATTTTAAACAGGGGAACCAAAAGCATTGACCTTGTTTTTTATAATGCAGAGATTAATTTTAAACATAAATGTGATATTGATTTTCAACATCAGGATTTAAAAATATATGCTTAAAATCAATACCTGTATATTTTTGTCTAAAATTAATATTTGCATAATAAAAAGCAAGACCAATGCTTTTGGCTTCCCTGTTTAAAATAAGTGCATTAAAATGCTTAAAAGAGCAAGAAAAAAAAAGAAAAATGCATCAGTTATGCTGATTTTGTGTAACTGCTATAAAACTTGGGGATGAAATTTAAATGTATATTCCACATACAATTTTGGTAGATTTTAATGGAATTCATTACCCAGGCAGAAAATTTGGCAAGATAGCTTTTTTTTTTTTTTTTTTCAGATAAAACTTTGTATATCATCTTATTAGAATATGAGACATATTTTACTCATTGCAAAATACTGTTTTTTTTTTTTTTTTTTTTTTTGTACATCCGACAATTATTATTTTTTCAAATTCCTTGAAAATTTCTAGTTGGTTTCATAAAATTCTGCACCAATTTTTACTTCCTCATACAAAGTATAAGGAATTATAGTAATCCCGATTTGCGAAATGGATTTTGTATTTCACATTGCTCGAAAACGAATGATCGCTGAATGTTGCCAATTTATATGTGTGACTGTCATGATGTCTAGTTGTACACCTGCAAGTGTCGTCTTAACACGAGCTCTCGTTTTAGCGATATAAGCGACTTTACACGATTTTTCGTGACGTCGTACGCATGTGTGTGTATGTCACATAACTCGAAAACGATTGGACGTAGAAAGTTGCGAATTGGTACATAGGTTTGTTATAACATCCAGTTGTGCACCTCCCTTTTTGGACTTCGTATGATTTTCCGTTTTGGAGATATTTAAGAAAATTAGGTTAATAATGACCAAAAATACAAAGGTTTTGGCCATAATGTAACAAAAAACTTTAACTCAAAAACTGTTTGGACAAATATTGCAATCGAATTTTAACCAACTTCCTGACTAGCTAGACATTTGAAATTTTCAGAAAAGCTCAGAACACGTTGACAATGCATTTTCTAAATATTTTTAGCCAACTGTTTTGGATACCTGCTGCCTTCAGCAGCTTTTATATGATTCAACAGAAAATTTATTTAACTACCCGACTAGCTAAACATTTGAAACTTTCAGAATAGTTCAGAACACAGTGAAAATGCATTTTTTAAAAATACTTTTAGCCAACAGCTTAAGATACCTGCTGCCTTAGGCAGCGTTACCTGTACAAATCTTGCAATCAATTTTTAACTAACTTCCCCACTAATTAGACATTTGAAACTTTCAGGATAGCTCAGAACACAGTGACAATGCATTTTTAAAATATTTTTAGCAAATAGTTCTAGGCCACTGCTGCCCTCGGCAGCGTTTGTATGGTTCCAACAGAAAATTTATTTAACTAACTTCTCGACTAGCTAGACATTTGAAACTTTCAGAATAGTTCAGAACAGTGCGAAAATGCATTTTTAAAATACTTTTAGCCAATTGTTTCGGATCCGTGATGCCTTCAGCAGCGTTACCAGTACACATCTTGCAATGATTTTTAACTGACTTCCCGATTAGCAAGACATTTGAAGCTTTCAGAAAAGCCCAGAACCGGTTGTAAATGCGTTTTTAAAATTATTTTTAGCCAACAAGCCAACTGTTTCAGATACCTGCTGCTTTCAGCAGCATTTATATGATTCAACAGAAAATTTATTTAACTAACTTTTGAACCAGCTAGACATTTGAACCTTTCAGAATAGTTCAGAACACAGTGAAAATGCATTTTAAAAATACTTTTAGAGAACTGTTTCGGGTCCCTGCTGCCTTCGGCAGCGTTTATACGGTTTCAAAAGAAAATTTATTTAACTAACTTCTCGACTAGCTAGACATTTGAAACTTCCAGAATAGTTCAGAACATGGTGAAAATGCATTTTTTTAATACTTTTAGAGAACTGTTTCAAGTCCCTGCTGCCTTCGGCAGCGTTACAAGTACAAATCTTGCAATTGATTTTTAACTGACTTCTTGACTAGTTAGGCATTTGAAACTTTCAGAAAAGCTCAGAACACATTGACAATGCATTTTTAAAATATTTTTAGCCAACTGTCTCGGGTCTAATGATAATGCTTTTTAACATTATGTATATATTTCTAAAGGTGTATAAGGAAGTCATGTGGTGTCCACATCAGTTTTTTTCTTTTGCAGAAGTACAAGATCAGTATTGGTGGAATAAAATCTGAAATTAATCTTGGGAACAGGAGATTGTATGCAAAGCCTAACTATCTATTTCTTGTTGACTTGTAATATCATGCACTTTTAAAATGACATATTTTCTGAAAATCTGTTGATATTTTTTAAGATTACCTGCTATGAAAATTAACAGCATTTATTCTTAATATTAAAAAAGTGAAGATATTACAAAATCAAATGTCGTAAAGCAATAACAAAAGGTTTAATTGCAACATTAAATTTATATACATATATATATATATATATTTTTTTTTTTTCAAAAGAAAAGAAAAAAAATCTGATATAAGAGTAGGTTCTAGTAGCAGAAATAGTACAGCATAGCAGAGAGCTCTGCAGATTAATTTAAAAACACACACACAAAAAAAAAGCCAGGCTTCAATAAAGTACTTAAATAATCTGGTGTATCACTCACACGACTTCCTCTTTCCCTGCATTTTAATATTATATAAGTAGATTGCTTAAGTCTTGAGATAAATAACGTAGGATAATAAAGTTCAATATAATTCAAAAATAATTTAAAACTGGTTTAGGAATAGTTATTCGACATATAATTGTATGTAAGAGGGATACCAACCCCTCAAGCCCCGCTCAACAGTAGTGCTTAGAGTTATTTAAAAAAAAAAAAAAAAAAAAAAAAAAAAAAAAAAAAGGGCTGTTATTAATTTGACTTCAAACTTATTAATTTTGATCAAACTTTTAAGTGGCAACTTAAAAAGTACTTCAAAATATCAAATTCGAATTTCATGCAGTTACTTTTTTGTACTTTCTCTTCCCACATAGGTAATGTATTGTTTATCAGTCAAATTTTTGAAAGTGTGTTTTTATCATATGTACACATTTTGAGGCCCCCTGAATCCAAAAACCATGTTTTTAGCGGTTAGTCTGAGTGTGTATCTGTTATCAGCATATCTCAAGAACAAATAATAGCAGAAAGTTCAAACTTAGTATTCTAAATGCGTATCATATAGGGATGTTACAGTAAACTTTTCGTTGAGACCAAGCAAATGGATTGTGTACAGGAACATCCAAGTGAATTCAACTACATTGTCTAAGGGAAAATATCTGGCAAATACAGTGTAACATCTACAGGCTGACTTAACCAAAATGGAATATATATATATATTTTTTTTTTAATTCTTAAAAGCATGTTTTGTGTAGATTGTGGTATGAAAATTATTCATCATTCATTTACAAGGCCAATTAAAGTATTTAGATGGGGCTATACTTGGAGGAATCATAATTCCTTTTGCGTTAAATGCTTTTCAAAGAAGACTAATTTTTAATATAAAGTATTCTTAATAGTGCATATTAATTATAGACAATATACAGGGATACTCAGAATTAAGCAAAATGTTCTTTTCTATTGAATCTAATTAACAGAAGCGGTTTGTATATTTTACTGTGGTGCCGGACACTGCACAATTAATGTTTCATATGCATAGTGTAAATAAAGTAATTTTTGAAGTTTTATTTTCAACGTTGTTTTTTGTATTATATCATGTTTTGAAGTGGCCTGATTACGAAAGTCCAATTTTTAGCAGTTGATCTGTATGCTGTATGTGTATCTGTTATCGCATAACTTAATAGTAAATAACTGCAGGAAATTCAAATTTAGCACTTTGAATTTCATATTAGGTTACTGGCAAAAATTTTATAAAGACTGGCAAGTTTGAAGGTAAATTAATAATAGCCTAGTTTTTTTTTTTTTTTTTTTTTTGAATAATTCTATGCACAAAACTGCATATCAAATAAAATTGTTTTTAAAACTATTTTAGAATGTTCTAAAAGTATATTGAATTTTATTATCTCATGCTATTGAACTTAAAATTTAATATGCAATCAATCATTATAATATTGAAATGCAGGGTAAGAGAAAGTGATGTGTGTGACACACCAGATTTTTTAAGATATGGTAATATAAATACATACAGATTAATCACTAAAAATTGGACTTTTGTGTAATCAGGTTACCTCAAAACATGATATTATACAAGAAAAAACAAATTTAAATTTCAAAAATTACTTTTTTTACAGTATGAATTTGAAAAACTAATTTTTCTTTCTGAGCAGTGTTCGTCGACACAGTAACGTGCATCGAAGCACTCTCATCAGTTACACTGAATATAAAAGAACATTTAGCTCAATTTTTGGTAGCTCTGTTGTCATATTGTCTATAAACAATATTGTGTACTTAAATTTAGTCCCAATCAAAAAACACCTAACAAAAAATGAATTACTATTCCAGCAATTTTCAAGTATAGCTAGGCTGACCTGATCAAAATACCTTTATAATAGAGAAGCGTTAAAAATTGCTACAATTATCCAATTATGGGTGTATTTTTTCATTCCTAATACATAAGGACTAAAAATAAAGTATTACTGATTAATAATTTACTTTCTACAATTATTTAAAACTTAGAAAAATGCCTTCAAAAAAAAAAAAAAAAAAAAAAAAAGGAAGTCCCCATTTGTTCCCAGAAAATGGAGACGTTTGGTCATTATAAGTATAGCCCCAAATATCCAAATATTTTGGGTAGCCCTGTAAACAAAAGATGAATGATTTCCATATCACAATATACACAAAACATGTTTTTATGCATTATAAAAAAAATTGTTTAAGTCAGCTTAATGCTGTTACACTGTACTTACTCGAAATTTTTCCAAGGATAATATGTTTGAATTCTTTTGGATGCCCTTGTACACGAACTACTTGCTTGATCTCAAAGAAAAGTTTAGTGTAGCGTCCCTATATGATGCGCATTTTGTTCATTACAGTTTGGACTTTCTGCTACTATTAGTTCTAGAGATATGTTGATAACAGACAGATATACAGACTAACTGCTAAAAACATGATTTCCAGATTCAGGGGACCTCAAAACATTTAAATTTAACAAAAAATCAATTTCAGCTATTTGATAAAAAAAAAAAAAAAAAAAAAAAAAAAAAAAAACTTTCTCTACCATGTATACAGATAAGAAAAGTAATACAATTTACATCATGTCTCTAGATTACTGTTCTTTTGTACATTCTTTGTTTTCTTTTTATATGCAGATATTACTTAATTTATTAATTGCTAATAGCTTAATGTGATTTAAAACTTAGTTTAGCAGTTCTATACTGCAGTCTGCAAATCATTACAAAAAATTCTGTCTGTTGGGGAGTAAATCCCCCCCCCCACCAACACACAAATATAAAAAAGTATCCCTGCAGTTTTAAATTCATAAAATAGATAATCAGCCTTATCCCCTAGTAATAGCAATATTACTTATACTCTACAAATATAAATATGTAAAGAAAATATTGTAATAATTACAAAAATTTTACCTTGAGATTTTGGTATTTCGATAGGCTTTGAGGTCTCAGAGTTCATTTTTGCTATTTTCACGATACTATATGCATGTGTGTGTAGTATATATGTGTGAGTGAACATGATAGCATCTGAATGCATTGATGAATTTACCTGAATGTTGGTATATATGCTATAGGTCACCGTAACACAAGACCTATTGATTTTGGAGTATATAGTGCTTAGTTATTTTATAGTGACAAAAAGCGAAATTCTTTAAGATTATGATCTATAGGCTCAAATTGTTTAAAGTACAATAATGTTAAAGAACACACTATATGGAGAAAATTACTCAAATGCCCTATTATAATTTTCTCTTCTCTTCATTTAACAACTTCGCTTACTTTAATTTATCAGAAAGTCAAACAGAGTCACTCCAGATTTTTTCATATAAAATTAATTTAGCATACATGGATCACCCACTGAGCATAATCTAATCTAAAAGAATCACATCTTTAATAGTAAAATTTATGTCTATAAATAACAAGTGTTTTCTTTAATTAACAACTAATGAACATTAATTATTATTCACCTAATTCCTTGTAAATAATTTTGAGCAATTTTTTAAATAACATTTTTTGAACCTTTCTCATGATTTTTGAATTGCTACAACTTTGTCTTAAAAGCTTATAATAAAAACATTACATTCTTCCAATTTACATTTAACTAATATGGATCACAAATATGTCAAATGGAGACACAGAATCCAAATTAGAAAAATGCATAAATTCCACATTTTACTATTACTAAAAAACATGAAACTTTTATACTGTAATTAAAGATAAAACTTAATAGCTTTATTCAGAGCTAATATATATAGCATTATTTCCAGATCCAGAACTTCCTCAGCACATGTTTTAGGTGATGTTGACAGTTGAAACTGATTTTTTGTCACTCTCCTTTTTTGATCTCAGTAAATGGCACCACTTTCAGTCTAGGACCAGAACTGGTTCATTATAGATGCAGCTACAAACCGGTTCCAGGCATAGACTGAATGTGACACCATCCACTGAGATCTGAAGTATTTTGGAGAACTTTCCGAACCAAAAATTTTTTTCAGTCTCCAGAAATTAGAGCAAAAATCGGTTCAAATGTTGCGCAAAAAGTTTTTATGTAATAGCAGCATAAGTGTACTGTATGTACAATTTTCAAATATTTTAAATACCACCATATAAATTTTATCTTTATGAACATATCCATTCCCATTGTCTCTCTAAGTTGCATCCCCTTTTGATGCTCAAAGGACTTGACTCTTGGGGGTACATACAAATGAAACACTTCCAGTTGCAAAGCCATTTGCAGGCGTTCCAAATGTATGACTGCAGTCGGCAGCAAAAGTATCGGAGCACTAGCAAAAATTCCTATGTGAAAAAAGCACACTTAACACTGTTTTGTTAAATAAATCCTTGTCGAATCATGTTCTTAGACTGACTAAGAACAGGATTCGACAAGGATTTATTTAACAAATCTGCATTAAGTGTACTTTTTTTACATAGGAATTTTCGCTAGTGCTCTGTTACTTTTGTTGCCGACTGTATTTGCAAAAAACTTGCAAAATTTACGTCATCGAAATTGCAAGCGTTCCGTTTGTATGTAACCCTTGACTTTTTTTTTTTTTTTTTTTTTTTAAGCAGCATTTCATACTACCTGGCATTCAACAAAGTTGGATCACATTAATTACATGCAGTTAAATTCCTGATTACCTCCATGTTTTCTCATTGTGATGCATAATGGTGATCGTGAAGTAAAACTGTAAAGGTAATCACTAATTCAAATCACTGTAATTAATATGATCCAACTTTTTGGACGACAGGTTGTATCAATGAAATGCAGCTAAAAAGAAAAAGCCAAGAAACAAGTCTCAGTGAACGTCAATATTAGAAACAAAATTAAACTCAGTGCAATTATTAGATAAATATAAAAACAAGAGAAAAAATTTAGAAAGTACTTACGTAGCTTAAAAACACACATATTTTTACCAAAACTGATTTGCTTTTTTTTTTACATATGCTTATATATATACATATACATACATACGTATTTTCTATTTGATTAAACATATTAATTTTATTTGTGCTTTGTTCCATATGCTGAATTTGTTTTAATTACTACAAATTGTGGACTGTTCGGCAAGATACAACGAAGGACTGACTTCCAACCTACCTGTATTGGTTTGAGATTCAAATTTCAAAAAGAATCAAAAGAAACAATATGTATTTATGCATTTTTATTTAAAAAATTACATAAAATTTCTTTATTTGCATAGCGAAGCTAATTGAACATTACTATTTTAATTCAACATCTAATGTTTTTCTCTGTAATAGACAAGTTCTCGCAGCACCTGCAGAGAGAGAAAATAAAAAACATTTCAAAAGGAAAAATAAATAAATAAATAAAAACTGACAGTTATGTTCTCCCATAAACCAAAAATTATATTCAATAACAATATGCAAGTTGTGGTATTTATAAGAAACAATTTTGTATGATTATTTAATTGAAACCAATCAGTTTTGAATTTTCTCATCTACAATAAGTAGATTTTTCAATAATATGAGTAAATCTTCATATATAAAAAAGACAGTGTCTGGACGTGTGTCTCCAGACAGCATAACACTAAAATGGTAATAAGGACAGTCATGTGATTCAACACGAAGATACTTACTGAGATGTCCTAGTACATTATGAAGCCCAATATTTCAAAATTTTCATCATTTTTTAATTAATTGAAACATGATAATAATAACCTTATATTAACTTTAAATTAGTTGACAAACATATTAAAATTAAACGTGAATAATAATAATAATTATAATAGAACATCATTATAGCTTAAAAATTTTGAAACAATTATTGATAAACGTTAATATATATGCTAATATATATACGTTAATATGATGCTAAAAACAAACAGCTATTAAAGGTTAGTTCTATTATAATTAATTTTTTCTAATTATTTTTTATATTTTTACTGTGAAATTGTAGGTAATAAACTGTCAATGATATCACATTTGACTGAATAGCACTCTAAACTCTACGAATCAAATTTTATTTTATAAGCTTTATTTATCCTAGGCTTATTGCTTCCTAGGTGATTTTTTTTAACATGATTTATACAGATCACATAATGCAATGATCTCTATCCAAATGTATGGAAAAAAATATAAATTATTTTAAAAGCTACTAAAAAACAGAAAAAGAAAAGCAGTTCTACAGACTATGGAATATATTTTCCTTTACATTTATTGCCCAGAGGGGACAAGTTTTCACCATGGGTATCTTTTAAAAGAGCTTATCAATACCTTTAGTGTGATAGTGCCACCACAAGACTTTCTTCTGTATATTTTAATTATACACCAAAATCATAAAATAGAAATTTATTAAATTATTTTCCATATAAATGTAGACGATTTTTATGTGACAGAGTTACATCACTGCAGGAAACGAAGTTCTCAGGTGCACATTTCCCTCCCCCCTAATTTATTACTACTATTATCAATAATTTATATTAATTTCACAATCATTGATTAACAATTATTAATTAACAATTAATTTTATAATTACATTGTTTAAAATAACTCATTTTGTAGAGTTATATGAAATTTTGTTTTGTTCATGTTAAAAATTTAGAAATAATGGGATTACAGCCCGACCTGTTGAACAATTGATTGCCAAATCTAATCTGTATCAGTTTATGTCAGGTTTCAACAAAATTCCAAGTATGGTTAAATTTCATTAATTGGTTAATGAGATGCAGTGTCTACTACATTAGTGATACACACACACACACAGAGAGAGAAAGACTGACTGACAGACAGACATTTTCTAAAATCAGTTCAATCGTGATCAGAACATCCTCAAACGTGTAAATCCATCAAACCTGGAGTTTGAAACTTTTTACTAATTCAATACTTTCTCTTTATATGCATACGAAAAAGAAAAAAAAAAAAAAAATAAGAAGAAGAAATGGCTGAACCACTGATCCGCGTTAATTTAAAACAACATTATCGATTTTTTCTTTCATTTTTGCCATAAAAAACTTAGCAAAAAAAAAAAAATCTTATTTTTACTGTCTTCTATGTTTGAAGGAAGTATTGGCTTTGTGAAAATTTTTAAACAGTTTTTGATGTATTTACATGCTTTGAGATGTCCTGATCACAATTTGACTGCTTTTAGAAAATGTCTGTGTGTGTGTGTGTTACAAATTTTGTAGGTACTGTATCTCAAAACCCTTGAACGAAATTTGACGTTTGGAATTCGTTAATTTTCAATATGGGTATCTTCGAAAGAACTTGTCAACACCTTTAAAATGAATTATCAAACCATAGATCAGTGATAATTTATACTATGTTATTGATTTTTTCCATTTTTAATGAAAAAATAAATAAATGAAATAATGGGAAGAAAATTCATTTGTTCTCATGTCTGAACAAAACTGATTTTCTTTTGGCATTTAATATTAAACTACTTTCAGATAAAAATCGTCTGCATTCATCATGGAAAATAATTTTAATAAATTATAATTTAACAAATAATTTATATTAAGTAAATTTGTACAGGATTATATAGAAGAAAGACTTGTGATGGCCACAGCATACTAGTTAACATGATAAAAACGATGTTTTAAGAACTTTTGAATAGTAGCAATATAAAATTATACAATGCAAATAAATACCCTAATATGTATTACTAAAATTATAAATACTTTAAAAAAGTTATATACTTTTAAAAAGTTACAACCAAAGTACACAATGAAATTTATAATAAAGTTTTTGTGCTTAAATAAAAAGTAATTTCAAAGAATAATAATAAAAAAAAAAATAAAAAAAAAAAAAAACATTTGTCTATACTGCAAACAAGTTAAAAAAAAAAACTAAAATCCATAAAATTTTCAAATTTGCAGTCTCTGGTCCCAAGTGCTATGGATTTCTGGGAGTGGATTTCCTACTGCATACACATGATATAGCTAAAATTAATCAACTGAGGGAAACAAACATTTGTGTGTGTGTGTGTGTGTGTGTGTGTGTGTGAAAATTGCAGCAGGTAGCCAAACAGTGGCCATTGTGGTGGCTACCCGCAGCAAATTTATTAGTGGCTAATTCTTCAGTACTAACTGACCATGCGGCCAGAGCTATTTTGCCTTGTAAAGCTAATGAATAAAAACTTTGTATGCAAACGCTATTAATTGAGAATCTTGCAACAGGGTTGTAGTGATTTAAATCAATTGATTTAAAAAGTAAAAAAATAAAAACTATCACTGATTTAAATCACTTTTTTTACATATTAAAGTTAATGGCTTTAGTGGAATGAAACTGTACATCCAGCTTTAAAAAAATGTGGTTTTTAAATATTTCTTATAGAAATTTAAAAATATAATTTGTAAAATATAACAAAATATTATTAAACAAGCGAATATTTATTTGGATACCTTGACTTTAGATTCGTCTCTACTAAGCAACATTGATAAATAAAAAAATAAATTATACCTTAATTTTCTTAATTATTTATACATTTTAACCATTTATTATATTTTAATTATTTATACAAGCACAACCTTATGACTGATGTATGAATTATAAATATTTAGTTAGTGTAGAATTAATTGATTAACCCTCGCTTGCCCAAGATCATGGCATTACTGCAAAAAAATTGCTTTCAGGTGCCGCTTGGCACACTTGGCGAAAATCACCAGCACAGCACCTTTTTATATCGTTTAGAAGTTGCTAAATTCCACTGGTTATGTTTGCTATCTGTGGCGAATTAGCACACTTTTTGAATGAGGCGTGCTTAACTAGATTTCAACTTCAAAATGACCCCATCTTGGGAAAGCGAGGATTAATATATATATAATATGATAGTTTGTCTCTGCCAGCCTTGCAGTTGATATTTACAAAAGAAAACATTTTCTTGCTTATTTATAGTTCTCATATCAGTTTATATCTTTTAATATTGGCACACATAATATTTTAAAAATAATGGCATATTTTACATTGTAGTGTTTAAAAAGCCCTGAAGCCCAGCACCTGACTTATGGCAGAGCATTCAGGGCACATGCTCTGGGCCTTCAAGAAATTCCACCATACATTTAAAAAAATAGTTAGAATGAAAATTTTCTATAATGATCGATAATTTTCATTTTTTCGTCAACAAATGGAAATAGTATTGTGCTGTGTGCCTCTTATTTGTCCTACCATATTTGAAAAAAAAAAAAAAAAAAATCAATACAAATAAAGTGATGTTAAAAGGGTAGGTATTTACAATCCTCTGGAATAAATTAAACTGTTGGCATGTTTGCAATGCTGTCTAATTTAGTGCATGAATCAGTTTACAGATAGTACATTGGCTTCATCATAAGTTACACTTTTTTGTTTATTGATTTTTTATCCTATAATATATAAAATACATTTTTTTTTTTTTTTTTTTTTTTTTACTAATTGTGAATATTTCCATTGTGTGCACTATGGAAATTGATTATTGTTTGTATTATTTCGAACAATATATACTTTGCCGTAAAATGATAGTATGTTAAGTTATCAGTTATTTAAATATAGATAATCAGTGTTTAATCATTTGGTAAACTGTATAATCATGTGCAGAAAAAAATATTTACCTTTAAAATATCTTCTCTGTATAGATTAATAGAATAGAGGATTATAAATATTAAAGTTTCAGAAGAAAGGGCCCATTAAACATGAGTGCCCTAGGCCTCCGCAGGAATAAATCGGTCCCTGCTGAAGCCTCCAAATTTTTTTTAAAAACTCCATAACCATTAAATTTAATTATATATAATCAGTTACAGTCGGTAACAAAAGTCTCCGAACACTAGCAAAAATTCCTATATAAAAAAAGTACACTTAATACAGTTTTATTAAATAAATCCTTGTCGGATCCTGTTTTTAGACTGACTAAGAACAGGATTCGACAAGGATTTATTTAACAATACTATATTAACTGTACTTTTTTTATATAGGAATTCTTGCTAGTGTTCGGAGACTTCTGTTACCGACTGTACATACAGTTCAAGGCAGCTGTCACTGCTTGTTTAATGAATTGTCCCGACTCAATATAGAAAAGTTATAAGAATAAGTGAAAGTATTAAGATGGTAATGAAAATGTGAATTTTGTTAATGGGTATAGTGTGAAAAAATTTTCTTGATTCAAATTATATTAGTTTAGCCTAAATATAAGTTTTTTAAGATATCCTACTTTTTTTTTCTTAACTCCTTATTCTGTTTATTTTGTTTGGGAAGTGTGAGTAAAAGTTTCCTCTTAATACATTGTTTCAGTTATGATGTCATTTTCCCTAGTAAATTACCCTTTTCCAAAATTATTTTATCCGTTCCATAGCATGGATAAGATTTTAGTGTGGGCGAGGGTAATTCCCGATCAAAAAACACAAACATCTAAATAACTCTAAAAATATCACAATTGATGTTAACCAAATTTAGCATGGTTAAAGCTTTATCATGTGTTTATTCAATAAAATATAGACTTTGATTAAAATGTTTTAAAAGTTTGTTTAATTGAAAAAATTCATTGATCAGTAATTGCCCCAGCAACCGGGTAAATATCGATCGCACCCCGACTCAGGGCAATTACGGATCAGGACATTTTTTGTTCAAATGATAGCTATATTGATTAATTTGGACTACAAATTATGTCATTTTTAACATAAACCTGATTTTAATTACATATTATCAGGAGCAGGGTTTAAACTGCCATTCGTTTTTTTAGCATTTTGCTAAAAGGCATCATATTTTGCTAAAACAAGTCGGTCAGAATTTCGCTAAAATGCTAAAACTGGATAACTATATAAAATATCTCTATATAATAATTCAGAATTTTATTTTATTTTATTTTTTATTTTTTTTGTAATATTTGCAGGCAAAAACTACGAAAGGACTGAAATTATTGGGAATTCTTATTTATATAGTAATTTGGATTTATTTTTAATTTTCAATGATTGAATTTAAATGCAAAAATATTTAAAAGTATGTTAGAATTCAGAATTTGCTTCATAGAAGCATTTTTAGCACTAGTATTTCACGATTATCTACCACTACACTTTACTTGGTTTTTAAATTGCTTTTTCATTTTACACCTATGATATGAATACCTCTTTTTCTATTGATAAAATCAAAACATAGTTTCCCTGATTCATATTTTTAAAGTCACAAATATGGATGCTTGGTTAAAATCATCAATGAACAAAAGGAATAGAAAACAAAACTGAGGATAACAAAGCTAAGTAAAAGAAATCAACGGTTTCCAAAGAATTAACTTTCGAAAAAGCTAAAATAGTGCTTGCCTATTTTCGCGAAAATGCTAAAGTAATTTTTTTGCCAGGTTAAACCCTGATCAGGAGTCAATCCATGTTTTAATTTTTGGGTCCCTTTTTTGTGAAAAACAAAATATTTTTGTGAAATATAAAATATTTTTGTGAAATATAAAATATTTTTGTGAAAAAGTAAAATATTGTGTAAAATCTTCAGTTTTTACAATCACTTTATGTAATGTTTAATATCAAGTTAATAGAGTTTCGTTGAGCCAAATTAAGGCATAAATTAAAAATAATACTGAAAATATGAAAACATTTAATAAAAGGATCCTTTTTATAAAACAAAAAATCTTGTGAAGGGACTCATTTTATAAATTTGAGTTTTGTGAAGGGTCCCTTTGTATGGATTTGAATTTTGTGAAGGGTACCTTTTTATGAATTTGAATTTTCTGAAGGGCCTCTTTTTACTGTGTGGAATTTTGTGAAGAAGCCGCAAAAGGGACCCAAATTTTGCCTGGATCGACCCCTGATTATAAATGTTTTTTTTTTTTTTTTTTTTTTTAATAAGCATAGTAGTTAATTAACTATTTTTATTTGTTTTGAAATTACATCCAAACTTATTGGCAAAACACTTTATAACATTTAAAAGCATAATGTATATAGCATTACTGTCCTAATTTTATTATATATTTTATTTCAACCATGCATTTTTATTATATCCTTAATAAATAACACCATTTATTATTATTACAGTTTATTTTTTACTATGAAATAAAGATAAACTACTACGTTTTTGATATGAACTTTTCTTTGATTTATAGTTAAGTATTGCAATTACCCATTAAAAATATTTCAGTTTTATTATATATTTTAATTTAAACATTTAGTTATAAAAAAAACCATTTATTGTTATTACAGTTTATTTTTACTATGAAATAAAGATAAAATAGTTGGCTTTCATTTGAACTTTTCTTTGATTTAATGTCTTGAAGTTAACAGTTAAAAATAAATAACTTTTTATATAACTGTATAATTTAAATCACAAGTGTGTACAATAAAATACAATTTAATTTATTAGCATTCAGTACAATACTTAGTAATCTTGATCTTAATTAGTCATTAGTCATGCTTACTACAAAATTTTAAAATAGCTTGAAAGATAGTTTTGATTTTGATATGAAACCTATAACAAAACCGGTTTTAATTTTAAGCAAAATACATATTATGATTTTTTGATGTGCATTAATGAATATATATTATAGATGCACACTACATATATGTATATTGATAAATATGTCTAAAATAATTTTAAACATAGGTAAAAAAAGAATCTGTTGTATAAATCAATATAGTTGTATAACCAGTATACTAAATTACAGAAACATTATTAACGTAATTTAAAAGCTTATATTATATCTGTACTGATAAGTATAAAGGATTAAAGTCCATATTCTTGATTTTTCAGGAGACGAAAAATAAAGTTAAACTAACTAAAAACTAATGAGCAGAATCGATTAGGAAAAAGGGATTATGTTGATTTATACACTATATACCGTTAAGTGATTGTCAATCTTCATTTAATAAAGGGAAAAAATTGAATTAAATATTTTATACTAAAGATTAATGCTACATTTCTAACTTGAATCTTTTTTTACCAATGGATTTTCTCAAAGACTAAAGGACACGGATTTAAATCCTTTATACCAATCGATAGAGAATTTTTTTCTGAGTCTGACTATGTACTTAACTCAAAATCGACATTTTTGGACTTAAATCCTTTATACTTATCAGTACAGATATATAGTTGTAAAATAACATAAAAAAAAAAAAAAAAAAAAAAAAAAAAAAAATAGAAATGTTGTGCCACTAAGAATCTAAGTAAAATGTGTGATTTTCAGAAACAATCTTTTTTCATGATGCTTTTGTAGCAGTTTAATATATATTTTTATTTATTAATTTTCAGCAAAGATGGCGACTTTTTTTATATTTTGTACATTAAACTACAATGTTCTTGAATTGTTAACAATACATTTTAATTTTTGTTTAAGCATACTATTATAAGGTGGGTGAACATTAAATAACCTAGAAACACATTGATCGAGAATTACCGCAGTCCACCAGACTTTCTTTATTTCAAGACATTATAGTACTACAAATTCTCAGGTTGAGTGGCTCGTACTACAGCATTTGTGACTGTTATAAGATTATTTCTTATATTATAATGATACTAATTTGAATAGAAATATTGGTAATAAATGCCTACATGGATTTTTAATATCAGAATAGAATATTATTTATAATTTAAGTAAAATGATTGATAGTGTAAATATTTACATATATATACATAAAAATACACAGAATAAAATACAAGTGTTGCACAATAATGTATGAATAGTTTTAAAAAATCATTAAAATCAAATAAATCTTGATTTAAAAAAAAAAAGAACAGTCTTGCAATGATTAGTACTGAGTTATATGCAGAAAGTCTTACTTATTAACTTGCAATTTAAACTGAAGGGCTGCTAGGAGACTGCAGGCCAAAGCTAGATTCCTTACATATTCATTAACTTCTTAAATAAATAATCTGGGAAGAAAAATACAAAAGGCCAAAATTAAAAAAAAAAAATAGCTTATAAATATTGTATACAGGATGAAAAAGAAAGAAAAAAAAAAAAACATTTCAGAGTTTACATTCCAACTGTAGGGGGAAAAAACATATCATGAGTAATAGTTTACATTTAATAATTACCTCCAAGAAAAATCTAATTTTTAAAAACAAAATTTAAGCCTAATCAAAAAATACCATCAACACGAAGTTACAATTTTCATAGTTTACAGAATGTTAACTGTAATTTTGAACTTTATATAAATATACGTATACACATGTGCACAGGAAGAATTTTTTATCTATCTACAATAAAACAAAATTCTGCAATCAGAGAATCTGAGATCAGGTCTGGTATAATAAAAAGAAATAATATAATTCATAAAATGTGCAAAATTTGCATTTACAAAGGAGAAAGTATAACTCTTTAGCTACGGCATTGATTTATTATTAAGTGTATCCCATTTATGGATTGTTAAATTAACCTGCAGTGTTGGCTGAACTGTTTCTGCTATTGGTATTAACACATAAATAGCAGAAGACTAAAAATACCAATTTAAAATCATTAAATAAACAGTGAGAGAATGAGAAATTAATGGTTTGGCTTCTCTTCTAATTGTAACTTGCACATATATATTTAATATATATAAATATAATATTTACAACATTTAGAAAAAAAAATTACTCTTGAGAAAAACATAACTAAATTTAATAAATTAAAGAGTATACATATTGTAGATAAGAGATTCAAAACAGAGAAAGAGAAATTAATGGTTTGGCTTTTAATTGTAAATTGCACATATATAATATTTAATATATATAAATATATAATATTTACAATATTTAGGAAAAAAATTACTCGTGAAAAATAAGTTAAAGAGTATACATATTCTAGATAAGAAAATCCAAACCAGTACAAGCAGTTCATTAGAAATCTTTGTTTATTCTCATTTTCTATGGTTCGTTCGAAAATTTTACAGTTGTTATTGACATAAGTTAACTTCAGAATTACTGAATTTCTCATACTTAAATAACAACTTTCATTAATGAAATCAATCTTAATTTTTTTTTTTTTATAATTTGAGAGTGTTAAATAAAACTACAACAGTTTTAAAATAAATTTAAGCTTTCATGAACACATTTTTGCATTGTTTATCAAAGTTAATCAACTGATAAAGGCATGCTTGAATGGTTAAAAAGCAATGGAAATTCCGATTAAGTTTACAAGAAAATACTTCTACAGATATTTCCATTCCTGCTTAAAATAAAAGAAAGGTCCATTAGGCCATGTAATAATATTTATGGATCGATAAATCAATGGATAAGAAATGATACACAACAAACAAAAACTAAAACCACCCATGAAATTAAATTTTACAAATAATAAACCTTTTCAGGTATAATAAGCATTATTACATTAAAGTCAAATATCAGAAATGAAAATAAAATAAAATTATTTTAGATACTTACATATGACAATTATTTTCAGATCGCATTCACATTCTGTATAGAACAAGAATGTAAAATGGTTGTCACAAGCTTGGCGACGGTGGACAATACAGCATATGTGACGATTTCGTCGAAATCTACAATCATAACATTAATTATACAACGCAATTATTTCTTCTTTCGCATTTTCACATAATCAAAATGATAACATGGCGGCGGGCGAAAGCGAAGCCACGGACGAGAGGAAAAGTGGAATGGTTGGTTGAATGTGCATGCCCAGTTGCTCGTTCCGTTTTAGTAAAAAGTACGCTGCATGCTTGTTGAATTCAACGTAAAAGGACACTTCATTGGGATGAATTCGCTCAATTGTGGAACACATTACTTCCAAGATATTTTTCTAATAATGTATGTCCAAATTTGGTTACTCACGACACATACTTTCAACATGATGGTTGAATTTATGTGAGCATGTGACAAAAATGGGATGTCAGTTCTCTGGAGGGACGTGTTTTGGACGTACGAGACGAGAAATGAACAAAATTTGGACATATGTGCTGTGTGGGTAACATATAAAACAAGACATTAGATCGCGCCCATCACAACTGCTCCAGCTCGTTCCTTCTTCTAATGAGCATGCGTGGGGACTTGCTCAAGTTGCCGGCCAAAATCATGAAGGTCTAAGTAAGTAAGATATTGATTCGCCGCCGGTGCTACCCTCTATTAGCGATTAATTTAACCAAACAATTTCAATTTCAGAAATTTTATTTTACTTTCCCTTTCAACCTTTTTTAAATAATAAAAATCTCAGACTCAGAATTTTTTTTATTTTATATTAAATTTTATTTTCCACTAATTAAAAAAGAAAAGAAAGTAGGGTTTAGAAAAAGATTCAAATTAATATTTGAAAGTGCAGGAGGTTTTTCATTTATGAAAATATTCATAGATAATTACAGGAAAAAAAAAAAAAAAAATCAACAATATTTTAAAAGTTTAATAAAATAACAACAGAATTGTATGAGATATAATAATTCCAAATCAAGTTTATTGGTGTTTTATGATTGTGTTTATATTAATTTTTCACATCAAATACTTTGTATGAAAGTTTTAAACTGATACAAATGATGTAGAAAATTGATTTTAAATTAAATTATGTATAAATTCCTATCCTTCGTATAATACTGCTTATTAATCTTTCCAAATAATTTATAACATTAAGAAAAAATATATAAAATAGTTCAGTTTTAAATTGCATTATATTATTATCAGTAAATTATAAAGAAAGTAAATTTGAATTAATTTAAATCCTATATATTCAACTCTAAATATTATACTATATTATGGATAACACAGAAAATTTCATAAAAAATTTTCTAACTATATTTGAAGTATTCTCATCAATATTATATCAAAAATTTATTGGAGTACTTAAAAGTAGACATATTCAAAAACTAAGCAAATGAGAGTTAATGTTTATCACTAACAAACATTAAGATTGTCATTTAAACTGTTTATCCTCTTCCCTTCCCCCCTGTTTGAATCAGAATGCCATAAGACAATATAAAAAGTTTTAACATACTTCATCAATTTCAATTTTATTTTCAGTGCTAACCTCATATATGATATATAGTTAAAGAATTTGATCCCTTTTGATAAATATTACTGTTTCGAATAAATTTCAAATTTTTATCATTTGATTATATTATTTATAATTTTTCATTTAAAAATATAGAAAATTCTTTGTTGGAGCCATAAACTGTAATAATTAGAATATATTAAACCCATGTCTTAAAGTAAATTAATGCTTTTTGCTTATTTTACTTAATTATTTATTAAACAGTGGGATGCATGACTAAGACTAGAAAAGCTATAAAATAAAATAAAATGTTTTTACGACTTATATATGCAAAATATTTATAAATAATACTGACATGAAATTAAATTTCTATATAGCCAAAAGCTTCTAAATTAAATTTAATAATAATAATAATTGTAAATATTTGCAGGGGTGAAAATAAACAGCTTTACTGATCCTCTTACTGTTTGTTATTGATAAAAATTAACTCTCATTTTCTCAGTTTTTAAGATACGTAATTTTAAGTACTTTGTTAAATCTAATAAAATTCTTATTTAATATTAATGGGAATATCTCGAATACTTGTTAGAAAAAATCATATGTAATTTTTCTATGTCATGCATAATATAGTATAATATTTTTAGTTGAATATATAGGATTTAAATTAATTCAAATTTACTTTCTTTATAATTTACTGATAATAATATAATGCAATTTAAAACTGAAATATTTTATATATTTTTTTTTCTTATTGTTATAAATTAATTGGAAATATTAATAAGCAGTATTATACGAAGAATAGGAAATTATATATAATTTAACTTGAAACCAATTTTCTACTTCATTTGTTTCTATTTAAAGCTTTCATTCAAAGCATTTGATGTGAAAAAGTAATATAAACACAATCATAAAGCACTATTAAACTTGATTTTGAATTATTATATCTCATACACTTCTGCTATTTTATTAAGCTTTTTCAAATATTGTTAATTTTCTTTTCTTTTATTATTATTATCTATAAATATTTTCATGAATGAAGAGCCTCCTACACTTTCAAATATTTATTTGTATCTTTTTCTAAACCCTATTTATTATTATCATTTTTTTTTTTTTTTTTAATTGGTGGAAAATAAAATTTGAAATAAAATAAAAGATTCTGAGTCTTAGATTTTTATTATTTTAAGAAAGGTTAAAAGGGAAAATAAAATAAAATTTCTGAAAGTGAAAATGTTTGATTAAATTAATCGCTAATAGAGGGTAGCACCGGCTGCGAATCAATTTCTTAGATCTTCATGATTTTGGCCAGCAAAGCAACTTGATTAAGTCCCCGCGCATGCTCATTAGAAGAAGGAACGAGCTGGAGCATTTGTGATGGGCGCGATTTAACGTCTTGTACATATAAACTGATATCTTTCTTGATTTTTTACATGGCAATCCATCGTTAACTGAAATTTGTTCAAGCCGGACGGGTCAGCTAGTATTCAATAAAGGTTAAATATTCAACATATATGCAGAAAGTTAAAAAATAATTTGTATGAAAAATATGATTCTTCTTATTGTTTTCTCTAACTGTATTACATTCTGAAGGAAGGTCAAAAATGGAAAACCTAAAAATACATGCATGCACTGGCATAGAAGAAAAGCCATACGTGTGTGAAGTGTGTTCTGATCTTTTTTTTGAAAAGGGACTTTTAAGCAGACATCTGCGCATTCACACAGAAGAAAAGTCTTATGTGTGTAAAACGTGTTCTGAAGCATTCTGTCAGAAGAAAGATTTAAAAACGCATTCACGCAGTCACACAAGTGCAAAGTCATACATGTGTAAAATCTGTTCCAGAGAGCTTTCTAGAAGGCAGACTCTAGAGAACCATTTACGAACTCATACTGGAGAAAAGCCATATGTTTGTGAAATATGTTCTAAAAGATTCTCTCATAAGAATAAATTCAATGTGCATTCACGCAGTCACACAGGCGAAAAGCCATACGTGTGTGAAATCTCTTCCAAAGTATTCTTTAGAAAGGATAGTTTAAAAGGGTATTCACGCACTCACACAGGCGAAAAGCCATTCGTGTGTGAAATATGTTGTAAAGAATTTTCACAGAATAGCGATTTAAAAATTCATTTACGTACTCACACAGGCGAAAAGCCATACGTGTGTGAAATATGTTGTAAAGAATTTTCTCAGAATAGCGCTTTAAAAAAGCATTTACGTACTCACACAGGCGAAAAGCCATACGTGTGTGAAATATGTTCTAAAGGATTCTCTCAGAAGACTCAGTTAAATGTGCATTCACGCAGTCACACAGGCGAAAAGCCATACTCTTGTGAAATATGTTGTAAAGGATTCTCTCAGAAGAGCACTTTAAAAACTCATTTACGCACTCACACAGGCGAAAAGCTATACGTGTGTGAAATATGTTTTAAAGGATTCTCTCAGAAGACTCAGTTAAATGCGCATTCACGTAGTCACACAGGTGAAAAACCATACGTGTGTGAAATGTGTTCCAAAGAATTTTCTAAGAAGTGTAATTTAACGACGCATTTACGCACTCACACAGGTGAAAAGCCATACGTGTGTGAAATGTGTTCTAGAAAGTTTTTTACAAGAAAAGGTCTAAATTACCATTTGCAAACTCATACAGGCGAATAGCCACGTGTGTGAAATGTGTTCTAAAGGATTCTCCTGGAAGCAAGAATTGAAAGCGTTTTCACGCACTCACAGTTAGGGATCCTATATATAGAGAGACCGAAAGTCGGCCATTTTAGTGCCAATTCGGAGCGATCCCCGTAGAACGTAATGCTTTTTTATTCGCGATTGACGCTTTACTGTGCAACATAAACGAAAGAAAGTTGTAATAAATTTGTGCAGAATATAAATATGCAGTTTTTTTCGTCTTAGAAAAAAAGAATTTGATGAACAACGAATTTTGTTTTAACCTTTGATGTGGTTACTTTTTCTACTCCGATCGGAAAACAGAGAAAATTATTGTTGTATATTTCTATATTAAGGAAAATACGTTGATTGTGAAACTAATTCTACCTTATTTTTTCTGAGGACAAACATTCTATATATAAAAAGTTAGAAAATTTTTAACAAAAATATGGTAATCTTAAATGTTGTAAAGTAATACATGAATAAATGTAAAACTACGGCAGAAGAACAGAAATTATTTTTTATTATTTTATAAAAATATTTACGTAATACTTTTTACAAGCTAAAAATACATATTTTATTTATTTCAATTACGCATTATTAATAATAATAACTTAGTTATGTTAAAAATAAAAATTTTATCAATAATTATTTGTAAAAATATTAACTAATATCTTTAGAAATTAAAAAATATTTTTATTTATTTTATTTTCATTTGCTTATTCCATAGATTTTTTTTCTTTAAATATTATGTAAATAAAAATAATTACTTATTTAAATATTATTTATAAAATTTATTATGGCAATTATTATTTAAAAGAAATTTATATTTTATATGCTAGCAAATAATATACACCTTATTTTCTTTATTTTTATTAACTTATTTTAAGAAATCTGATACATTTTGCATACTAGCAAAAAAATCAAAAAATATATTTTTATATAGTTATTTTAAATATGTATTTTAAAATATATCAGAAAAATACATTGAGATCTAACATATTAAATATATTGTCAACAGAACTTAAAAACTAATAGCTAGAAAATAAATAATGTAATTATCTCATATGTTAGGAAATAAATACGTAAAAAAATCATGCAATAAGAGAATTCAAAGTATTTAAAGCATGATATAAAATAAAAAATTATACATTTTTATCATTTAAAAGTATTCGAAAATTAAAGCAATTGATCTCCCAACAATGTAAAAATGTAATAAATAAGTTCTTTTTCGATTATGATCAGGGCCCGATTAATCTTTGAAGCTGTTATATGTATGTGGCAACACTGGTTGTTAGTTAGGTTGTTATATGTATTTGGCAACACTGGTTGTCAGTTAGCTAAGAGCTAGGAGCAATGTAAGTTTTAATAAACAACGCGTTTATAATGTATTATTTGTATTTGTAATAGTAATAATAATCTAAAGAGATTATAATGAATCGAACATGGCGTAGTCGTGTGAACAAGTGTTAATGAATTGGTAATTACTATGCCGGAAATCAGTTTGAGTCACAAAATAGATTATTAAGATGGAATTCGTTCGTCCACCGCAAGGCTTAAGTTTTGAAGGCAATGTTGCCGAAAATTGGCGACGTTTTAAACAGTTGTTTGAAATCTACATGAAGGCTTCGGGAAATGCTTCAAAGGATAAAGATGTAAAAGTGGCAATATTTTTAAATGCAGCAGGTGAAGAAGCTGTTGAAGTGTACAATACATTCAATCTCTCGATCGAAGACCAGGGTGATTATGACAAAGTGATTGAAAGATTTGAAGCATTCACGACTCCTAAAAAGAATGTTGTGGTGGAGCGATTCTTGTTTAATAGACGAAAACAAGAAGAAGCGGAATTATTTGATGCTTTCGTGACGGATTTAAAGAAACTTGTAAAATCTTGTGAATTTGGAGATCAAACAGACTCGGTCATTAGAGATCGTATCGTTCTGGGTGTGTCTGATGTTAATTTCCAAGAAAGAATGCTGCGAGAAAATGATTTAAGTTTAACCAAAGCGATCGAACTTGGCAGAGCAGCTGAATTAAATAAAATACGAGCACAGACATTAAGAGAACCAAATGTGGACAGCGTACAAAAAGAATCAATGAAGCACAGACAGACAGGAGGATTTAAATCGGACGGAACGCCAACCAGAAAGTGGAGGGAGGATGCATCAACTGTTGAAATGTTTTTGTGCAAGAAATGCAATAGGTGTCATGTCAAAGTTCAGTGCCCAGCTTATGGGGAAAAATGTTTTAAGTGTGCTAAAATGAATCATTTCTCATCTATGTGTAGATATAAACAAGTGCAGAATTTGTCTCAAAATGCTCATACAGAAACTACAAATAGTGATTCAGATGATGAATTTTTTGTGAATTCTTTAAGTATACAGAGGGTTAGATATATTGATTCAGCTTCCACTGTAAAAGAATGGACTAAAACTGTATGTGTAGAAGGAAAAACTGTGACTTTTAAGTTAGACTCTGGAGCAGAAGTGAACGTTTTGCCTATAAAAATATTTCAAACATGAACACTAACAGCAAGATAAAAAAATTTAATATTGTATTAGAGGCTTTTGGGGGGGTCTAAGGTTAAACCAATTGGTTCTGTAATGCTACACTGTGTTGTTAATGATAAGGATCTTATACTTGAATTTCTCTTAATATCCAATAATCATTCACGTCCATTATTAGGACTTGAAGCTTGTATAAAATTAGGTTTAATTCAATTTGTCAATAATGTTGAGAATACAAATAAAGGTAAGTTAGATAATTATATAAGTGTATCTTCTTCGAAAGATCAATTTATTCTCAACAATTTAGAAGTATTTGAAGGTGTGGGAAAATTTAATGGCACATGTAAAATTGTAGTAAATGATCAAATGAATCCTGTTGTAAGACCACCTCGGAGGGTACCATTAAGCTTAAAACCTAAATTGCAATTAAAATTAGAAGAATTAGAGAGTCAGGGTATCATAACAAAAGTAGACCAGCCCTCGAGTTGGGTGAGTAATTTGGTGATAATTGAAAAGAGGAATGGTTCATTAAGAGTATGCCTTGATCCTCAAGACCTCAATAAAGCTATTAAAAGAGAACATGTATTAATTCCAACAATTGAGGAGATTTTGACAAAATTATGTAACAAATCAGTTTTCTCTGTCCTAGACTTAAGAGGTTACATCCAGTTGTAATTTTCAAAAAATCGATTTTTTTTTTTTACATATTTTGAATGTACATATATTTGATAATATTGTCTGAAAATTTCATATCGATCCGGCAATTAGTTTCGGAGAAATTTGCATATTTGTAAAGACGTCTCCGAGCGTTTTAAAGTAGGCGGAGCGTAAACCAGAGTAGCAGCTGTTTTTCATTATCCCTATGCCCTTGTCCATGCTTTTCATAATGTTTTGTTTCTTAGAATAAGAATATAAAAGGTTTATCTTATATCTGAGAGCTATATTTAGAAATTTTAGGTATACAGTAAGTAATAATCAGCTGATATGGAAAATAACTCCAAAAATAATCCCATGTGGCTCTAAGATCGTTGAAATTGCTGCTTATCTTGCTGCCGGCATGTTCAATGAAGGAAAAACATCTCTTCTATACTTCATGAACGCAATGGGACTATCGCTTGGGCCTAATGCCCATGCCTATGTAGAAAAAGAGGACGCAGAGCGCATCTTGATCTCTGATGCACGAGCGCAAGGGAGCACACGCGAGGGGAGAATGTCACGTAGACAACAACAGTTGGCTGTACTAGAAGCAAATGATGAAGCAGAGGGTTCCTCTTATCGTCCTGGAATAGATGACTCGATGTAAGTTGGAACTTTTTTTTTTTTTTTAACTTTGTTTAAATGGTTCCCAAAACTTTAAACGCGTTTATCTCGAAACGGTGTTTTCAAAGTCGGTGAGCAAAATTTCTCCGAAACGGCTGGACCGATTGACTTGAAATTTTGACACGATTATCTTAGATATTTTTGTCAGGTAATGATCGTAGGAATAAGGTTTCTGATAATAATTTCGATTTTTTCACCCACTTTCAAGTGTAAATTTTCATGAAAAAAACGATTTTTTTTGGGGGGAAGCCGCCATTTTGTCAAAAATCAAAATTTTGACTATTCCTACGATCATTACCTGTATTCATCTATCCTAAAAATAAATCTTTTGGTTTTTTTCATTTCAGATAATTTGGATCAGAGATATCTTGCTCACCGCCAGACACCTTTTTGTGGAAGTCCTCTAGGAGATCTACTACAGGAACAGCGGAACCCAATATTTTTGTAAACTCATCACGGATTCTTAACATACATTAAATTTGCTATATGTATATGTATTGTATATATTTCTTTAATAAAAGGCCTCTTCACAAAAAATTCACAAAAAAACACGTTTTTTCGTGCATACAACTGGATGTAACCCCTTAAAAGATGGGTTCTTTCAAATACCTTTAGATAATGATAGTAGTAATCTTTGTACTTTCAGTACACCATTTGGCTGCTATAAATTCCTAAGACTTCCAATGGGAGTTTCTTGTGCTCCTGAAATTTTTCAGAAACGCAATCAGGAAAATTTTGGTGACATACCTGGAGTATTAATTTATTTTGATGATATCCTGATTGCGGCAGTCTCTTTACAGGAGCATGATAAAACTTTAGCAGAAGTAATTAATTGAGCTAAAAAGCTTAATATTAAATTTAATAAACAGAAATTTCAATACAGGGTTAATAAAGTTAGGTATTTGGGTCACTTATTTAGTGCATCAGGCATGCAGCCTGATCCTGACAGGATTAAAGCTATTATTGAATTAAAAGAACCTAAAAATAAACTTGAATTGCAACGTGTGTTGGGAATGTTTAATTATTTAAGGAGATTTGTGCCAAGATTTTCAGAGAAAACTGCTATGCTAAGGGAACTTTTAAAAAACAATGTGGAGTGGCAGTGGCTTCAATTACATTCAAACGCTTTCAAGGAATTGAAGGATTTAATTTCTAAAGCACCGGTTTTGGGAATATTTGATAGTAGTAAACTTATCACTATACAAGCAGATAGCTCTAAAGATGGGCTAGGGTGTTGCGTATTACCTCTTTCCTTACCAGAGCGTACCCAAACGCCCGTACATTCAGACGACCGAGAGCGCCTGGATGTTTTCGTCCCCACTTGCTTCTTCAGTGTACCTGTCAAGACGGTTGTCAAAGGGTGTGTCTGAAAGATAATCCTCTCTTTGTTAGCCTCTTCTCAGAAGAGGGATTTTTATAGAACTTTAAAAGGGAAAAATGAAAAATTTGTTTCTATCGCGCTTTCTTTTCCTGTTTTCTGAGCTGCTGTCGTTTTTAATCTTTACTTATTTTACTACTTATCTAGTGCGATATAATCATTTCGAATAATTTTTATTTAAAATACATATTTTTATGTAATTATCTTAATTATGTATAGTAGAAAAAGAGGATTGACTATAGAAGAAGCTCTTCAAATAGTTTTTGATGAGGAAACGGATGAATCCGAATTTTCTGAAGGTTCAGAATTTGATAATGAAGATGAGCCGTGATATGATAGCTCTAAATTTTTTATGTTTGGCATTTGAAGTACAGAATCTGGATAATTAGTTTGAATCATATTAATCGAAAATTGTACATAGAATATTATTTTATGTAGAATTTGCATATTTCCATAAATTTTCCTTTCTAAAAAATTTTTTAAAAGAAAAGAAAAAAGTTATTTAGAAAAAAAATAATAATAAAAATAAAAATAAATATATAAATATTTTTAGCTATAGAGAGCAATATATATATATATATATATATATATATATATGTATGTATGTATATATTATCAGTTCAAAAAACCCTTAACGGCTTAAAAGTTTGTGACGCCGCTACTTTATGGCTATAAGAATTTGAAATATGTGTTTTAAAAACAATGATATCAAATTTTAAGTGACGCTTTGCAATTAGTTAAAGTATACATAGATTTTTTTATTTGATCATTTACTTTGATCTTTTATTTATATTTATAATGCAAACGTAATATTTTTAACTTCAAGATCAGACAGATATATAAAATACACTCACTGATGCTTTTTCATTCGCATTTCAAATTCAAAATAACAGTTTTAAAAGAATTATATAAAAATTCCAGAGGCGCCTGGGTGTTATTTTAAAAGATATGTTTTTAGATTCCATTAAAATTACTTTTGTTTTGTCTAATAAAGTATATTTACACATTTAAACAGTGCTTTTAATTTTCAAATATACTGTCAAATAATTATACTTTCACTGAGTTTGCATTATAAAGTAAAATTATTTATTTCAATAAATTGATTTATCTTTTGCGTCACGCTATCCAAAACATAGTATCATAGTATCCAACTAAGTGAAAATTTGCTCAAAGAGGTAGTGTGACGTAAAGAAAACATTTACACAAATTTTACTTGCAGTTTTGGATAACGTGACGCAAAAGATAAATCAATTTATTGAAATAAATAGTTTTACTTTATAATGCAAACTCAGTGAAAGTATAATTATTTGACAGTATATTTGAAAATTAAAAGCACTGTTTAAATGTGTAAATATACTTTATTAGACAAAACAAAAGTAATTTTAATGGAATCTAAAAACATATCTTTTAAAATAACACCGAGGCGCCACTGGAATTTTTATATAATTCCTTTTAAAACTGTTATTTTGAATTTGAAATGCGAATGAAAAAGCATCAGTGAGTGTATTTTATATATCTGTCTGATCTTGAAGTTAAAAATATTACGTTTGCATTATAAATATAAATAAAAGATCAAAGTAAATGATCAAATAAGAAAATCTATGTATACTTTAACTAATTGCAAAGCGTCACTTAAAATTTGATATCATTATTTTTAAAACACATATTTCAAATTCTTATAGCCATAAAGTAGCGGCGTCACAAACTTTTAAGCCGTTAAGGGTTTTTTGAAGTGATATCATTACTTTTTAGTGGTTATTGATTAAAAAATTAAAATAAGTCCTTCTGGCTCCTAGGAAGGGTAAACTAATTTTATCTTTTCTTATGAAGTTGCCACCATTTTTTTTTCAAAATGGCAGCTACTATTTATTAATGGACTTAGTGGATTTATTAATGAAGGCTTGCATATAAGGAGTTTTAAGCAAATCGGCTCCTAAAACCTTTCTGATGTAAATTTGAAATTTTCAGTGTGCTAGCATAGGGAAACAAGAGGGTAGATCAAGTTGGCAAATGAACATATCAAATACATTTCTAAGATAAATCTACACTACAAATTTAGTGTGAATTAATTCAGTATTTCAAACGTTATCATACTGACAAATTTTTAAGTAGCCTGCCACTTGGAAACAAAATGGAGAAGTTTCTCACTAGAAAAATTTATTGACTGGGATTCTCAAACTCTTGAAAAAAAAAAAAAAGAAAAACGAAAGAAAGAAAGAAAAATAAGTGGATAATTTCAAATTTAAGTTAGAATTACGTAATTTACAGTTTGCAAGTTTCTTTTTAGAGAATTACAAATTGAACAATTAAAAAAAAAAAATCAAGTAAATGTTAAAAATGGAAATTTGTATATTTTGTTTCCCCTTTTGAGGCTAAGTATGCTCCAATATTCACAGTTTAAATTTTCATCAAAATTGCAGGTAAAAATTACTTCATATATATTTTCATATAAAACGTTTGGGGGAAAAAATAGACAAAATATAAATTAAGCTTTACATTTCTATAATTTTAAAAATAAGATAAAATCACCTGGAGAAAAATTTTATGGAAAATATAAGTTAAGCTTTAAAAAAAAAAAAAAAAATTTCTGCGTATAAATTCTATTTCAATATTTACAACTACAATAAACAAAAAACCCCCCTTTAATTTTAAATAATTATTTCTACATGTTTCGAAGCAATTAAAAGTTTTTTCTTTCTTTCTTTCTTTTTTTTTTTCTTTTTTTTTTTTTTTTTTGAGTAAATAAATGTAGTGGCGCCATCTAGTAGTTTATATTGAAATCATATACATATATATTTAACCTTTTTTTTTTTTTTCCCTTAAAAAAAAAAAAAAAAAAAGTTTAGAAACAGGTAGAAATAGTTATTTAAAATTAAAGGAGGATTATTTGTTTATTGTAATTGTAAATATATTTATGAAATAGAATTTTTCATGCAGAAATTAATTAATTAAAAAAATAAAAGAAATAATAATATTTTTTAAATACATTATTATGGGTTTCAAAGTAAAGATGTTATTTATTTATTTTGACGTGTTTTTTAATAATTGCTATTTGACATATTTTTCATGAATTTTAATAAAATTCATGAAATAATGTTACTTCTAATAAAGAGTGTAAGCACTCTTCCAATAGTCATTATTGCTTTAAATAATAAAAAAAAAATTTGATTATGTTAATATTTAAAATATGTATCATTTTAAAGTCTGAAAAATAAATAAATGAATAAACTCTAACTGTATTTTCAAAAGAGATTTTTAATTTTTAAAAAGAAAATATATATATATATATATTTACGGAAGTGTATGGTTTAAATAAAAAACGATAGATGGCGCCAAAACTCTATTTGCTGTTTTTTTCCATTCCCGGCGCGGAATAATACATGAATATGAATCGCAAATCATTGAGCTATTATAAAATCGATGTTCATGAATGATTAAAAATTTTTTCGCTTTAAAAAATTGTAAATTCATCATTATTATGATAAAATGGAATATCTAAAATTACAAAATACTTCCTTATTAAAAATATTATCTAAATATTTTTTTGATTAAATATGAAATTTTGAAATCAAAAATATTTTTTTCATAACAGAAGAGAAAATATATTTAAGTGAATTTGACTTAGTATATATACCATAAATATTTTAAACATGTAATAAAGTACTTTCGCGTTAAAAAAAAAAATCTAAATAATTCATTGGCTGCATTGAAGTAGGTCAATCAACCAGTCCACATACCTCTCAAGTAAGAACCGCATAACAGCGTTTTCACCCGAAGAAACACATGTAATTGGCGGAGTAATATAGTTCCATATTTAAAGCGATTTATATAAAAAACAAGAGTTTTCCTGGAAAAAACGAAAACGTTACTAGATTCAGAAAGATCCTATTAACAACATATATTAATTATATGAAAATCCTTCGAGCCGTGTTAGAGATATTTTTCAGAATTCCAGTCTATTACACCAACCGTTTTCCCATTTTGGCTTAAAATTGAGATTCAGATCTCAAAACATATTGCATGTAGAAATGTAAAATTTTCAGGATAGATTAAGACCGAAGATAAAAGATTATTTTGAAAAGATCAGAACAAAATATGGTATATTTGCTGAGATATTAAGTGTCGGCTTTTACCAATCTCTTTGATGTCAAACTGGTCGTATATATGAGTTCGCAGCGTCCCGTTTGTCCCTCCGCTTGCGTCACTCAAAAAACTGTCGTTTTTCATGATAACAACTCTAAATTTAATTACTTTTAAATTATAATTTAACTGCTTACAAAAATAGTATATTTAAAAAAAAAATAATAATAAAAAAAAAAAATAATAATAATAATCATAATAAAAAAAATAATAATAACAATTAATGTGAAATGCAAGGAATCTGGTATAATATGAAATGGTAAAATATATTTCTGTAATCGATTGTTTAAATTGCATTAGTGCTGCATTTTGTAGTTTCTTAGATTTAATTTTCCACTCAGTGGACTAGAGGTAGCTTCTCTTATAGCTGGTAGACGTGATGTGCACTGTGCAGGGCTCAGTTCTAGCTCATGCTCGTTGGCCTAGCTATTCGGAGTTTTCCGTGGTATTCCCCAAAACTTGCGTATACGCTGACTAGAATCCCTTAGAAAGGTACCTCCCCCATGGAGGGCACTCCTCTTTCAGTCCTAGGACCCTTGCACAGTCAACTGGTCTTAACACTAATACCACCACACAACCTAGATCTCGTTACATAGTAAATAATTTTCGAAAGCACAAGAAAATTCCTGTGAAAATAATATAATTTCACACAAATAAAGTGAAACGATATATATATATATATATATATATTTATAATGATTGTATGAGTTTTTGATGATAATTTTTCTCCAATATAGCAATAGTATTCATAGAATATTTAAAAAATATATCTGATTTTTTCATTAACAAGTAAGAGATCAGCTATTTTTGAAGCAATTTATTACGTGAAAATTAAGAAAAATAAATAAATAAAATAAAAGAGAGAGAGAGAGAGATTTCAGAGATTTGAAAGTATTTGTTTATTTACTATTATTTTCATAAAATACTTTCAGTTAAAATTAATTATTTTAAATATATATACATATATATATATATATAGGAATAAATAATATACTTTTAGGAACTGAAAGTATAAACTTTACTGAATAAATAATAAATATATACTTTAATATAGGAATTTGTTTATTTATTCCTGTATTAAAGTTTTGCATCTCCTTTTGGCTTCATTTGTGCGCATTGGTTTGTAATTCTTCCGTTGGTTTTCTAGTCTTTAAACTTTTATATATATTAATTCAGTAGTTTTCTATATATATATATATATCTTTCTTCTATAAAGTGTTGCTTTTAATACCCTCAGAATGATTTATTTTGAATCACCCGAAAAAATTCTTTTATTATTATTATTATTAAGTTTTGTATGCTTATTTTCCTATTCAAAAGTATGTTTAAAATTGTACCCTCAATACTCAAACTAAAATTTTTAATAATCTCAGTTTCAAACATTTTCATGTTTCACTGAAATATGCTTTTATCATTATAAATCCTATTCACTCTTTCGTATTTTCATATAGTATTTTCTATGTAGACGATTATTGCAAACAAAACTGAACATTCTCTTAGAATCTGCTTCACAATACGAACAAGAAGTTAACTATTTACAATTGCAATGGATTTTTAATCTCTTTCAAGATTTTTTCTTTTTTTTCCCTGCTAGGTGCAATTCTATGGAAAAATTTCCCTCTAGATCCACTCCAGGGAAAATACTAATACTATTTTGATTCCTTCCTCCCATTCAAAGATTGATTACTTTCGCTTTGACATCTGAGTCGAGGAGAAAGAGGAAAAAATTTTTCGGGCGTTTTGGTATTTTAGAGTCATAGCTGAATTGGAGCTATGAGTAGTAATCTTTGTACTTTCAGTACACCATTTGGCTGCTATAAATTCCTAACACTTCCAATGGGAGTTTCTTTTGCTCCTGAAATTTTTCAGAAGCGCAATCAGGAAAATTTTGGTGACATACCTGGAGTATTAATTTATTTTGATGATATCCTGATTGCGGCAGTCTCTTTACAGGAGCATGATAAAATTTTAGCAGAAGTAATTAATCGAGCTAAAAAGCTTAATATTAAATTTAATAAACAGAAATTTCAATACCGGGTTAATAAATTTAGGTATTTGGGTCACTTATTTAGTGCATCAGGCATGCAGCCTGATCCTGACAGGATTAAAGCTATTATTGAATTAAAAGAACCTAAAAATAAACTTGAATTGCAACGTGTGTTGGGAATGTTTAATTATTTAAGGAGATCTGTGCCAAGATTTTCAGAGAAAACTGCTATGCTAAGGGAACTTTTAAAAAACAATGTGGAGTGGCAGTGGCTTCAATTACATTCAAACGCTTTCAAGGAATTGAAGGATTTAATTTCTAAAGCACCGGTTTTGGGAATATTTGATAGTAGTAAACTTATAACTATACAAGCAGATAGCTCTAAAGATGGGCTAGGGTGTTGCGTATTACAGAATGGGCAACCAGTTGCATATTCATCTCGAAGTTTAACTAATGCAGAGAAAAATTATGCACAAATTGAGAAAGAATTTCTTAGTATTTTGTTTGCTGTTAATAAATTTCATTATTATATTTATGGTAGAGAGGTAGAAGTTCTTACAGATCATAAACCATTGGTTTCAATTATGAATAAGAATATTGCTAACGTGTTATCAAATAGATTGCAAAAGATAAAGATTAAACTTTTAAAATATCACTTAAAACTTAAATATTTACCTGGAAAGTTTATGTATATAGCAGATTTGTTATCTCGCTCATACATTGATGCACACACAAATAATGAAAATTTGGATATTACTGAGGTTGTTCATACATTAACAAAACAATTGCAGATGTCTGAAACTAAGAAGAAAGAATTTCAGATAGCTACACTAAAAGATGAGGGGCTAAAATTAGTAAAAGAATATTGGCAAAATGGGTGGCCTAGTAGTATTAATAAAATTCCTAAAGAAGCTAGATCTTGTTTTAAATTAAGAAATGAATTAAGTGTTGAACAAAATTTAGTATTTTTAAATAATAGAGTTGTAGTACCAGTAGCACTAAGGAAAACTATGTTAATGTTACTGCATGAAGCACATTGTGGGATTCAAAAATCAAAAGCGAGGGCTCGGCAGGTAATGTTTTGGCCAGGAATTGACAATGATATTGCAAATTTGATTTCCAAATGTATGATATGTGATAGATTCAGGCCACAAACAGTAAGAGAACCTCTTGTGCCTCACACAATTCCCGATTTGCCATATGAGAAAGTTGGCACTGACATTTGTGAATATGGTGGGAAAAGTTATTTAGTAATAGGCTAACTAAATGGATTGACATAAAACTTCTAAGAAATAAAAGTGCAGTCGAAGTCATAAATAAATTAAAACCAATATTTGCAACTCATGGAATTCCTAAAACTGTAATTTCTGACAATGTACCATTTAATGGTTGGAAAATGAAAGAATTCGCTAGGCATTAGGGATTTGAAATAGTAACTAGTAGTCCTCGATACCCTAAATCAAATGGGTTTGCGGAAAAATTGGTAGCTGTGGCTAAAAGTATATTTAGAAAAGCAGGAATTGAGAAATTGAATGAGGCTTTACTGGAATACAGAAACACTCCAATTCCAGGCATAAATTTATCCCCAAGTCAAATGTTGTTAAGCAGAAACCTAAGAACACGTTTACCAATTATACAAAAAGAATTGAAACCAATTGTTAGAGATCATTTTAAAGAGAAAGTAATAAATAAGCAGAAACAGGCAAAATTTTACTATGACAGACATGCTCGGGAAAGACCTGAATTTGTTCTAGGGGAAAAGGTAATGTTGTGGGTAGAAAATAAATGGGAGCCTGCTTTAATTTTTAAGAAACATTCAACACCAAGGTTATATTGGGTTAAAACTAAAAGAAATACAATGCTAAGACGCAACAAGTGCCACATAAGGAAAACAAAAAATCAGAAAGAGTTAGTGTTATCAGACTACTATGATCTTTGTAATGACAATGATGAAAACACTAATCTTGAACACACAATAACACAAAATGGTACTCACCAGCAAGACAATGGGAATATAATAGAGGTAATGTATTAATAGAGGTAATGTATTAATAGAGGTAATGTATATAAAACAAGAAGTGGTCGTAATGTATATCGCCCTTCAAAATATGATAATTATGTTTTAGACTGATTCTTCAAAATATAATAACTATATGTGTCCATTGATTTGTATTTGTACTTCTCTTTTAAAGAGGGGAGATGTTATATGTATGTGGCAACACTGGTTGTTAGTTAGATTGTTATATGTATTTGGCAACACTGGTTGTCAGTTAACTAAGAGCTAGGAGCAATGTAAGTTTTAATAAACAGCGTGTTTATAATGTATTATTTGTATTTGTAATATTAATAATAATCTAAAGAGATCATAATGAATCGAACAGAAGCTAGGGGAAGCTCAGCATCATTTCGGGGCCCCCTTTCATTTCGGAAAATCTTGTTTCCCTGTTACATATTGTAATATAAAAATGCTATAGACCAAAAAACAATGTGTGTTTATTATTATTATTATTATTTTTTTTTTTTTTAATACATCTGGGTGTTTTCTACACAGAACATTAAAATCATACAACTTTTTAATTAAGAACATTAAGATTTTTTAGGTTAAATATTAGATTTTTCCCGAAATAGTGAGTGTTTTGTCTTGTTTTAGGTAACTTTTCTCAGAAAAAATTCAATCTCAGTTTGAAAATATGAAACAAAAAATTCAAGACCATGTTTTTAATCCTTGTGGGGCCCCCTTTTAAATTTTAGAGTTGAAGCTTGTGCTTCCTGAGCCTTTTGGATAATCAGGCCCTGATTATGATGTAAAATAATCAAAATTTCTTCTCAGCGTAGGATGATAAGCAATGGAGCAACTGGCACTAAAATGGAGAATTTTGTCAAAAAGCCGGCGCGCCAATGTCCAGTCTCTCTCTTTGAGGTCCTTACTCACAGTCACACCTGTGTGAAAAGGCAGTGTGTGAAAAGGCATATGTGTGCGAAGTATGTTCTGAAGGATTCTGTAAGAAGAGTAATCTAAAAAGGCATTTACGCTTTCATGTAAAATGTAGTATGTTCCAATTTTAAGACGTATGTTTGTAAATTATGCTCTAGAAAGTTTTCTCCAAGGGGCAATTTGAATAGACACATCCGAACTTCCATCCGAATGTGTAAAGTGTGCTCGAAAGGTTATTCGAAAAAAAAAAAAAAATCTAAATAAGCATTTACGAATTCACACAAGACATGAGTTGTGAGTGTGTGTGTGTGATAGATTCTAAACCATTCTCACTATTGCGATATTTGCCTTGATATTTACGCAACCAGTGGCGGCTCGTGCAAATTTTCACAGGTGGGGACCGACCCAACGTATGATATGTTATTTAGCATCAATACTATTCATTAATTAAGGTATAAAAACAAACATTGTTAAAATAGGATGATAAACGAAATGTTGGAAAAAAATATGCCGAATCTTAAATTTAACATTATGGGAAAAAAAAAAAAAAAATGCGAAAAATTATCTCAAAAATTAAAATTTTATGATTACAATTGCAAAATTCTGCAATGTTCTGACCAATAGAACTTGGAAATATCTGAAAGCTGATAGACAGGAATTGCCAAGTTCGATACCAGGTCGCTTTCATTGACATATATTTTTGGAGTTTTCATGTTTTTTACTGAAACCCACATAAATAAGGGCTATGTAACACACAGAAAGACTCTTTACAGGGAATACACCACTCAGGTATAGAACCCAATTTTAGTCAACTGGCTTTAAGCCTAACACTACACACCATTAAAATTCAAAATCAAATTTCTTAGTGTGTAATATTATTTAGCTTGAGTCAATTGTAACCCCGAATCTTTTAATTATATAATTTCAGGTTTTTTATCTTAAAAAATACTTCAAATAAATCTTAACCATTCTGTGAGAACTTATATTTAAATTTAAAAATTCATGATTAGTGTAATGTGGATACATATTTAAAAAATACCATGTTTCTCACTTTAAGAGCTTAATTTGAAATAATTTCAATAAAAAAATAAGACGGCCAATCATCTTTAAAAAAAGAAAAGAAAGAAAGATAAAGGAAACATTGCAGATTTTTTTATTAAATCGTATTTAAAAAAAAAATGATTTAACAATAATAATGAATTACATTTTATGCAGATATTTAGTCCATATCCATGTAAATCCATTAATCATCTAAAAATTTTACAATTGTGAAGGGAAGGGAAAGAAAGAAAAGCAATCGCATTTTCCTTTTTTTTTTTTCATTTAAATTCCAAATACTTTAGTTAAAGAGGTCTCAAATTCTTATACGAGCTTTTATCTGAAAAACTCTATCTCGAAAAATATTTTTGACTATAACCAGATTTCTTTTTTAAACGCTTAAATTTTAAACTAAAAAATGCAGCGAAAAATCAATGAGGAGGAAAGAAAAAGTAATGCCGAAGCCGCCATGTTTTATCTGCGAATCGTATGGTTAACATATTTTAAAGGAGAGATTTTTTCCTATAGTTTTCTTCCTAGGTGTCAATCTTCGTGTGCCCATCGGGGTCACCGAAGCGGGAGAGCCATCCCTTCCGTGGAGTATCAAAATTGCGATGGCATGTCTCCAGACCACCTCTAGTGGTGAGTCCCAAACAGTCACCAATTGCCCATTGCGGAGCACTAGTGCGACGTAAAACCAATCCATCCATCGTGTGCCTATCAGCGAAAAAATTAAAGCATGCGAATACTGATAAAGCAGTTCGTCGCCAAATGTGTTAACCCGCTGTTTTAGTAAAATAAATATGTACGAATAAACACACCAATTTCGGGCCGATCGGAAACATCCCTTCTTTCAGATAAGTGAAAGGGGAGTAGCGGTCGGTCGGTGAGTCATTAGTAATTTATGACAGCCGAAAAGAAAAATAAATGATAATGACAGAAAGAAGATTAAGAAAACGTTAGATAGACGTTGTTATTTTGTATACATGTCTTTGAACAGTTACAAAAAACAAAAGAATTATTATTTTTATTATTTCAATCGAGAAAAAAATATGAATGGGGCCATGCCCACTGGCCCTTAACCCTCCAAGTGCTGACCATTTCACTCTTCAGTGCAAAGCATTTTCAAGGCACCGTGCAGATATATAAAATCGATTGATATCTCGATTTTACGAGTTCTTACATAGATTTTACGAATCGTCTCACTGCGAGACGACAGCAGTCTAGCGGGGATCCGACGATTATACGAGCTTTTATCTCTAAAACTAATCTCGAAAAATATTTTTGACTATAATCAGATTTTTTTTTAAACGCTTAAATTGTAAACTAAGAAATGCAGCGAAAAATCAATGAGGAGAAAAAATAAAGTAATGCCGAAGGAAGCCGCCATGTTTTATCTGCAAATCGAATGGTTAACATGTTTTAAAGGAGAGATTTTTCCCTATAGTTTTCTTCTGAGGGGCCAGTCTTCGTGTGCCCATCGGGATCACCGAAGCGAGAGAGACATCCCTTCCATGGAGGATCAAAATTGCGAGAGCGTGTCTCCGGACCACCTCAAGTGGGGAGTCCCAGACCGTCACCAATTGCCCATTGCGGAGCACTAGTGCGACGTAAAACCAATCCATCCATCGTGTGTCCATCAGCGAAAAAATTAAAGCGTGCTGATACTAGAGATGCAAAAAACCAGGGAATTTAAAACCAAGGAAAATAAACCTGGGAGTTTTGGGGAAAAAACTGGGAAATTCAGTACTTTGGAAATTTTGCGGGGGAAAAAACAAATTAGAAATCTCTAAAGCATATAATAAGTTTTTACTTAATATAAATGGCAGTTTTAAGGATTTTAATATACTGATAAGCTTATAACATTAATTTATCATTTTATTTTCAATTTTTCAGATCTGCAGCCAAACCAAAATTTGAAAAGAAACTTAAGCTTTCTTTATTAAATTAGCATTTAAGATAAATGTATCGGTACAATATTGGATACAATTTCCATATTATACAAGCTGAAGAATTAAGGAAAGCAATGTGCATATTCCTGTAATAGTTTGAGAAGAGAAATAATTAAGATTTGAAAAGTTCTTTAAAAATTTCTACTTTATGAAACTAAAGAATTATTTTAAATAATGAAGTTGTTTTTAGAAAGAAGAGATGGCATTTTATGGAATTACTGCAGTGGTATAGTTTCTTTTACAAGTTATTTTCATAAATATTTCTTATTAGAGCTTGTAAAAAATTGATATTAAATTTCCTACAGTGAACAATTTTTGACAAAAATTTATACACATATAGTTTTCTTGATTTTTATACATGATTATTTTAAAGTTTCTGCATTTCTAACACAACAGGTGGAGAAATTTTCCGAATTACTTATAAATTTCCCTAAAACAAATTAAAATTAAGAATTCTTCTTCTTTTTTTTTCTTTGTTGTAATTTTAAAAAAATTACCAGGTAACAAACTAATTTCTTAAAAACTTCACTTAAGTTTAATGAAACTTGAATTTAGTTGGGTTTTTTTCCCTAAAATCTTAAGACCAATTCTCTAATTGTTTCATAGTACATTCGTAAACCAATTATGAATAAAAAAAAATTAAATGTTATTAATTCTCATTAAGAATGATAAGGATATCTCAAGAACATAACAAAATAATATTAATGAATAATGACAGAAACTTACTGATAGTGTTAGCATCGCATTAATTATAATTAAATATTTTCTCCGTTTTCAGAATAAACATCGAAGATGCTCGAATTAGCTGGAAAGGGAAACGAAAATGAAATCTATGCAGGAATTAAAGTTGAAGTTAATTTAAAGATGGGAGGCTAAATAATTAAAAAAATTATAAAAATATTCATAATTTCAAAATTTCCTGTTTTGGGGAAATTTCAAAATTCCCAGGGAAAAAAAACGGTTTTTTCTGGGAAAAACCGGGTGTTTTGAAAGCCTTGCATCTCTAGCTAGTACTGATAAAGCAGTTCGTCGCCAAATGTGTTAACCCGCTGTTTTAGTAAAATAAATAGTATGTACAAATAAACACACCAATTTCGGGCCGATTGGAAACGTCCCTTCTTTCAGATAAGTGAAAGGGGAGTAGCTGTTGGTCGGGGAGTCATTAGTAATTTATGACAGCCGAAAAGAAAAATAAATGATAATGACAGAAAGAAAATTAAGAAAACGTTAGATGGCCGTTGTTATTTTGTATACATGTCTTTGAACAGTTACAAAAAACAAAAGAATTAATATTTTTGTTATTTCAATCGAGAAAAAATATGAATGGGGCCGTGCCCACTGGCCCTTAACCCTCCAAGTGCTGACCATTTCACTCTTAAGTGCTAAGCATTTTTAAGGCACCGTGCAGATATATAAAATCGATTGATATCTCGATTTTACGAGTTGTTATATAGATTTTACGAATCGTCTCACTGCGAGACGACAGCACTCTAGCGGGGATCCGAATCGTCTCGCAGCGAGACGATAGCACTTCGAGGGTTAATGACGGACCGCCACTGTACGCAATCATACAAAAGAAAAGAGATGTGTGTGTAAAATTTGTTCTGAAAGATTCTCCCATAAGAGTTTTCTGAATATACATTTACGTACTCACACACAGGAAAGTTTAGTGTGTAAATTGTGTTCTAAAGAATTTTCGCATCTAAATAAGCATGTACACAGAAAGAAAAGCTATAGGCATGAAATGTGTTGCAAAGAAATTTGTAAGAAGTGTCATCTAAATAGATATTCGTGCACTCATAAAGGACACAAGCTATATGTGTGTGGAATTTCGTTTTAACTGTTTTCCTCAAAACAGGTATTTAAATAATCTTTTACGTATCCACACCCGAACATAGCCCTGTGTGTAAAATATAATGTAACCGACTATCTTGGAAAAATGTTCCAGATTGACAGCTACACTTTGTGTCTATATGTATGAAGAATATTCTAAAGGCTTTTCTGAAGCTTTATATCTAAATACACATCCACGAATTTGGACGAAGAAAACCTTAAATGTGTGAAATATTAGGCATCAGATTTTTCAGTTGATTCCAGGTTGCTTTTTCGGATGAGTGTTTGTTACATTAATGTTGTGATCTGACATATCGATGTCGCCACTTTACGAACTGTTTTTCAGCAGGACTGTTTTTCCTCAATTCCACTGTTCGGAGTTGTTTGTTCTTTTTTCGTGTGCCGTGTAACGTTTTGTTCGTGCTGTATCTTTATATGTGAAATGTATTAAATATTCGTCTTTATTCGACATCATGAATTATTTCTGCCATACATCACAATCAAAGCGGGTACATATTAAGCGGTACAACGGTCATTGTAAAAAGTGTTCCACTGCTGGGCGAGGCACTCGTAATTGTTTATTCTTTAACATATATATCGAATTTGTATGCTTGACTCGTAGTCTGCTTGTAAATCTTCGTCAGATAATTACAGATAGCACATGACAGAATTGCAATACAAAGAAATGGAAAAACACCCAGGGCCAGTGCGAGAATCGAACCCGCTCTCCTACGCTCGAAGACGATAAGCAGTGTGGCGACATAACCACTCGACCACGGAGGGCCCGAGTCAGTCGTTCCGGCTTTGATGTGGCGGAAGTAAACAAAACGAACTTTATGGTTACCTGAAATCACAGGAATCAATTTGGCGAGAAACTGAAGACGCACAAATTGATTCCTCTTACTTTATCGATGTGAACGTATTTAGTGTCAAGAATAGTTTTATGCATTTTTTTCTTTATTAATATCACATAACATTTTCATTTTAAATAGATTTAGGTAGTTATGCTATGGCTGCTGAAAGGGCCAAGTTTTTAATTTTCTTTCAAGTGAATTTTTCGTTCATGTTGAAATCGCAATGAAGGTTTTCGAAACACATATCGTTAACTTTATAATTAAAATCTACAAACCCTTTGTTTCACTGTTCGTTGCACAACCTTTATTATATTTTTGTTTTAAATGAAATACCCCATACTCATCCACTAACCTTAATGTATGTTAAAAATTAACTGCTAATTAATGGTAAGGTATTGTTTTAAATCCTATGTAATCCCTTTGATTTTTAATTCTGTTAAAATTTCTAACCCTCAAAATATAATTTGCACTTGTTCAAATATAATTATAATGTGTTCAAACCAGAGTTCTTTATATATATATATATAAATGAAAGCTAATGCTCTACAATCTGTTCTGTAAATACATCTAAAGAATGAGGTTTTTTGGAGGAAATGTTTAACTTCATTATTAAAAGCACGGAAGAAGACTCTATAGGAATTAAAACGAGATAAGGCAGCGAGCGCGGGAACAGAAACATCCTTTTCCGCATTAATTCAGCCGAGTCCAGGAAAGCGATTCGATCGCCGCCTGATGTAGTATCTTTGAAACTTATCGGAAGAAAAGGAAAGCCCGCCTCTTCGGCTTCAGTCATCATCCGATTTCCGAGAACGACCAACGAACGAACAGCCAGAAATGTAAAAACGCGGTGATTGGTGAATTTTCAAGATCTGGTCGCCCTCTATCTGTAAGATGAAAATTACTACCTTTCCGTAACATTCGTAATACATCGTACTCTTTTAATCCGTGATTAAAAGTTAAGTAATGAATAATTTTATATGTAATTGTTACGTCGATTTTTGCTGAACAAGAGTAAAAAGTGAGTTGGCGAGTATTTAAGCCTGAGGCCCACAAGTCACCGCAACTTCATCTGATTATTTTTCATTCTTGTAAAAAATTGTTTGGCCTTTCAACATTCGTGTAAAGTATATAAATAAAGTTATGACTTGCGGTACCCTCCATCAAGAACATCAAATCTTTTACAGCTAGTGACTCCATGGTTCACTTAAATTCATAGATATGGTAATTTATATAGATGTATCATCCCATTGTTATCATGCAAAATTTTTTTTGGCATCAGCCATATAGTGGTATTGAATGATGAATTTTTAAAATGTCGAAATCTTGTGTCTTTTAATTCTTCTAATAAATTTATGAAAAGAAATTGGATAAGTTATCATAAAAGTAAATTATATTTGACTAAATTATTAAAAATAACATTTTTTTAGTCATTTGCTTTGTTATTATTAAGAAATAAAAACTGGTTTGATATTTAATGGAATACATATTTTAAAGTTTGACATTTTTTAAGATTTTATGTTAGTAAGTAATATAGAATTTTCAAAATTCTTTTAAATATAGTTAGCAGCGACGTAGGTAAAGAACGTTAGTTTTAGTACGTAAAAAGAGTCTAACTTTAAATATTAACTAAATTATTCTATATATATAAACGAGTAAACTCACTGATTCACTGACTCAACACGGCTGTGGCGATCCTATGGGAGATAGAGTCGCAATTTTTGGTAAGCAGGTTGATTTTAGGACCCTGACGCTCACTAAGACAGGATTTTGCGAAATATCCCCCGTTCACCCCGCGGGGACAAAAGGCAGAAACCACCTTTATAAGCGTAACTCAGCTCGAAATTACTTTACAGTGAAGAGATTGCAGATGGGGAGACTAGAACTGAATACAAAAAAATCATTTTCTGTGATTTTGGAATTTTGGATTTTTAACACGTTCGCTGCCGATCCCGCGCCAGCGCGGGATGTGACGTATCACTTTACAGGTTAAAGTTTACTTTAGGCTGCCGCTTGGCGAAATTTGGAAAATCGCCCAGACGGCGCCATTTCTCATCGTGTTCCGAATAGCAACCTTACACCGGCGGCATACGAAAGCGAGCTTTTCGGCGATCTAACCTAAAAAGAAAACGCGTCTTGAAAAAAAAATCCGAATAATAATAATACATAGGACAAAAGGAAAATTTTCATAAAATAGAATTAAAAGAAAAAGAAAATAATTACGAATTTATAACTAATCACAAATACAAAAATAAAACTTAGATTATACAATCACACCAAATGTCCCTGAAAAGTGTGTTGCTTTAGTAATTGATGATAAGTATTTAGATGATAGTTTTTTTCATTTCCAATAATTTAACAGCTATAAGTACAGTCGGTAACAAAAGTGTCCGAACACTAGCAAAAATTCCTATGTAAAAAAAGTACACTTCATAAGGTTTTGTTAAATAAATCCTTATCGAATCATGTTCTTACACTGACTAAGAACAGGATTCGACAAGGATTTATTTAACAAAAATGTATGAAGTATACTTTTTTACTTAGGAATTTTAAATTTAAAAGTTTTCAAAAGTTGTATAAAGTACTAAATTATTTATCATTAATATTTTATTTATAGTCCTCATTCATAAGGAATGAAAAAATAAATCCGCAACTGGATAATTATAGCAAATTTTAACGATTCTCTACTATAATGGTACTCTGATCTGTTCACTATACCCCTATCTCAAAATGCATGAAATTAAAAAGTATACAAAATTTTGTACTGTAGCAACCAGTATTGGCATAAAATTCAAAAATATGCCTCTAAAATTCAGGACCGTGTATGCCCAGTCGGTAGAGCACCGGGCTCGTAATTGGAAGATTGCGGGTTCGGTACTCGAGCCTGCCAAAAACCATTGTGTATGCTAATGGTGGCTGGGGCTCATAAAATCTGTCGTGCCCGCAATGTTTTCCATGTTCCCATATTAATTATACCTCTGGGTGTCTACGAAGCGAGAGAGTCATCCCTTCCGTGGAGGATCAAAATTGTGATGGCATGTCCCTGGTCAAATCTAGGGGTGACACCCAGACCATCGTCAATTATCCATTGCGCAGCACTAGTGTGACGTAAAACACAATACCCAAACCAACCTCTGAAATTCAAAAAGTACCTCTTAAATTCCAACTCTATTCAACCAGCCAAACAGTACTAACGCAAACATCACAAATATTCATATTTCAAAATAGATGATTGGTCGCAATGGGCGAATGGCAACGGTCGGGGACTCAGCCCTAGAAGTGGTCCGGAAGCATGCGATCAAAAATTTGATCCTCCATGGAAGGGTATTTCAAAATAGAATACTTTCTCTCTAATGAAACACGTATCATCAATATGCAACCGAAGTGATGGCGTCAGCGAGATATTTTATCTGCTCAGTACAAACGAAACTATTTGCTATGGAAATTTAACCTATTACTCATTAATTCCAGAGTTTGCTTGTAACGAGCAGATGAATTTTTACACGTTTGACGTAATACAGCGTATTGACGTAACACATGAGGCAAACAAGCAAATGTTCCCATCCCGCCGTTCCCATCCCAATGTAACATCCCGCCAGATGTTACACAAAGCCTGTAACATCTGGCGATGTAGCGCTCTTGTGCAACACGTCAAACATAGTCGGCGGGTTAAAGGAAAAAAGCGTCATTTCAAATTTTAGTCACGTGAAAGCGGCAGCGAACGTGTTAAGGAGGGATAGGGGGTTAAAATGAGATTTTCAAAGGCGCATAAGGCAAAAACACATTTATAAGTATAACTCGGCTCCAAATTACTTCACAGTGAAGAAATTGCAGATGGGAAGATTAGACTTGAATATGAAAAAATCATTTTCTGCAATTTTGGATTTTTGGATTTTTCAGGGGGGAAGGGGTGAAAATGATTTTCGGAGGTGCAGAAGGCAAAAACACCTTTATAAGCATAACTCGGCTCCAAATCTCTTCACGGTGAAGAAATTGCAGATGGGGAGACTAGACGTGAATACAAAAAAATTACTTTCTGCGAATTTGGTCTTTTTAATTTTTAAGGGGGGAAAGATTCAAAAATGATTTTCGGAGGCGCAGGAGGCAAAAACACCTTTATAAGCATAACTCGGCTCCAAATTACTTCACGATGAAAAAATTGGGGACACTAGACATAAGTACAAAAAATCCTTTTCTGCGATTTTTTAATTTTGGATTTTTAAGGGGAAGAGTGGGTAAAAAGGATTTTCGGGGGGAAATTTAGCAATGTATGGATTTTCGAGTAAAATTCTAGCAGTAATAGCTCAAAGATATATATATATATATATATATATATATATATATATATATATAAAGAAAAAAAAACCGTCAAACGTCTTCTTGAATGTATTTGCAAAAACTCATTTTTGATTTTTCCAATTTGGGGGGGGGGAGTTACGAGGGGGAAAATTTGACCCCCCCCGTTTTAGCGCTAAATTCGTCCTTGGAAATCTATAGGAGCTAAGGTCACAAATTTTAGTGTGTGGCTTATTTACGTGTGTCCAACATTCTTTGTAATGGGATTTTCGAAAGCCCCCCTTTTCCGCCTTGGGGGTTGGGAGGGAATAAACACGTTTCTATGCTTAACTCTGCTTCAAATTATCTCAGTAAGATTAAATTTTATGTGTAAGTTGTTTATGCGTTCCCAACACACACTATAAAGGGATTTTACGAAATTTCTCCTTCTCCCCCTTTAAGGACGGGTAGGGGGGCAAAAACATGCTTATAAGTGTTACTGTGCTCCAAATTATCTCAGAATAGCGATTTTTTTATCTGTAGATTGGTTGTGCGAACTCAAATCACACACTGGAAAAAGATTTTGTAAAATTCCTCTATATCCTCCTTGCGGTGGGGTTGGGGGAAATCAATTTTTCCATGCGCAACTCTGCTCTGAACTATCTTAGGTGATTTTTATGCGTGAGCTGGTTATGCTTTCCCGAGACGCATTATAAAGAGATTTCGTGAAAGTTCCTCTTTTCTCTCTTTAAAGTCGTGTGGGTGGGGGTGGGGGCAAAAATAAGTTTTAAAAAGTAACTCTGCTCCAAATTATCTCACGAATGCGATTTTTTGATATGTCGATTGGTTATGCGTACTCAACACACACAAACTACAAAGGGATTATTTGAAATTCCGTTTTATCAGCCCCATTTTGAGGGTTGGTGGGTAAAAAACATGTTTCCACATGTAACTTTGTTCAAAATTACCATAGAATGGCAATTTTTTATTTCTGGACTGCTTATACGTATTCAACGCACTCTACAAAATGATTTTGTGAAATTACACCTTTCCGCCCCTTAGGAGCCGACGGGCCAAAAACATATGTATTCATGCGTAACTCTGCAGTAAATTCCCTTAGTAAGGACCTTTTTGATGTGTGGTTCAGTTACATATAACTAACTGATAATATAAAGTGAGTTTGCAATATTTCCTCCCCCTATTTCTTTTAAGAATGAGACTAAAAAGAACAAAGCGAGTGGGGATAAAAATCAGGCTTTAAAACATAACTCTGCCTTTAATAATCTCCGGATCTCAATTTTTGGATGTGTTGGTTATGTACGTGTATGCAACATGAACTATAAGGGGATTTTGTGCAATTACTCCTACCCCCCTCTTGCAAGGGTAGTATGAATCAGTAAAATTCCTATTGAACCTAAATCAAGCCTCAATTAAACAGCATGGTCAAAAACATAGAGCAGCATGCAAATTTGCTGCAACAACCCCCATGGAGCGAAGATTTAGCTGTTTCCATGAAATCAAACGAAAGAGAATCATTAGCAAGACGGTGTGGCGTAGTGGAAAGAGTGTTCAGCTTAAGAGACGAAGGTCCTGAGATCAAATCCCGGTGACTGCTCACAGTTTTTTTTTTTTTTTTTTTTTTTTTAATATAAATATAAATGAAATACAATATAAAAAAACATGAATAATTTCAGGGGTGTGGGATATGTATTAAATTCAATTAAACAAGATATATTTTTAAATTATTAAAATATTTTCTTTCAACTAATATATATATATATATATTCAACTAATATATATATATATATATATAATATATATATATATATATATATATATATATATATATATATATAATATATATATATATATATATATATATATATATATATATTAATTTAAAAATTTTCTTTATTATACACTTTTCCTTTCCTTAAGTTTACTTGAATTCAAAACCCGATGAAATGCTCATTATTATTATTATTATTATTATTATTATTATTATTATTAAATATTAATGAAATAAAACAAATCATTAAAACGAATGAATAACTTTAAAAAAATAAATATTAAACTTAATTAAGAATTAATAAATAAATAAATATACTCTATATAAAGCGTTGCACTATTCATTTGAAAAAAAAAATATAACTTGAAATAAAATGTTTTAATAATTTGATAGTTTTAATAATTTTCCTTTTTAAGGGAACCCGAAATAAAACTCAGCCATTTAAAAATTGATGCCTGATCGCCTATTTTGCAGGTATTTCAGACATTTTCACAAGCAGCATTTCAAGATGATAATGTACCTTTTACATGGCGTTTGTGGTACATTCCTATTTGACTCAAATTGATAAAATTACCTATCACATAGGTGCCAAGTCTACGGTTTTTAGCAGGAGACTTCAAACCGAAAAAAAAAAAAAATATTGCTGGTTTTGGTAATATTAATCGTCGAAGAAATATATAACATATTCCATTTAAAAATACTGGTGTCAATTCTGATCTAAAAGTTTAAGAACTTGGCAGCCCAGCTGTCCATTTCCATGAGCATCTATAATTTTGTAAGTTTTCATAACTTTTTTTTTTACTTAGTTAAATCCCACAAGGAATATCATGGAGTGTCTTCTTTACCAGACCTACAAAAAGTCCTAATCTCAATTCGCTCGAAAATGTTTAGTCCATAAAAGAGCGTGGGGGATTCGAAATTTGTAAGCATACAACTTTGCAAGAACTAAGAAACAATGTTTATGATATTTGACACGGTGAAATTTCTGAGTTTCATGTTAAAAAATTGTAAAATATCATTTCACATTAAAGCAATAATTCCATATAAATGTTGAATTATCCAATGCAGAATACATATTTTTATTAATTGTTTAGATCTAACAAATAAACAGTTTTATTTCATGCATTAAAATATAACATGTTTATTTCATATAATAAATCTTAATAGAATACAAAGTACAGTCGGTAAAAAAAGTCTCCGAACAATAGCAAAAATTCCTATGTAAAAAATGTACACTTAAAACAGTTTTGTTAAATAAATCCTTGTCGAATCCTGTTCTTAGTCAGTCTAAAAACAGGATTCGACAAGGATTTATTTAACAAAACTGTATTAAGTGTACTTTTTTTAGATAGGAATTTTCGCTAGTGTTTGGAGACTATTGTTACCGACTGTATATGTTTATTATATTACGTTTAAAATATGTATATATATATATATATATATATATATATACATATAGATTTATATTAAATACTTCGTAGAGTATAATAAAGCGAAATTATTAAATCAAGAATGTATATAGGTATCATGTTACGATTTCCGTATTTTATAAACATAACAGTTTTATTTGTTTCAATCATTAGTTTTTATGTTATTACACACATGGAAGGTATTTTTCTGCAGTGCGACTTTTCTTTTCTTTTTCTTTTTTTTTTTTTCTTTTTGTCCCTTAGAATGAGTTTTTTTAATCCCTTTAAGTTAGTCTCTTTGTATAAAGATATTTGAACACATACTTCGGAAAGCCATACGTGTATAAACAGTTTGGGCGAAATCTGAATTTAAGAATTTCTAAAAAAAAAAGAAAAAAAAAAATCTTGTCTAAATAAAAGTCCTTGCAGTGATACAATATATATATATATATATTACTGGTTTTTTATGGATACGTATCCTGCGTTCTCCTGTGATTCTGTTCAATAAAATGGATAACTGTTGATGATATTCTGGACTTAAAAGAACCCAGCTTATGAAAAGTTAACACCGTCTCTTTATGTATCTCTCTTCTCATTTATAGCTTGATAAAATTACCACAGATCAGTTACATTCGGAATATCGCGAAAAGGACTGTCATATGAAAATAAACAACATCGTATAGTGTAATCACGTTTCCTACGCCAAGCAGTGAGGACGAGTCGAAAATCTTGGAGGGTTCTCAAGTTGACAAACAGTTTTGAATTTAGTAAACATCCAGTCATTCGATATTCCCTTATGGCTTATTTTCTCTCAGCGAAAATCTTGTCTCCCCTATTTTACTAGTGAACTCGTTGATACCGCATTTGCGCAGAGGCTTCCATGATCGCAAGAAATGTAGTTAAAGAGTATTTCAAAATATTTTGATATAATAAAACTTTAAGAATGTATCTCTACATAATGTAAGAGGAAAACCATATATATATATATATAAAGTATACAGAAATTTTCTCTAAAGAGTTAAGTGCGACGCATACTTGTACAGTCATAAAAAAAATATATAAAATAAAAAGAGTAAATAAATAAATAAATAAAAATTGCCTCCTTACGAATAATTTCTGCGCAAATTAGTGTTATACACGGCTTGTGCAGACTAATTAGTAATAACATCTAGTTCAGTGGTCTTTAAACTGTGGGTCGCAATCCACCAGTGGGTGATGAGCCGATTTTTGGTGGGTCGTGAAAAAATTTTGAAAGTAATGTAAATTTTCACATTTTTTTCACAAGCATGATGCTGGTTAGCATTAGAATTTTCATTCTATGAATATTGTTAGAACAGATTAACCTCCGCATCATTCTCCAGCTCTAGTGAAAGTAGTTCTACAGGCAAAAGTTCTGAACGACTGAACTCTGTTCGTGAGCTTAGTGAAAATTTCTGCTCTAGTGTATTTGAGGTTTTATACTTTCTTCTATATTCAATGGAAGAAAGTATTGTTTTCGTAAAAATTTTCGACCTCGGGTTTTTGATGGATTTACACGTTTTGAGAGCTATAGAACACGATTTGACAGTTTTTAGAAAATGTCTGTCTGTTTGTGTGTGTGTGACAAAATTTTGTGGCAACTGTATCTCAGGAACTAAGCACAGAATTTCATACAATTGGTATGTAGTGGCACCTTGACATAAATTAGTGCCTATCAACTTTTGGTAAAAATTGTCTTACAGGTTGCGTTGCCATCCCACTTTTCTAAATTTTTAACATTGTGATATAGGAAAAATTTTGTATAAATGTGCTTAAAGAGAATTATTTCTTAGTAATCATTATGAAATTTACAAGAATTATTTATAGTAGAGATAGTCAACTGGGTAAAATTTTTTGTATGTGTAGAACCCTCGCTACTCCCCCTAGGGGGGGAGTATTTTTCCAATTTTAAGACGTATGTTTGTAAATTATGCTCTAGAAAGTTTTCTCCAAGGGGCAATTTGAATAGACACATCCGAACTTCCATCCGAATGTGTAAAGTGTGCTCGAAAGGTTATTCGAAAAAAAAAAAAATCTAAATAAGCATTTACGAATTCACACAAGACATGAGTTGTGAGTGTGTGTGTGTGATAGATTCTAAACCATTCTCACTATTGCGATATTTGCCTTGATATTTACGCAACCAGTGGCGGCTCGTGCAAATTTTCACAGGTGGGGACCGACCCAACGTATGATATGTTATTTAGCATCAATACTATTCATTAATTAAGGTATAAAAACAAACATTGTTAAAATAGGATGATAAACGAAATGTTGGAAAAAAATATGCCGAATCTTAAATTTAACATTATGGGAAAAAAAAAAAATTGCGAAAAATTATCTCAAAAATTAAAATTTTATGATTACAATTGCAAAATTCTGCAATGTTCTGACCAATAGAACTTGGAAATATCTGAAAGCTGATAGACAGGAATTGCCAAGTTCGATACCAGGTCGCTTTCATTGACATATATTTTTGGAGTTTTCATGTTTTTTACTGAAACCCACATAAATAAGGGCTATGTAACACACAGAAAGACTCTTTACAGGGAATACACCACTCAGGTATAGAGCCCAATTTTAGTCAACTGGCTTTAAGCCTAACACTACACACCATTAAAATTCAAAATCAAATTCCTTAGTGTGTAATATTATTTAGCTTGAGTCAATTGTAACCCCGAATCTTTTAATTATATAATTTCAGGTTTTTTATCTTAAAAAATACTTCAAATAAATCTTAACCATTCTGTGAGAACTTATATTTAAATTTAAAAATTCATGATTAGTGTAATGTGGATACATATTTAAAAAATACCATGTTTCTCACTTTAAGAGCTTAATTTGAAATAATTTCAATAAAAAAATAAGACGGCCAATCATCTTTAAAAAAAGAAAAGAAAGAAAGATAAAGGAAACATTGCAGATTTTTTTATTAAATCGTATTTAAAAGAAAAATGATTTAACAATAATAATGAATTACATTTTATGCAGATATTTAGTCCATATCCATGTAAATCCATTAATCATCTAAAAATTTTACAATTGTGAAGGGAAGGGAAAGAAAGAAAAGCAATCGCATTTTCCTTTTTTTTTTTTCATTTAAATTCCAAATACTTTAGTTAAAGAGGTCTCAAATTCTTATACGAGCTTTTATCTGAAAAACTCTATCTCGAAAAATATTTTTGACTATAACCAGATTTCTTTTTTAAACGCTTAAATTTTAAACTAAAAAATGCAGCGAAAAATCAATGAGGAGGAAAGAAAAAGTAATGCCGAAGCCGCCATGTTTTATCTGCGAATCGTATGGTTAACATATTTTAAAGGAGAGATTTTTTCCTATAGTTTTCTTCCTAGGTGTCAATCTTCGTGTGCCCATCGGGGTCACCGAAGCGGGAGAGCCATCCCTTCCGTGGAGTATCAAAATTGCGATGGCATGTCTCCAGACCACCTCTAGTGGTGAGTCCCAAACAGTCACCAATTGCCCATTGCGGAGCACTAGTGCGACGTAAAACCAATCCATCCATCGTGTGCCTATCAGCGAAAAAATTAAAGCATGCGAATACTGATAAAGCAGTTCGTCGCCAAATGTGTTAACCCGCTGTTTTAGTAAAATAAATATGTACGAATAAACACACCAATTTCGGGCCGATCGGAAACATCCCTTCTTTCAGATAAGTGAAAGGGGAGTAGCGGTCGGTCGGTGAGTCATTAGTAATTTATGACAGCCGAAAAGAAAAATAAATGATAATGACAGAAAGAAGATTAAGAAAACGTTAGATAGACGTTGTTATTTTGTATACATGTCTTTGAACAGTTACAAAAAACAAAAGAATTATTATTTTTATTATTTCAATCGAGAAAAAAATATGAATGGGGCCGTGCCCACTGGCCCTTAACCCTCCAAGTGCTGACCATTTCACTCTTCAGTGCAAAGCATTTTCAAGGCACCGTGAAGATATATAAAATCGATTGATATCTCGATTTTACGAGTTCTTACATAGATTTTACGAATCGTCTCACTGCGAGACGACAGCAGTCTAGCGGGGATCCGACGATTATACGAGCTTTTATCTCTAAAACTAATCTCGAAAAATATTTTTGACTATAATCAGATTTTTTTTTAAACGCTTAAATTGTAAACTAAGAAATGCAGCGAAAAATCAATGAGGAGAAAAAATAAAGTAATGCCGAAGGAAGCCGCCATGTTTTATCTGCAAATCGAATGGTTAACATGTTTTAAAGGAGAGATTTTTCCCTGTAGTTTTCTTCTGAGGGGCCAGTCTTCGTGTGCCCATCGGGATCACCGAAGCGAGAGAGACATCCCTTCCATGGAGGATCAAAATTGCGAGAGCGTGTCTCCGGACCACCTCAAGTGGGGAGTCCCAGACCGTCACCAATTGCCCATTGCGGAGCACTAGTGCGACGTAAAACCAATCCATCCATCGTGTGTCCATCAGCGAAAAAATTAAAGCGTGCTGATACTAGAGATGCAAAAAACCAGGGAATTTAAAACCAAGGAAAATAAACCTGGGAGTTTTGGGGAAAAAACTGGGAAATTCAGTACTTTGGAAATTTTGCGGGGGAAAAAACAAATTAGAAATCTCTAAAGCATATAATAAGTTTTTACTTAATATAAATGGCAGTTTTAAGGATTTTGATATACTGATAAGCTTATAACATTAATTTATCATTTTATTTTCAATTTTTCAGATCTGCAGCCAAACCAAAATTTGAAAAGAAACTTAAGCTTTCTTTATTAAATTAGCATTTAAGATAAATGTATCGGTACAATATTGGATACAATTTCCATATTATACAAGCTGAAGAATTAAGGAAAGCAATGTGCATATTCCTGTAATAGTTTGAGAAGAGAAATAATTAAGATTTGAAAAGTTCTTTAAAAATTTCTACTTTATGAAACTAAAGAATTATTTAAAATAATGAAGTTGTTTTTAGAAAGAAGAGATGGCATTTTATGGAATTACTGCAGTGGTATAGTTTCTTTTACAAGTTATTTTCATAAATATTTCTTATTAGAGCTTGTAAAAAATTGATATTAAATTTCCTACAGTGAACAATTTTTGACAAAAATTTATACACATATAGTTTTCTTGATTTTTATACATGATTATTTTAAAGTTTCTGCATTTCTAACACAACAGGTGGAGAAATTTTCCGAATTACTTATAAATTTCCCTAAAACAAATTAAAATTAAGAATTCTTCTTCTTTTTTTTTCTTTGTTGTAATTTTAAAAAAATTACCAGGTAACAAACTAATTTCTTAAAAACTTCACTTAAGTTTAATGAAACTTGAATTTAGTTGGGTTTTTTTCCCTAAAATCTTAAGACCAATTCTCTAATTGTTTCATAGTACATTCGTAAACCAATTATGAATAAAAAAAAATTAAATGTTATTAATTCTCATTAAGAATGATAAGGATATCTCAAGAACATAACAAAATAATATTAATGAATAATGACAGAAACTTACTGATAGTGTTAGCATCGCATTAATTATAATTAAATATTTTCTCCGTTTTCAGAATAAACATCGAAGATGCTCGAATTAGCTGGAAAGGGAAACGAAAATGAAATCTATGCAGGAATTAAAGTTGAAGTTAATTTAAAGATGGGAGGCTAAATAATTAAAAAAATTATAAAAATATTCATAATTTCAAAATTTCCTGTTTTGGGGAAATTTCAAAATTCCCAGGGAAAAAAAACGGTTTTTTCTGGGAAAAACCGGGTGTTTTGAAAGCCTTGCATCTCTAGCTAGTACTGATAAAGCAGTTCGTCGCCAAATGTGTTAACCCGCTGTTTTAGTAAAATAAATAGTATGTACAAATAAACACACCAATTTCGGGCCGATTGGAAACGTCCCTTCTTTCAGATAAGTGAAAGGGGAGTAGCTGTTGGTCGGGGAGTCATTAGTAATTTATGACAGCCGAAAAGAAAAATAAATGATAATGACAGAAAGAAAATTAAGAAAACGTTAGATGGCCGTTGTTATTTTGTATACATGTCTTTGAACAGTTACAAAAAACAAAAGAATTAATATTTTTGTTATTTCAATCGAGAAAAAATATGAATGGGGCCGTGCCCACTGGCCCTTAACCCTCCAAGTGCTGACCATTTCACTCTTAAGTGCTAAGCATTTTTAAGGCACCGTGCAGATATATAAAATCGATTGATATCTCGATTTTACGAGTTGTTATATAGATTTTACGAATCGTCTCACTGCGAGACGACAGCACTCTAGCGGGGATCCGAATCGTCTCGCAGCGAGACGATAGCACTTCGAGGGTTAATGACGGACCGCCACTGTACGCAATCATACAAAAGAAAAGAGATGTGTGTGTAAAATTTGTTCTGAAAGATTCTCCCATAAGAGTTTTCTGAATATACATTTACGTACTCACACACAGGAATGTTTAGTGTGTAAATTGTGTTCTAAAGAATTTTCGCATCTAAATAAGCATGTACACAGAAAGAAAAGCTATAGGCATGAAATGTGGTGCAAAGAAATTTGTAAGAAGTGTCATCTAAATAGATATTCGTGCACTCATAAAGGACACAAGCTATATGTGTGTGGAATTTCGTTTTAACTGTTTTCCTCAAAACAGGTATTTAAATAATCTTTTACGTATCTACACCCGAACATAGCCCTGTGTGTAAAATATAATGTAACCGACTCTCATGGAAAAATGTTCCAGATTGACAGCTACACTTTGTGTCTATATGTATAAAGAATATTCTAAAGGCTTTTCTGAAGCTTTAAATCTAAATACGCATCCACGAATTTGGACGAAGAAAACCTTCAATGTGTGAAATATTAGGCATCAGATTTTTCAGTTGATTCCAGGTTGCTTTTTCGGATGAGTGTTTGTTATATTAATGTTGTGATCTGATATATCGATGTCGCCACTTTACGAACTGTTTTTCAGCAGGACTGTTTTTCCCCAATTCCACTGTTCGGAGTTGTTTGTTCTTTTTTCGTGTGCCGTGTAACGTTTTGTTCGTGCTGTATCTTTATATGTGAGATGTATTAAATATTCGTCTTTATTCGACATCATGAATTATTTCTGCCATACATCACAATCAAAGCGGGTACATATTAAGCGGTACAACGGCCATTGTAAAAAGTGTTCCACTGCTGGGCGAGGCACTCGTAATTGTTTATTCTTTAACATATATATCGAATTTGTATGCTTGACTCGTAGTCTGCTTGTAAATCTTCGTCAGATAATTACAGATAGCACATGACAGAATTACAATACAAAGAAATGGAAAAACACCTAGGGCCAGTGCGAGAATCGAACCCGCTCTCCTACGCTCGAAGGCGATAAGCAGTGTGGTGACATAACCACTCGACCACGGAGGGCCCGAGTCAGTCGTTCCGGAGTTGATGTGGCGGAAGTAAACAAAACGAACTTTAGGGTTACCGGAAATCACAGGAATCAATTTGGCGAGAAACTGAAGACGCACAAAGTGATTCCTCTTACTTTATCGATGTGAACGTATTTAGTGTTAAGAATAGTTTTATGCATTTTTTTCTTTATTAATATCACATAACATTTTCATTTTAAATAAATGTAGGTAGTTATGCTATGGCTGCTGAAAGACCAAGTTTTTAATTTTCTTTCAAGTGAATTTTTCGTTCATGTTGAAATCGCAATGAAGGTTTTCGAAACACATATCGTTAACTTTATAATTAAAATCTACAAACCCTTTGTTTCAGTGTTCATTGCACAACCTTTATTATATTTTTGTTTTAAATGAAATACCCCATACTCATCCACTAACCTTAATGTATGTTACAAAATTAACTGCTAATTAATGGTAAGGTATTGTTTTAAATCCTATGTAATCCCTTTGATTTTTAATTCTGTTAAAATTTCCAACCCTCAAAATATAATTTGCACTTGTTCAAATATAATTATAATGTGTTCAAACCAGAGTTCTTTATATATATATATATATATATATATAAAAAAAAAAGCTAATGCTCTACAATCTGTTCTGTAAATACATCTAAAGAATGAGGTTTTTTGGAGGAAAAGTTTAACTTCATTATTAAAAGCACGGAAGAAGACTCTATAGGAATTAAAACGAGATAGGGTAGCCAGCGCGGGAACAGAAGCATCCTTTTCCGCATTCATTCAGCCGAGTCCAGGAAAGCGATTCGATCGCCGCCTGATGTAGTATCTTTGAAACTTATCGGAAGAAAGGAAAGCCCGCCCCTTCGGCTTCAGTCATCATCCGATTTCCGAGAACGACCAACGAACGAACAGCCAGAAATGTAAAAACGCGATGATTGGTGAATTTTCAAGATCTGGTCGCCCTCTATCTGTAAGATGAAAATTACTACCTTTCCGTAACATTCGTAATACATCGTACTCTTTTAATCCGTGATTAAAAGTTAAGTAATGAATAATTTTATATGTAATTGTTATGTCGATTTTTGCTGAACAAGAGTAAAAAGTGAGTTGGCGAGTATTTAAGCCTGAGGCCCACAAGTCACCGCAACTTCATCTGATTATTTTTCATTCTTGTAAAAAATTGTTTGGCCTTTCAACATTCGTGTAAAGTATATAAATAAAGTTATGACTTGCGGTACCCTCCATCAAGAACATCAAATCTTATACAGCTAGTGACTCCATGGTTCACTTAAATTCATAGATATGGTAATTTATATAGATGTATCATCCCATTGTTATCATGCAAAATTTTTTTATACCGAAAAATTTTTTTGGCATCAGCCATATAGTGGTATTGAATGATGAATTTATAAAATGTCGAAATCTTGTGTCTTTTAATTCTTCTAATAAATTTATGAAAAGAAATTGGATAAGTTATCATAAAAGTAAATTATATTTGACTAAATTATTAAAAATAACATTTTTTTTAATCATTTGCTTTGTTATTATTAAGAAATAAAAACTGGTTTGATTTTTAATGGAATACATATTTTAAAGTTTGACATTTTTTAAGATTTTATGTTAGTAAGTAATATAGAATTTTCAAAATTCTTTTAAATATAGTTAGCAGCGACGTAGGTAAAGAACGTTAGTTTTAGTACGTAAAAAGAGTCTAACTTTAAATATTAACTAATTTATTCTATATATATAAACGAGTAAACTCACTGATTCACTGACTCAACACGGCTGTGGCGATCCTATGGGAGATAGAGTCGCAATTTTTGGTAAGCAGGTTGATTTTAGGACCCTGACGCTCACTAAGACAGGATTTTACGAAATATCCCCCGTTCCCCCCGCGGGGACAAAAGGCAAAAACCACCTTTATAAGCGTAACTCAGCTCGAAATTACTTTACAGTGAAGAGATTGCAGATGGGGAGACTAGAACAGAATACAAAAAAATCATTTTCTGTGATTTTGGAATTTTGGATTTTTAAGGAGGGATAGGGGGTTAAAATAAGATTTTCAAAGGCGCATAAGGCAAAAACACATTTATAAGTATAACTCGGCTCCAAATTACTTCACAGTGAAGAAATTGCAGATGGGAAGATTAGACTTGAATATGAAAAAATCATTTTCTGCGATTTTGGAATTTTGGATTTTTCAGGGGGGAAGGGGTGAAAATGATTTTCGGAGGTGCAGAAGGCAAAAACACCTTTATAAGCATAACTCGGCTCCAAATCAGTTCACGGTGAAAAAATTGCAGATGGGGAGACTAGACGTGAATACAAAAAAATTACATTCTGCGAATTTGGTCTTTTTAATTATTAAGGGGGGAAAGATGCAAAAATGATTTTCGGAGGCGCAGGAGGCCAAAACACCTTTATAAGCATAACTCGGCTCCAAATTACTTCACGATGAAAAAATTGGGGACACTAGACATAAGTACAAAAAATCCTTTTCTGCGATTTTTTAATTTTGGATTTTTAAGGGGAAGAGTGGGTAAAAAGGATTTTCGGGGGGAAATTTAGCAATGTATGGATTTTCGAGTAAAATTCTAGCAGTAATAGCTCAAAGATATATATATAAAAAAAAAAAGAAAAAAAATCCGTCAAACGTCTTCTTGAATGTATTTGCAAAAACTCATTTTTGATTTTTCCAGTTTTTGGGGGGGGGGGGGGGGAGTTACGAGGGGGAAAATTTGACCCCCCCCCCCTTTTAGCGCTAAATTCGTCCGTGGAAACCTATAGGAGCTGAGGTCACAAATTTTAGTGTGTGGCTTATTTACGTGTGTCCAACACCCATTGTAACGGGATTTTGTGAAAGCCCTTTACCCCTTTAGGAGTGAGGTGGGGAATAAAAGAGTAAAATCACTGATTCACTGACTCAACACAGCCGTGTCAATTCTATGGGATATAGAGCCTCAAATTTAGGTGAGCACGTTGTTTTTAGGACTCTGACGCCCATTAAGTCGGGATTTTGCGAAATATTCCCCGCTCCCCCTGGGGGGGGGCAGAAGGCAAAATCCCCCTTATAAGCATAATTCGGCTCCAAATTGCTTCACGGTGAATAAATTGCAGAGAGTGAGACTAGACTTCAGTGTAAAGCATTTTCTGCGGTTTGAGTTTTGGATTTTTAAGAGGGGGAGGGGGTAAAAACGATTTTCGGAGGCAAATTTAGCAAAATACGGATTTTCGAGTAAAACTCTACCATTAATAGTCCAAATGTATAGAAAATCGCCAAGAGTCTTCTTGAGGATTTTTTCCAAAAACTTACTTTTAATTTTTTCCGATTTTCGATATTGGGGGCAGTTACGAGGGGTAAATTCGACCCCTCTTTTAGCGCTAAATTCGTCCTTGGAAATCTATAGGAGCTAAGGTCACAAATTTTAGTGTGTGGCTTATTTACGTGTGTCCAACATCCTTTGTAATGGGATTTTCGAAAGCCCCCCTTTTCCGCCTCGGGGGTTGGGAGGGAATAAACACGTTTCTAAGCTTAACTCTGCTTCAAATTATCTCAGTAAGATTAAATTTTATGTGTAAGTTGTTTATGCGTTCCCAACACACACTATAAATGGATTTTACGAAATTTCTCCTTCTCCCCCTTTAAGGGCGGGTAGGGGGGCAAAAACATGCTAATAAGTGTTACTGTGCTCCAAATTATCTCAGAATAGCGATTTTTTATCTGTAGATTGGTTATGCAAACTCAAATCACACACTGGAAAGGGATTTTGTAAAATTCCACTATATCCTCCTTGGGGTGGGGTTGGGAGAAATCAATTTTTCCATGCGCAACTGTGCTCTGAACTATCTTAGGTGATTTTTATGCGTGAGCTGGTTATGCTTTCCCAACACGCATTATAAAGAGATTTCGTGAAAGTTCCTCTTTTCTCTCTTTAAAGTCGTGTGGGTGGGGGTGGGGCAAAAATAAGTTTTAAAAAGTAACTCTGCTCCAAATTATCTCACGAATGCGATTTTTTGATATGTCGATTGGTTATGCGTACTCAACACACACAAACTACAAAGGGATTATTTGAAATTCCGTGTTATCACCCCCATTTTGAGGGTTGGTGGGTAAAAAACATGTTTCCACACGTAACTTTGTTCAAAATTACCATAGAATGGCAATTTTTGATTTGTGGGCTGCTTATACGTATTCAACGCACTCTACAAAATGATTTTGTGAAATTACACCTTTCCGCCCCTTAGGGGCCGACGGGGCAAAAACATATGTATTTATGCGTAACTCTGCAGTAAATTCCCTTAGGAAGGACCTTTTTGATGTGTGGTTCAGTTACATATACCTAACTGATAATATAAAGTGAGTTTGCAATATTTCCTCCCCCTATTTCTTTTAAGAATGAGACTAAAAAGAACAAAGCGAGTGAGGATAAAAATCAGGCTTTAAAACATAACTCTGCCTTTAATAATCTCCGGATCTCAATTTTTGGATGTGTTGGTTATGTACGTGTATGCAACATGAACTATAAGGGGATTTTGTGCAATTACTCCTACCCCCCTCTTGCAAGGGTAGTATGAATCAGTAAAATTCCTATTGAACCTAAATCAAGCCTCAATTAAACAGCATGGTCAAAAACATAGAGCAGCATGCAAATTTGCTGCAACAACCCCCATGGAGCGAAGATTTAGCTGTTTCCATGAAATCAAACGAAAGAGAATCATTAGCAAGACGGTGTGGCGTAGTGGAAAGAGTGTTCAGCTTAAGAGACGAAGGTCCTGAGATCAAATCCCGGTGACTGCTCACAGTTTTTTTTTTTTTTTTTTTTTTTTTTTAAATATAAATATAAATGAAATACAATATAAGAAAACATGAATAATTTCAGGGGTGTGGGATATGTATTAAATTCAATTAAACAAGATATATTTTTAAATTATTAAAATATTTTCTTTCAACTAATATATATATATGATATATATTCAACTAATATACATAATATATATATATATATATATATATATACATATAGATATATATATTAATTTAAAAATTTTCTTTATTATACACTTTTCCTTTCCTTAAGTTTACTTGAGTTCAAAACCCGATGAAATGCTCATTATTATTATTATTATTATTATTATTATTATTATTAAATATTAATGAAATAAAACAAATCATTAAAACAAATGAATAACTTTAGAGAAAATAATTATTAAACTTAATTAAGAATTAATAAATAAATGAATATACTCTATATAAAGCGTTGCACTATTCATTTGAAAAAAAAAAAATAACTTGAAATAAAATGTTTTAATAATTTAACAGTTTTAATAATTTTCTTTTTTAAGGGATCCCGAAATAAAACTCAGCCATTGAAAAATTGATGCCTGATCGACTATTTTGCAGGTATTTCAGACATTTTCACAAGCAGCATTTCAAGATGATAATGTACCTTTTACATGGCGTTTGTGGTACATTCCTATTTGACTGAAATTGATAAAATTACCTATCACATAGGTGCCAAGTCTACGGTTTTTAGCAGGAGACTTCAAACCGAAAAAAAAAATTATTGCTAGTTTTGGTCATATTAATCGTCGAAGAAATATATAACATATTCCATTTAAAAATACTGGCGTCAATTCTGATCTAAAAGTTTAAGAACTTGGCAGCCCTGCTGTCCATTTCCATGAGCATATATAATGTTGTATGTTTTCATAACTTTTTTTTTTACTTAGTTAAATCCCACAAGGAATATCATGGAGTGTCTTCTTTACCAGACCTACAAATAGTCCTAATCTCCATTCGCTCGAAAATGTTTAGTCCATAAAAGAGCGTGGGGGATTCGAAATTTTTACGCCTACAATTTTGCAAGAACTAAGAAACAATGTTTATGATATTTGACACTGTGAAATTTCTGAGTTTCATGTTAAAAAATTGTAAAATACTACGCCATTTCGCATTAAAGCAATAATTCCATATAAATGTTGAATTATCCAATGCAGAATACATATTTTTATTAATTGTTTAGATCTAACAAATAAACAGTTTTATTTCATGCATTAAAATATAACATGTTTATTTCATATAATAAATCATAATAGAATACAAAGTACAGTCGGTAAAAAAAGTCTCCGAACAATAGCAAAAATTCCTATGTAAAAAATGTACACTTAAAACAGTTTTGTTAAATAAATCCTTGTCGAATCCTGTTCTTAGTCAGTCTAAAAACAGGATTCGACAAGGATTTATTTAACAAAACTGTATTAAGTGTACTTTTTTTAGATAGGAATTTTCGCTAGTGTTTGGAGACTTTTGTTACCGACTGTATATGTTTATTATATTACGTTTAAAATATGTATATACATATATATACATATAGATTTATATTAAATACTTCGTAGAGTATAATAAAGCGAAATTATTAAATCAAAAATGTACATAGGTATCATGTTACGATTTCCGTATTTTATAAACATAACAGTTTTATTTGTTTCAATCATTAGTTTTTATGTTATTACACACACGAAAGGTATAAGTCAATTTTTCTGCAGTGCGACTTTTCTTTTTTTTTTTTTTTTTTCTTTCTTTTTGTCCCTTAAAATGAGTTTCTTTAGTTCCTTTAAGTTAGTCTCTTTCTATAAAGATATCTGAACACATACAGTCGGCTGCAAAATTATTCGAGCACTAGCCAATAATTCCTATATCTAAAAAGTACACTTAAGACTGTTTTGCTAAGTAAATCCTTGTCGAATCATGTGCTTAGACTGATTAAGTCCAGGACTCGACAAGGATTTATTTAACAAAGCTGTATTAAGTGTACTTTTTTTGGCAAGGATTATTGCTAGTGCTCGAATAATTTTGCAGCCGACTGTACTTCGGAAAGCCATACGTGTATAAACAGTTTGGAGGAAATATAAATTTAAGAATTTCTAAAAAAAAAAGAAAAAAAAAATCTTGTCTAAATAAAAGTCCTTGCAGTGATACAATATATATATATATATATATTACTGGTTTTTTATGGATACGTATCCTGCGTTCTCCTGTGATTCTGTTCAATAAAAGGGATAACTGCTGATGATATTCTGGACTTAAAAGAACCCAGCTTATGAAAAGTTAACACCGTCTCTTTATGTATCTCTCTTCTCATTTATAGCTTGATAAAATTACCATAGATCAGATACATTCGGAATATCGCGAAAAGGATTGTCATATGAAAATAAACAACATCGTATAATGTAATCACTTTTCCTACGCCTAGCAGTGAGGACGAGTCGAAAATCTTGGAGGGTTCTCAAGTTGACAAACAGTTTTGAATTTAGTAAACATCCAGTCATTCGATATTTCCTTATGGCTTATTTTCTCTCAGCGAAAAGCTTGTCTCCCCTATTTTACTAGTGAACTCGTTGAATCCGCATTTGCGCTGAGGCTTCCATGATCGCAAGAAATGTAGTTAAAGAGTATTTCAAAATATTTTGATATAATAAAACTTTAAGAATGTATCTCTACATAATGTAAGAGGAAAACCATATATATATATATATATATAAAGTACAGAAATTTTCTCTAGAGAGTTAAGTGCGACGCATACTTGTACAGTCATAAAAAAAATATAAAATAAAAAGAGTAAATAAATAAATAAATAAAAATTGTCTCCTTACGATTAATTTCTGCGCAAATTAGTGTAATACACGGCTTGTGCAGACTGATTAGTAATAACATCTAGTTCAGTGGTTTTTAAACTGTGGGTCGCAATCCACCAGTGGGTGATGAGCCGATTTTTGGTGGGTCGTGAAAAATTTTTGAAAGTAATGTAAATTTCCACATTTTTTTCACAAGCATGATGCTGGTTAGCATTAGAATTTTCATTCTATGAATATTGTTAGAACAGATTAAACTCCGCATCATTCT